>JAPTHN010000017.1:10844413-11182035 GCA_026936325.1 Platynereis dumerilii | reverse complement strand
CTTGTGCTAGGGGGGGGACTTAATTTGCTTTTTTGGGAAATTCAATATGTATACCAGCCCAATTTGTGCCATTGGGTCCCCCACTAACAAAAAACCCATTGTTTTGAAAATCTGATAAGTGCTACCCCCCTTGACATATGCCTTGAAGTTTTGGTGATTTAAAACGCTCGCGAGAACGTTTACGTCTACCGCGTTAAGTGACTATTAGACATATGACAAAACAAGTAGTACCATTGGATTCCTCTTATCAAGAGCTTTAAAATGAGTACCAACATGATGGGTCTACTATGATATTTGTTGTCACAGTTATTAGGAAATGTTACTGTAAATTGCAGCGAGTAGCACCTTCAACTTAACTCGATGAAGTTCAAGCAACCTTGATAAATTAGAAAGTCCAAGTGTTTTAGTGAAATATCTAATACCAAGCACAACTGTTCTTCAATCTCCTTTTGGTATCTGATCATATTTTATGGTTTAACCATTTGAAAACGTGTCATTGCTATATTCAGAAATACTATTGGTTTTATTCGCACAACACCTTATTGCTGATTCATTCAATTACACTCATAATGATTTTATGCAATTCATAGAAATGAATTCTTTGAGGTAGGCTTACAGAAAATAGCCTATCACAATTTTGATAATTATTATCCTGCAATTAATTTAATAATCTGGAAGTATAATAAAATTAGAATATACTGTCACAATCGGTTCAGGAATATTGAAGTTACGAGAAATTATATGTTCCAAAACTTATTTATAGCATAATATTCATGTGAATAAGAGCATAGCTATTTCAAGATCAAGCCATCCATGCATGAGCAAGATATTATTGCCTATCTGATTGAGACTTACATTCTGACAGAGTAGACCAGGTAATGGAGCCCTGGTAATGTGGATACTATAAATATCAAGATTCAATAAACAGGAAATTTGGATGTCTGAAAACATTGATGCTTGTGTCTGCAGTGAGATCAGACATTCCTTGCCCAGAAATTTGGACTAGTAATTAAAGTAGGCTGTCCATTTGCAAAATGATATATTCAATAGACTCAGAAATCTCTAAACTAAAGCTTCAAATCGATCATCCAAAATCAAGTAAATAGTTAGATATCAATGGATGGAATTACCTAGTCAAAGTTATGTTACTAATCTTTCGCGACATATGAATGGGCAGTTGATACTGAAACCTAAGTAATAAATAAATCATTATGGATCTCTCTTGGAAGTATACTATGCGTAAAGTTTCATGTATATGATGTATATGGTTTGTGTAATTCCTTCTACCCATGTAGATGAAATTTTGACCTAATTTTGCATGATTACCTTTATATTAATATGTCGATTGTTGTTGATCCCGTAAGTGAACATAGCAATGACCAACACAACCATTCAGATAATCTTTGTCAAGCTCAGAATTCGGAAATCATTAATGAGAATATTCATAAAGATTTGCAAATTATGGTCTGGAATATAAATGGCTTAGGCGATAAACTGAATGGCCGAGAATTTGTAAGCTATATCAGCAAATATGACACAGTGATATTTCTTGAAACAATGAAACTTGATACTTTCAAGCCGATTGTAAAGGATTTTGAATTTATACATTTCCAAAGAAAATTTCAACATTCGCGTGCTAGGAAACCTGCAGGGGGTGTAGGAATACTGATTCGCAGTTGCTTTGTAAAAGAGGGAACTGTATCGGTCACTAAAAACTCAGACTTTGTGGTATGGCTTAAAGTTAATAAACAAATTAGTGAACATGACATCTATATAGGTTGTGTCTACATTCCTCCATTAGACTCTACTTCAACTATTTCCAGTTTTCAAGACAATAATGCCTTTCATTTATTACAAGATGACATAACTCATTTTAGCAGCCTTGGTAATGTTATTATTAGTGGAGATTTCAATGCTAGAACAGGCAATCATCCTGATTTTCTATCAATTGCTGGCAAGGACAGTCAGAACTTTGCCAATAAATTTTGTAACGATTTATCCGAGGAATTTCCTGATCATGTCCGAAGCTCTGAGGATACCAAAGTAAACAAATATGGTAGAGAACTATTAGATTTATGTAAATCTACTGATATTCGAATAATGAATGGTTATTTCAACAGTACCACTGGAATGTGTACTTGCTATACAGCCAATGGGAAAAGCTTAATTGATTATCTGATATGTGACCCTTATTGTTTTAGAAAATTATCAAAATTTTTCATTGATCCGCTTTACTCAGATTCTGACCACAGGCCATTGATCTTCTCCCTTCAACTTACATTGAGGAGACAGACTCTTCCTAAAACGGAAATACAGCACACTACTCATGCTAAATTCTTCAGATATGTATTTGATAAGGATAAGGCATCCAATCTTATTAGCTCTCTAAATAGTAATCTTTGTGGATCATTACATGATGAATTTATTGATAATATTGTATCTGATAATGGAGTGGAAGATGTCATATCCAGCATATACTCTCTGGTAGACAATGCTATTTCACAAAACTTTAAAAGGAAATATCAAAAGTCTCTGGGAGACAAGTTTCCTAAAAATGAATGGTTTGGTGATGAATGCAAAACCTTAAACGTAATGTAAATGATTTCTCTAAAAATAATGACCTCAGTGTAGAAAGTAATCTCAATCACTATTGTAAGTTAAAAAAGGAATATAGAGCCATGACACAAAAGAAAAAGAGACAGTATCAAAATAGTATAAGAGATAACCTGGGCGAGATGCAAAGTAACAATCAAACAGAATATTGGAAATATTGGGATAGGTTAAAGAAAAACGCATCAAGTTCTATAACTGGTTCAATTTCCCTTGAGTCTTTCGAAACATATTTTAAAAGTATTCAATGTCCGCCTGATGATGCTTATCTCAAATTTGATGTTGAGTTCTTAAGAGAAATCGAAGATTACATGCAAAGTTATGACAATTCTTCCCATACGGACTCAGTTATGACTGATGCACCTATTACTACATATGAAGTAGGTATTGAATTAAAGAATCTGAAACTTGGTAAAGCACCTGGGATTGATGGTATCAGTAATGAATTTTATAAGTATTTATCAGATTTTATGGTCGAACCATTGACAGTTCTCTTTAATTATATATGGGATAAAGGTGTATATCCTGAGAAATGGTCCGAAGGTATCATTCAGCCTTTGCATAAAAAGGGCAATCGCAGTGAACCTGACAATTATCGGAAACTGACTTTAATGGCATGTGATGGGAGAGTATTTTGATCAAGATCAGGGTCTTACTATAAATAACAAAACATTTACTCATTCGCTTTACGCTGACGATCTAGTACTTATTTCGGAGAGTGCCGCTGGCATGCAAGTTCTCTTAGACAATCTGGCAAGATAGTGCAGAAAATGGCATTTACTTATCAACTCACCAAAGAGTGAAGTGATGATTATCCAACCTGGTGTAAGACATAGAGCTAGTAATGCTGAGCAACAGTTTGCAATTGACAATGAAATACTTGAAGTCGTAGATTCATATAAATATTTAGGTCATATAATTAGTAATAATCGCAAAACTCATGGCTTGATGTATGAACACTTAGCATCACAAGCTCAAAAAGCCATGCATGCCCTGAAAGAAAGAATCAGATCTACTGTTGGATATCTTTCACCAAATATAAGTCTTAAAATGTTCGATACACATATTCTGCCTATTTTAGAATACCACAGTGAAATTTGGTTCACATGTAAACAAAATGATATTCTGGCAACAATACAATTGAAATTTCTCAAAAATATGCTTGGGGTCAGAAGTCAGACTTCTACAGTAGCTATCTTAGCAGACACTGGTCGGTTCCACCTATTATACAGGCAGCAAGCTGCTGCAATTAATTATTGGCACAGACTAAAGACAGGTAATTGTCCAAAGTTACTGAGTGAATGTTATGACATACAAGTAACACTAAAAGCTAAAAACTCGCCTTGTTGGTTGTCTAAAATACATCATGTGTTTACTGATTTTGGAGTGACTAACTTTGAACTAAGGCCCAGTAAAATTACTTCACTCCTATTTACAAAAGCTGGCAAAAATATGCTAGCTGAAATGAATGATAGTATGAAAAATCCTAAGCTAAGAAAATACAAATTATTCAAAACAGATCTGCGACTTGAACCATATTTAAATCTAAACTTTCCTAAGTATATATATCTCAGTATAGCCCGCTTTAGATTAAGCTCTCACAATTTAAAGATAGAACTAGGGAGACATAAACGACCTTATGTCCCTGCGGAAGAGAGGTTTTGTAAAAGATGCTCATCAGGACTAGTTGAAGATGAATATTATTGTCTCATGATTTGTGATTATTGGAAAAATGACAGGGTAGAACTTTTAGACGCAGCGTCAAAATTGATAGAAAACTTTGCTGTGTTAAGCACTCAAGTGCAGTTTATTGAAATTATAACAAGTAAAGCATATGATATAAACTTTGCATTAGGTAAATTCTTAAATATTGTCAATAAAACCGATAATAGCACTTAGTGTAAAGTTATCTATCCACAAGTCTGGGTCGCCAATGGCACTGACACATTGTCTTGCATGTGGCCAGCCTGATTGAGTAAAGTGTTGTAACTTTTTTATTTTAATGTGTATGCAGCTTGTATATTTGATGTATATATACATGTAGATTTCTATAATTCAAGAATGTTTACTCAGTTGCAAAACTTATCAGATGAATAGAGTTTACTTTATGCTGTAAATACTTAGTTTTTGTGATGTGGCATTGAACTTAAGTATATATGTATCCTTCATTGTTTAAAGGTGCTATGTTATGTACTATGGTACTAAAACCGTATAAGTGCTAAATTGTGTGATATCCAATTTAATAGACTGTGATTGATATGATGATGCTCTCTTGTATATATATAAAGATAATGTGATATTATTATCAGGGCTGTTAACAAGTACTTGAGTACTTAAGTACTTCTGTACTTAAGTACAATTTCTTGAGTACTTAGAATGTACTGGGTACTGGAAGTACTGAACCCAAAAGTACTGTACTGGTACCCAGTACTTTGCAAAAAGTACTTGAAATTTTAAGTACTTTTAAGTACATTTAAGTACTTTCAGTGAAAAGAAAAAGCCGACATGACAGCTTACAAGCCATTTTGAGTGAAGTGTCAATATTGAGTGAAGTGTCAATATTTTCCAAGACAATTTGTGAATAAATGACATTTCATAAAATCATAAATTTCATGTAGTCTGTAATAAATGTTACTTTATAAAAATAATACTTTTCAATAATTGAATTTATTTAATAAATAATTAAAAAATAATTATTTATTTTGGCTCTTAGAAGATATATAATTATATGGAATACAGTTTCATTGGATAATGCAGAAATATAGCAATTGGATAGTGCAGAACTATAGCAATTAGTCAATTTCAATTTATGCTATTGAAGAACTCATACTTAAACCAGTCAAAGAAAATTATAAGTGTAATTGCAATTAGACAGGACATGACAGAGTCACTATCTGAGTAATCCAACTTGCTGAACTAGCATCTCAGTTCTGCAGTAAATATGTGAACAACATTTATATAATTTTCATTTTAATATAGGTAAAGTTACTTTGATTATCAAGAAATAATTTATCCATAATGTATTAATTCTGTTTCACCAACTGAATTTGTTTGGTTAACCTTTCAAAAGTTATGAAAATTTGAGAAATAACTTTTATTTCATGATGCATCATTTTGAAAGTATGCTGTAACCTATACATGCATAAATTCAGTAATTATTCAATCAATTTCAATGCCATCTTTTGGAGGGGTTTTCCATGTTCATTGAACCATATAAGCGTGAATGCATTGGCCTATTGTCTTCAGCAAAGAAATTGGGTCACTGCATGTACCTGACCTTGTGCACAGGTGTGAGAATTACCCTCTTTACAATTGGACAGGGAACTTCACAATAGAATGTCAATTTCAATCCATTGCTTGCTTAACTGTACATATATTTATATATTTATACATTTATTTTTGTATTTTGCAGCACTCGCCGGGCCATTATACACACAGCCCAGGAGCTGGATATATAGGATCTTCCTGCATCCAGTAATAAACTAAACTAAACTAAACTAAACATAGGCCTAATCTGTGTCAATTAAATATCAATTTTTCAAAACTAATTTGATCAATAATAATAAATATCTTATTCATTAATACCCAACAACCTCATTAATTTTCTGGGTGTCAAATAAAGACCCAGTGATTAAAATCTGAATATCTTATTCTGACTAGTTCCCTAATTTGACAAGCATTTAAAATATCACAGTCTGGGGCAGATCCAAGTTGCCCTTTTTTTTTTGCAATATTATTAATCAAGTTCCTACTATCTATCTATCTATCTATCTATCTATCTATCTATCTATCTTTCTATCTTTCTATCTGTCTATCTGTCTATCTATCTATCCTTAGCCTCATTGCCGTGTCCTCCTCCTGTCCCAATTAGCCTACCAAGTGCATAAATACAGGACGTAAAGCCCCAATCATCCATCCATCCATCCATCCATCCGTTTATCCATCTATCCATCTATCCATCTATCTATCTATCTATCTATCTATCTATCTATCTATCTATCTATCTATCTATCTATCTATCTATCTATCTATCTATCTATCTGTCTATCTGTCTATCTGTCCAATGAAACTGTATTCCATGAATATCCCCATTTGCTTGAAAAAGAAACACAAGTTTTTGTCGGTTTATTTAATCTATACTTTATCTGGCAAGATTTTTATACAGGATGAGTATAATTGGTGGTACACAATTTTGATAAAGTGTATGATCAGATGATGGTGTTATTTTTCATTATTTTTTTAAAAAGATTGCAATTTTGTTTTCGACAATTGTGATTCAATGTGTGAGACATCAAAAAGTACTGGGTACTGGACTTAAGTACTTTCAAAAGTACTGGGTACTGGAATTAAGTACAGTGATTAAAAAAGTACTGGGTACTGTACTGGGTACTGGGAACATTTGAAAAGTACTGTACTGGACTTAAGTACTTTGAAAAGTACTGATTAACAGCCCTGATTATTATAAATGGTTATTATTAGATGTAGTATTAGGTATTGGTGTGTTAGTACTAGAACCTGTTCTCGTTTTTACCTGTACCATGTTTACTGTTTGTATCTGACATTTTGGTCAAAATATGACCTTTTTTATGTCTATAAAACGTATATATATTAATAATTATCCATGGCATCTATTTAGTGCAGTATATACATTAGCATTATTTTATTATTGAACATAGTCCATGCGAGATTTTTCTTTGCATGGAAGCATTTGGCCTCATAAAAATTAAACTTTATGTATGGCATAATACAACTAATGATACTAGTATTTCAATGATTTCTATATATCATTAATTTATCAAAGTGTTGTGTACCTGGGAGTCTTAGACCAATTTTCTTGTGAGCCAGAAGGGCCAGGCTTTAGATAAATAAGTCAGGACACTTCAACCCACATAGAAAGCTTATTAACAGTTGATTTCATTCTTACTTGTCTTTGTTTCAGTGCCATACAAACGCTTTATGTATGGCACGCCTACCATAACATTTACAGTAAAAATGAAATACCATGTAAATTATTATTTCCATTCCTAAAGGTATATTAAGCACAAAATATTTATATAAAATCAATTTATTCTTTAAGACCAAGACTCTTGGCAAGAGTCCTGTTTCAAAAAAAAGATTTACATAATTGGTAACGTTTGCTTATGAAATATCATGCAATGCCACAAGCGTTTGACATTAAAAATTGTTTGGAATAGCATCGCCTTTAGTTTATCGGATATGTAGCTTCCTGGTATTCATTTTGAAGGAAATTTTCCAAGAAATCCAAATACGTTATCCTCATTCTTCTATCTGTGATAGCGCAGAAGATATTGCAAACCGCGACTTTGCGGAAGCTTAATGTATCCGGAAAACTTCAAGGCCTATGACAAGGGGGGTAGCGGTGCTCCGATTTTCAAAATTTCTTTTTTTATGTTCATAACTCACCCAATGGCACATTTTCAGCCGGTATACATACAAAAGTAGGATTAAGTCCCCCCCCCCCTACTTGCGCCCTGTTACATCTAAAACACCTAAAGAATGTGAAAGGAGGTCAAGTTTAGAGACATCTATAAGCACACTTGTTGGAGACTCATTGTGTGAGAATAACAACAGATAACTCATGCACATTTTGCAAGCAGTTTACTGGAATTTGTGTTATATAATACAGTTTATCATAATATTGTATTATTATAATGCTTCTGACGTATGTATCATTTTTGATATTTTAATGTCTAATAAAATATATATATGTATATTATAATTGTAACTGAAATATTTCTCCAATTGCATTTAAAAATAAATCTTTTGGTGAGAGCCAGCTCTTCACTCATATGACAAATTCTAATAAAGATGGACCACATCCTCCGTCATAATGATGTTGATAACAGCAAACTCTGTCAGCTTAGCCAGCATATTTTGCTTTACTTCTTAAGTCAGCTAAATTGTAAGCCACTGTAATGGCAGTGGCAGTGCTACTTGTTATGACAATAAAAATATTTATTTTAGGGGAATATGTGGAAATGAAGAACGTCTCAGTTTGTGGAGAAAAGGTAACTAAAACTGTGCAAAACAATTTCAACCTTCTTCCAATGTTATAGATTGTCTATCAATTTATCGTAAGCAGGTAAACACTGACGTTAACTATCACCACCAGACACGTATGTAAATTAAATTCATGCTGTGTTATCCAGTGCCTCAACGGATCAACCAATGAAAAGGGGTACACTCACAACGTTTTACTATCCTTATGGACAAACTCATACTTGTTGAATTTGTAATCTGACGACAAACTTGCCTTAAGTGCTTTACAGATGATTTCGTATTTGTAGACCCAGAGACAAAATGCAAACTCTTTTCTGGGTCATGATATTCTATTGGGAAAAGTGATGTCATAAGTTTTTTGATGTCACTTTTCCCTAGGGAATACATGTCCTAGAAAAATATTAGTTTAGTTTCAGTTTCTAAAATTAAGAAATCATCTGTAAATACACAATTTTGTGTTATTTCTACAGAACAACTTGGAAACTCCAAATAATGAACCAGCTCAATCATGTGAATCACCTTGTCCTCAATCATGTGAATCACCTTGTCCTCAATCATGTGAATCATCTAGTCCTAGTGATGGAAGTGCAGTTCCGCAGGTGGAGGGCACAAAGTGTAAGTTCATACGAAAAATAATACGAAGAAGACAATGATAATAATAATACAAAGAAGATAATGGTAGCAATAATGCATTTATATGGATGGAGTGAAATACAATGAAATGATAAAAGATATCGATTAGAATATAAAATCAAATTTTTGAAAAAGTATAAAAAATATCTAACAAAATCTTAAGATATGTAGAGTAGGTCGGGGCATGCAGCCCCCCTTAACTTCGAGGTGCGATTTGGCCAAATTTTTATAGTCGATTCTTTGAATGCTTATGCTGTCAGGTAGGGATCACCTGATTCGTTTTATAACTAGTGAAACAAATGTCCACTAATTTTAATGAAGGAGTTATGGCCATTTTTGTAAAAAAATTGAAAATGGCCTTCTTACCCCACCCATCGGGCAAGAAGCCCCCTATTATAATCCTATGGCAATTTTTTTGCGAGTGCATTCAGCTTGAAAGTTATTTCTTGGGGTTCTTCTATCATTTTTAAGGCATTTTATTCACTTTTTCTGAATTTCAGAATTTTTCTGTTCATATATTTATTTTTTAATATTTTTCAAAGTTTCAATTTCGGCCAATTTTTTTTTCAATTTTAATTAGCTATTCTATCAAGATTTAAGGTAAAGTACACATTATTAAATGGTTCATGAAGCAGCTTTGAGGCCCCAGTGTAGGGGGCCTCATGCCCCATGCCATGTGGGGCCTCTCGCCCCAAACCCACATATTTTAATTTGACCTCTATATTTCGAACTAAAATGCAAAAAACATGATCCAAATCATATTTATGTGATGGTCTTAAAGTAAAGCAATGCCGATATCCATTATAATTTTAAAAATTTCTAAGGTTTTTTCTGACAACCGCTCTCAAAGAATTAGTCATAGTTACAAAAACCATGCACATTTTTTTGTTTCTTTAATTTTTACAATGGTTTGGTGCTGTTTGCCCTAAAAATTTGTGACGTTACCTAAAACGCCTCTAGCTTCAATCCTAATAATAAGAAAAAACACCAAAAATGCAAGTTTAGATATAAACATGGTGGGGCTTCTCACCTAACCCGGGCTTCTTGCCCCGACCTACTCTACATGCTGTCCGTTTTAAAGTAACCTTTTGTAGAGTGTCTTCCTCTTCTTTTTATCCAATCTTTTGTTCTTTTTGTTTTCAGCTGATTATATTGACATGAGAGGAATTGACAAATCAGGCAAAGAGACCTCCGAAAATATGAATGACTTATCATAAAAACTTTTAGAACTGCAATTTTGATTTATTCTGATATTGTTACATGTAATATCTCCGCATCTGTTTTTGTGGCCGAGGGACCTCGGGCCCCTTGTCGTCATCAATGGCTTCTTATGTCAACAAATGGCAAGAGGAAGTGGAAATATTAAATTGTTGTGGGGACAAAAACGTTTTATGGATAAAATGACACACCAAAGTGATGATCCCAAGTGATTACAAAACTGCTTAACATTTGCACTTTGTAACTCTATGCACCAGCTTTGTAATACTTACATTGTAATCAATTAAATACTTACACCCTACAAAGCACCGTTGATCACAAACCCAGCCAAAAACGACTTCACGCGCATGCGCAGGTGAGCACACTGTCAACAACGTTATGGCAGTGGCAGGCGAGCATATTGTAAAATTGGACTATTTATGCTGCAGCCAATTGCTGGTTTGTGGTCACGAAAGGTGCAAAGTTTGGCTGACTAGATATGATTAACTATTTGTATATTCATACAGTTCGTCGTGTCAGTGTACATAAAATAGATTATCCTACGTCGTCACATTTGTTTGGTAGACATAAATCTGTTCTAATACACAAAAATTATAGAAAACATAATGTCTTGTGTTCAGGTATGTTATAGATGGCGCTGCATGTTCTTTCCCTGCCAGATAGATCAGCAGAGCTGCAGTATCCATCCAATCTTTTCCTGTGCATTGGCAGCACGCTCTGGCGGCTTTAATAATGGACACAGCAACTTCTAACCTATTCCAATGTTTCAGAAATTTAATTTCCTACATTTTGAGCTAAGTTTGGGCTCTGTACGACCATTCTTTCTATGTCAAAAGTGCGTTCGAAGCACTCGTGGTTGATGTCCGAAGTTTTGTTAACATGTATTTATCCTGTCATTTCTAAAAAAAATCGGCCTGATAAAAATATTTCAAGTATTCAACATGTTTTCTAATGTCAAAATCTAGATGTTTCGATTTTTCAAAGCCACAAATCACCCCAAAACCATGCCCTGAAGATTCTGTTATTTCACCCAAGGAAAGATGGAGATGGCCCAGACCTGAGTATCCAGGCCTACCTGCCAGATCACAATAGTAATAGTGCATTTTATCTTCATATATTGACCTAACAATGACAGTTAAGTTTATTTGGCAGGTAGAATAAGTTTCATATATATATGACTAATCTCTCTTTTGGACATTATTTTAATCTAGCGAAACACAAGAAAGACAGATAGAAAAATATTTTTTTAATTTGTTTATTCAGTCTCGCATATGAAATAACAGTATACTACACCAGCTCAACAGCTGGTACTCGAGTTTAAAAAATAAATAGATATAGATGGACAGATAGATAGACAGGTCTATATGAATATACTTCCATCCTTCAGCAGGCTATAAGGTAAAACTGAATTGCTCGAGGCCACGGTGCATGCATTGCATGCTATTTTTGTTTCTGGGTGCATGATTGTAATGTCAGTGTGAGCAAGATATGTTATTGTGAAATCGATAAAAATGTTGTCGTTGGAAATGATGTTTTTGGACTATTAATTATTTTGTTCATACTCGCCCTAACGGAGAGCCAGTTCGCTAGAACTATCACTCGCATTTGACGGTTTACTTTGATTGGGCCGAATTGGGAGCATGAAAATGGCCTTAGCACGCATGTAAACAGTGTATACTCCGTGAAAGTAGTCCTGGTGGACCTGTTGGTGTCTCCGATGTTGCACACAATCACAAATGAAGTGAGTGAGTCCATGGGTTGCTGACAGTGTTGTGGGAAAGTACTGACACTTCAGAGATGATCAGGGGCATTTTGGAAGCTGTGACTGCCTTGTTTACCACATTTTAAGATGGCGGTCGTTGCAACGGTTTGGGTCCAATGAGAAAATTACCCAGAATTCACTGCATACACGAGTGACGGATTCCATCTGAGAATCCGAGTGAGGGCGAGTTTGCTATTTGTTGATGCATCTATACACATGTCAAGAAGATTTGGCATAATTTAATTATGTTAGCTTCTTTGATTATACAGTTGAGGTCAAATATTTGCAAACAGGCGGACAAGAAATAGTTATTACGGAAGTGCAAATGGGTCTACATATTTGGCACTTTGGTTTCTTGTTTCTTATGTATTGAACTTATGAATTTGACTATAATTTTTCCGTTTAAGCAAATCCCCTTAAAATATGCAGCATTAATCTGTGAGTCATCCAAAGTTGACGGGTCAAAAGTTTGCATACACTCAAGGACCATGGCAGTATAAAGCAATATGTTATGTCTCTAATTGATAAATATTTGATTGTTCTATCCTAGTTTGTAGAAAAAAAGCCGCAAAAGCATAATCCTCAGAGTTCGGTTGGAAAAAAAATTGCAAATTATGATCATACAAAAGAAGGCCCGGACAAAATCTTTCTCTTTTTCCGTCAATCTCCATAGGATCATCCAAACAATATGGAAAAGATAAAAAGATCCAAATTATAAGAATGCACAAAATTGGGTGCCATAGGGAAGCATTTTAATTTGCTGAATCCCCAGTGCAGTACATAGTTGGCCGTTTTAAGACTCACAAGTTCATCGGTGCACTAACGAGAACTGGAAGAAGAGCCAAACTGATGGCGCCTGACTACAGAACAATCATCAGAATGGCAAAGCAGAATCCAAGATTGACTAAAAATGAAATATGCAACGATCTGGCGGTGTCTCGGGTGACGTTTTCAACTAGCGCATAGATGTGGACAATGCGTGGAGGAGGCTTCCGAATCACAATTCCTGTTTGGAAAATAGTTGGGACAGTCACACTTAACTGACTTTATTGAACTCCAGATGGCTGTTATCACCATTCATAAGCATAGAAATGCAGTTGAGTGGTGAGCTTCCTTCTTTTTTTCTAAGCTAGACTTATCAGGCTTATGACTGACAAAACTGAGTTATGACTACATTGCATGACATTAGCCGAATCAAAAGAGATACACATTTTTAAAACCACAGGTTAAAGTCACCTGTAATAGTCAAAGAGGCATTTCTGCAATACCGTTAATGATTGTTTTTATGAGAATGAGGCACATAAAAATTAATAACACTATGTTTAATTTGATTATTCGTGTCATATAAAAAATTTCAGAACTAAGTGACCTGGAAAATGTGGTAACAGAGGGGACTTTTGACACAAAAAACTTCTATTTGAGCAATTCAAAAAAGAAAAGAAAAGAAAAAATTGGTGTAAGTCATATTTTCAGAAGTACTTCATCTGAGATCACAAGATCTTTAAAATTAAATATCAATTTTGTGTGAGTTTTGTGATAACTTTGTGGTAATGGAGTGGACAGGAACGGTTTGGTTTTTGAGACCCTCATCCAAATTTATTGTCAATATCCTTATTTATAAAAGCTTAACATTACCAAATGGCCGTCCCCCTATTCATCACTTCTTTCCGCACAAAACACACCCGGCCAACCCCCTCCCCCCTTGAGTTTTGATGCTTCCTGGATCACAACAAACTGTGATACCGGAAGTAGTCCCACGAAGGTAAAGGCTGCTTGGTGAGGGTAAAGAGGTACAAAGAGGCAATTAGAATAGGTTGCAGAGATCGTCTATTTTAATGGTAGGTAGGAAAAAGGACTGAAAATGCATGGTATGTGTGCAAGGGAGTGCCATCATAGGCGTACCTGGGGCGCGATTTTTGGGGAGGCGAGCGACATTTGCCCAAATTTGACGATTTAAATTTAATGCCATTTCAAATGAATTTACCTGGAAATCATTAATTTTCAATAGTTTTTATTTTGATCATCTGCCCAAATTTTTCAGCCTTTATGCCCGAATCTTACTGTTTCCCAAACTTTTGGGGGGGGGGTACCTACCCCCCCCCCCCCCTCCGGTATGCCAATGGAACTGATGATAAACCAGGATGTGCTTGCCTCTTCATTTAAAATGTTCAATGAACAAATCAATCAGACCTGGTCACTGCACCATCTAACTGACTCTCACAAAAGGAAAATAATTGTGTCTCAAGTCTGACAAAATAACCTTGTGATTAGCTTTAAACAAGCTGTAACAATGTCAAACACAAACTTGCCAGATATAGTGCTGATATCCTTAAATGTAAAGCTGTGAACAATGTTAAAGATCAGTGAACCTGGACACATGGTGTTTTAAGTATTCATTTGGTTTGCAATAAAACCATTTTAATCATTACTGGTTTTGTAAATATCCAAGCAGGGCTGGACTGGCCCACCGGGATACTAGGAGAATTCCCGGTGGGCCCTCTGGTGGGCTGATGGACCATAATTGCAAAAGTTTTGACAAACTTCGCTGCCATATTTTCAACCCCAATATATTTGGTATCATTAGAATCGTCTTGAAAAGACAGTTCCAATGGTATCAAATTCATAGACTTGTTCTACACCATTTGGCCTGCAGATAAGATTAGCTTGGTTTCAATTATTTGCAGGCCTACTTAAGGATCGTTATGTACTGTATTTGTTTTCATGGCCCAAAAAGGGCCTATGTGTGGCCCCAGGGCCGGCTCTACCATTAGGCCAATTAGGCGGTCGCCTAGGGCGCAGAGCAAGGAGGGGGCGCAGAGCAAGGAGACATACACATAGCCCCACTCACTTTAATGTCTTTCTTAACACTGACAAGAAAGCCGAGAGAAACGGCGTGTACCGTATTTATTCAAGAAAATGAATAAGACTTGAATATTTGCAAAAAGTCATACAGTTTTGTTCAGAAGTACCATGATGTCAATTTTGATTAGAACTTAACTTTCCTGGAAATTTTATGTATTAATCTCTTTTTATACTTTTTTTCGTCTCTAATTGCGCCCCTCCTTACTTTGTGCCCCCTCCTTGTTCTGCACCCCTCCTTGTTCTGCGCCCCCTCCTTCCTCTGTACCCCCTCCTTGCTCTGCACCCCCTCCTTGTTCTGCACCCGCTCCTTGCTATGTACCCCTCCTTGCTCTGCGCCCCTTCCTCGCTCTGCACTCCTCCTTGTTCTGTGCCCCCTCCTTGCTCTGTACCCCTACTTACCCCCTCCTGTCTCTGTACCCCCTCCTTTTTCTGCACCCCCTTGCTGCTCTTTGCAACCTGCTTGCTCTGCGCCCCTCCTTGCTCTTAGTCCCCGGGCTCTGGCCACTTACTCGCAAAAAAGGGCAACGGTCTGAAGTGGTTTTTATGTTGTATGATGCATCAGCACATCAGAAAACCATCGTCTTAAGTGTCCCACGGGGGGACTTTGGCTTATAACCCCAAAAAACCTCCAAAACTTCAACCGTGTTTTCAGGAAAATCCGAAAAACACATTTTTTACATTTGTGAAAACATTTTAAAGGCTAGTTCATTCAAATTTATCGTACATCATTTTAATATATATGACTAAATTGCCTGACCATTTCAAAGCCATAGCTTTTAAAAAGCAAACTATGGAATTTTGACCACTATTTCTTCAAAACTGTGCAAAAATCATTTTCAGTAAGGCAGATTTTCTGACTTCCATGGTACATGAATTCACTGGAGGACTTCTAATGGATCTAGAAAACTGCCTGGTGTCA
This sequence comes from Platynereis dumerilii, assembly GCA_026936325.1. NCBI lineage: Eukaryota > Metazoa > Annelida > Polychaeta > Phyllodocida > Nereididae > Platynereis > Platynereis dumerilii. Next base: position 11,166,010 of record JAPTHN010000017.1, on the reverse strand, counting down.
ATAGCTACATTTTGAGCCATATTTGAACTTCATGCCACCAGAATTGTGTACTATTTTTAGCTACCCCTACCCCAAATTTGTCTAGAATGCCAATATTTCAAAAATGCATCTTAACTCGAACAAAAATGCAAGTTTTACCCTGTAATTGCTCCCTTTTGCCAATGTAAAGATGGTGAACTCATATCTGATGAGAACTGTATTATTTACATCTTATTTATTGATATATTCAAGATTGCGCCCAAGATGGCGACCATGTGACAAACTAGCCTAGATTTTCATGCAGTTGAGTTGGATATCCATGGTTCCTTGCCACAATCCCTATGTTTAGTCATCAACAAACCTAATTTCAAATGAACAATTTACAAAATATCACACCTCACATAACAAACAATGTTTTAAAGATTTTAGTGCACTTCTTTAGTGTTTCAGTCATAACGTCTTTATATTTTTTATAGCGCCAATTCCTGTAAACTGCTGATTTGTGCTTGAAAAATTTAAAAACTCACTTGAAGTAGAGGTCACTCAGACTCAGGTCATGATTGTCCATCTGTGCTTACGTGTATAGTAATTCTCCTATTTTGTCATTGCACTGTACGATTAATAGAAAATGTGCTCTGATTCAAAAATTCAGAAGGTGGCCTCATGAAACTATAAAATTAAACCCTTTTAAAACTAATTTAATTGGTGGTTTCCCCCTAGTGACGTTCCCTGGTTTGTTGAAAACCATGTGGGGTAGGTACCTACAGTGACTTTGCAGTGTTTTTGTTCTATGATTTTATTCTTAATTGCATATTTGCTGCATAAAATAAGGTATTTCAACCCTTTCACGGACCAATTTTGATTCAAAAGAAAGGTCATGAAATTCCAAAATCCAATTTTTCAGGATGTGTTGTTCCATTTTAAATTAATTGAATTTGTGGTTACCAGGATCGTTCCCTGGTTTGTTGAAAACCATGTGGCATATTCATAGGCGTATTGGAGGGGGAGCAGGGGGGGCGATCGCCCCCCCAAAAGTTTGGAAAACTGTAAGATTTGGGCAAAAAGGCTAATTTGGGCAGATGATTAAATAATCACTATTGAAAGTTCATGATTTCCAGACAATTTTATTTGAAATGGTAATAAATCTAGATCTTGAAATTCAGCCAAATGTTGCTCCCCCCCCCCCGAAAATCGTGCGTGCCATACGCCTATGGGGATATTGGTGTTACTTTCCAGTGTTATTGTTCTATGTTTTTCTTCATAACCCGTATGTGCTGCATGAACATTTCAAACCTTTCATAAGCCAATTTTGATTCAAAAGAAAGGTCAGGTTTATCTTTGCATAAAATTCCAATTTTCTTAATGTTTTTTGTCAACTGAAAGGACATGCAGAATCCTGAAGATAAACGACTTCTGTGTTCAGAAACTTGATCGAAGTGGCTGCCGAAATCCAAAAATGAACTGCTCGTCTAGGGAACTGAGACAGCCCAACCTGTAGATCAGGTCTAGGAAAACCATAGGCTCGACAGCAGTGCTCGGACAAAAACCCAAACCACAGTGAAAATATCTTTCTATCTTAGCTTTTGCTTTTGAGCATGACATGCGCACTGCCATTGGCATGCAGATTCGCATGAATCGGGAGACCTCTTATAACTTCGGTAAAAATGTGTGTCCGTGTGATATGCCATATCAAAAAAATATTTTTCAGAATATTCTTATGATATCCAGGAGATGACGCTGGCAAACTGTCCTATCAATGCTGTGCCGCATTATAAACACAAAAGATGCATTTTTTCATAATGCAGGACACAACAAAATAGATAATTTTTGTGGATATATCCATCTACTGTTCAAGTTATATAAAATTTAATGTACAATGTTAAAACTCATCCAGCCACTGCTATTGAAAGTTTTCTCTCTTTGGTATAGAAAATAGCACTATTCCTTATCTGTTATTATTCAATTTATGCCAGTTTTGCCAAAAGATCAGGAAGTGGCGTCGAATCATGGGATTAGCTTAAGGTGGCTCGCTACTCGTGTAATGACGTCATCTGAGCACATCCACGCGCAGCCAGGCAGGCCCTATCTATCATGACGTCACCACAGCAGCTGAGCTCTGCTGACACTGTTCAGCACCTTTTTTTGATTCTGAGAATTTTCAGCAGTCGGCCGCTTCATTTGCAATTTGCGCCACTTCTATTGGGGTTAGAGACTTCCCGTTTGAAGCATTAGATGCGCCATGAAGAGTACTACAAACTCCCGGAGTTTCAGCTTGATACTTAGAAGAGAACATTTTTACAGGCGATTTTCCACAAGCAGGTCTAATTTCTCAAAAATGACTTGGTGTTAAAAAAAAAATTGTATATCAATTTCAAGTGTGGTAGGAAGGGTTGTCTATATTATCTTATTGTTCCCCACTATTTTTGGAAGTAAATGACAAAAAAAATAAAAAATCCTATCTAGTCAATTTTTTTTGGCACTATGGTTTATAAAAAAAGTTAAAATTGTCAAAATTAAAACTTTTATTCCGAGGCACTTGGAAAGTCCTTTAAAATAAATATATGTCTTTTAAATTGTCATCAGCTTTTTCATTAAAGTGTCTTCTTTAATTTCATGCTTCATTGCATAATATCGGATTCAGGGCCACTGAATGGCAGGGAAAACTTCACAGTAAAAACGTTAAGAAAAAAAATTGAGTTTTTCAAGCGTGCGTGGACTGACTTTCATGTACATAACCTAGAATATTTTGGAAAAAAGGCTGGTAGCAAATACTTTCGTTTACATATCCTTGCTATAAACTATATTTTGGATCATTTCAAACTATTTTTAAGAAATCCTATCTTGGAAAGTTCACGAGTATCGAGCCACCTTAATCAAAGTGGAAATGTACAGTTATGAGAATCAACATAAAGAAAATAATTCATATTCACCCTGTCTGCAGAAGATTTAAACAGTTGTATGCACTCTTTCTGTCAGACACAAGAACTACATGTTATCTTCTCTTTAATTATTTCGTCACTGCGTTATCATCATCGATTGTATTGGTGCAGGTGTCTTAAAATGCCAGTGGCGGATGCAGGGGCCCCCCTAGGGGGCACGGGCCCCCCCCCCCTAGACCACTGAGATTAACAGTAGTATTTTGAAGAAAATACGCTGCGATGCGGGCCCGCGAATGTCGAAAAACGCCCGGGTACGCCTAGATGACCCTTTCTGGATCCGCCGCTGAATGCTTTGTGTATTCTACCCTTATTGCTTATGACCATCCAATTCTTCAGAAACATATGTACGGATAAACTCCATTCATTAAATTCACATTTAATTAGTGGGATATAAGTTGTTTAAATTGACAAGATGATATCAGCAAAGAATTTGGTAAAATAAAACGATACCTGAGGTGTGATGATGTCATTATTCACTGTACAATTCACTGCTCAGTGTCAAAAACCAAGGTCAATTTTAGGAAAGGGGGCCCAAAAAACTACCAAAATTTCAACCAACATAGTAGATCGAAATCATTTAAAAGCATAACAAAAAGCAATATTTTTGTCCCCATGTCAAATTCACTTGAAAATATATTAGCTTTACAACTTAACATAGAAATTACCCAACAACTACCTATCCAACTTGACCGGATCATGAAATCAAGGCTAATGTGTCATATGGCAGCCATCTTGGACGCCATCTTGAATATCTCAATACATAAGATGTAAATAATACAGTTCTCATCAGAAATGAGTTCAGCATCTTTAGATTGCCAAAAGGGAGCAATTACAGTGTAAAACTTGCATTTTTCATTGAGTTAAGATGCATTTTTGAAATATTGGTAATCTAGACAAATTTGGGGTAGGGGTAGCTAAAAATAGTACTGAGTCCACAATTCTGGTGGCATGAAGTTCAAATATGGCTCAAAATGTAGCTATTGACACCAGGCAGTTTTCTAGATCCATTAGAAGTCCTCCAGTGAATATCTATTGGGTCCATGTACCATGGAAGTCAGAAAATCTGCCTTAAATGAAAATGATTTTTGCACAGTTTTGAAGAAATAGTGGTCAAAATTCCATAGTTGACTTTAAGCTATGGCTGTGAAATGGTCAGGCATTTTAGTCCAACACATTAAAATGATATACGAGAAATTTGAATGAACTAGCCTCAAAAATGTTTTCACAAATGTCAAAAATGTGATTTTCGGATTTTTCTGAAAACATGGTTGAAGTTTTGGAGGTTTTTTGGGGTTATAAGCCAAAGTCCCCCCGTGGGACACTTAAGACGATGGTTTTCTGATGTGCTGATGTATCGTACAACATAAAAACCACTTAAGACCGTTGCACTTTTTTTGCGAGTAAGTGGCCAGAGCCCGGGGACTATCTGTGCGCCCTCGTTTCTTTGTGCAAACATCCTTGCTCTGTGCCCCGGGGGAGGGGGGGGGGTTACGCTGGATAGTTCAGGTTTTTTGGGTTCCTAGGATTAAAATGGTGTTGGTTTTTTGGAGCGATGCTTCAGCCCTGCGCTGATATATTCTTAGTGATTCTATTTGGCGCCATCCGCCTCTATATAGTTGAGCACAGGCCTGCCGACTAGGCCAGAGGCCAAATCTTGAAATTCAGACTGTGTTGAATCGTCATCAGAATGCAGGCGTGTAAAATGCTGACCGGGCAAATTTGCGGACTGGGTTAAGGGATTTCGTAATAAAACGCAGATGGACAGGTGCAGAACAGGATGCTTTTTGCGTGTTTGGCGGTAATAAAATGCAGATGGGGCCAAATTTGATGAACAAGCTGAATTTTCTTTTAAAAATCGCCTCAATCGTTTTTTGAAAACATTTTCTTGTTAGGAATTCAGATTTATTTGGTTCCCATTTCTGCAATTCGAACATGTTTGGTACCGTTTGATTCAGCTTGAAAAGACGATTACAATGGTATAAAAATCATAAAGATTAAATTGGTAGTGGATATTTTTACTAAAAAATGGTGTGTGGTTTTGGCGCTGGTTTCTTGATTAGAATGATTCTGGTTTTCAAAATCGCCGGGGCGCATCCCTTTGCAAAAGTCCGCAAAGTACCCCCCCCCCAGCTCTGGGCCTTTTCCTTTCTCTGTGCAACCTCCTTGCTCTGAGCCCTGGGCGGACCGGAGGGGGGGCGCATCGGCATGATGCTGCCTAGGGTGTATAATTGGCTGGAGCCGGCCCTGTGTGGCCCACTGGCCCATTGTTGTTTTATTCACTCTGTTGGGATATTAAATTACATAATTATGAGCCCTTTTAGGCTATGTGTTCAAAACCATTGTGTCAGATAAGCAATTAGCATTAAATTATAACTCGGTGGAATTTCAAATTTTTAATACAAACCAAGCTATTTGGGCCTGCTTTCAATTATCAGACCAAAAAAAACCTAATAGGCCTTAAGAGCTTGTATATTTATATGGTTGCAGCATGGACAAATCTTTATGTTTCTCTCACAAAATGGTACAGTCACCAAACCCCTACCTGGCTTTTTTAAAATTTTATTTCCAACTATATAGAGCTATATAACTGTAATGTCAAATTGCAATACCAATTTAAAAGCAGGTCCCTCCCTGTCTACAAGTGGACTGCTCTTGCATTGCCACAGATCAGAACATATGCTGTCTTGTGTTGCCACCTAGTGACTAGTGTGCCATTCCGCGAGCTCTTGCGAGCGTCCACCAACTTTCAACCACAGGAAGACACACAATTTTGTCTGGAAGACACCGGGGCTGTTTCTGAGTTTGCTGATGGCCTTGTCTACTTCCTTAGAGAATGTTATTGTCGAGTCTGACTCTGGTATACATCGATGTTGAATAGAAATTTTGTGAATGTGCAATGAAATTGGAACTATTTCTTGGGACAGCAATGCTGTAGCATAGGAAATCAACTTTTGTGCCAGGTGGCAGCAGCATGCAGTTCTCAGTTTCACCAGACTGGGTCCCTCCATCACATGCAAAAAAGTCAGTTTGGCATTGTTATAAATGCATGAAGAGAAAGTTTGTCTCTCAAGTTAAATTCATGTAGGCACCCCAATATATCCCATTGTTACACAATGAATGTAGTGAAATTATTGATAATGACAATAGACAATAGACAATAGATAAATATTTATTTATAATCAACATATTAAACAAGTATAACTTCAGCTTACAGAGCTATTTTCCGACAAGACAAAACAAGTCATGTTGGAAAGTTAAATTAGCCGGTTTTTGAAATGAAGAGCTGTGATGACCTTGTATCGATACATCTAAGTGAGAATGCCACCAACTTGCCTCCGTCTCAGAATAAGACTTGAGTTCAGACCATTCCCCCAACCCTATGCAAAATCTATTATAAAGCTTTGCTTTATAGGATCTAATAGAATGAAGAAATGAACAATATAAATTAGGGCCATCGTAAAGATAGTATGATAGTCTTGAAGTTCTGAGTGGCTACAATTAATCCATCGGAATCCAGTGGGGAGGAAAATGGTCTGTGTTTTTAAAATGTTGAAATAAAGTAGAGTGTGTCCGAAATGGATGTTTGTAATATAAAGTTGTACCATTGGCTATCCAGGCTGCCCACCACCCGTATGTTCCAACTGACATTATTGTGTGATTCATGACGGATTGAATTGCAAAATCCTGCAAAGGGTCTTGTATATCGGTATAATACAGGTCTTTAGTTTTGATATATTTTTTACTCCATTTAGGGTCATCACTTGAAACAATGAAGCGAACATTTTTAAATTTTCTTGTAAAGAATTTGATGGCTTTGATGAAATAAGAGACTGGAGCTGCTTGATGACCGGATTTGATTAGTCTCGGGTTCCTAGTGATATCACCACGATGCACATGTATTCCAACGTATGTGTAATTAACATAATTGTCTTTCTCGGGTATCAAACTTCGAACGTAATTCATTGCTTTTGTTCTGACTTGAGGCAAGAGGGTCAGTTGAGTCCTTAAATCTTTTTCGTAACTTTTAAAATACTTCCACGATTGGTAATAACCCCTCAGGCAAGTTGTGTGAGACTTTTTTGGTAACACTTCAGTTCGATTGTCGTAAATGCCGAACGACTTCTCTTTGAATATTGTCTTATTATTCGAAAGAACGCGGTAAGTCTCCAGTGGGATGGCAAACAGTTTAGGCAGAGTCTTGGGCCTCTCTCCGTAATGGATACTGAGCACTAGAGTAACATTATTCCTCTGAGCTATGCCATACATTGCGGCAAAAACAAATAATTGATTGCCAAGCTGATACTTTTCCTGATGTATGCACGTGGTTATCCAATTATCCGTTGCTTCCGTCACAGAGACCTCCGGGTTGGGAATATAATTAACATTTTCCATTACTGAAGAGTTGAGAAGAGTTTTCCTGTAGATCAGATGTTCAGATTGCTTCTTAGCATTTAGAAAGATATATCCGATGGTAACAATAGCTGTGACTGCTAAAAAGATTAATAAGTTCCTCATCTTACGAGAGCTTGAGCCTCAGTTTAGTTTTGATCGGAGCTTTCCAATATGTTTGTCGAAATTTGAAGCTTCCAATGCTTGGTTGCAAAGAACCTTTTCTTGCTTTATATTTGGCGGATGCTGTCCCAGTTTTTGATCAGCGATTGTTTAATCAGCACGTCTCATTGACCCAGCAGTATTAATTCCTGTGCGCTTGTATAAAATCCTTATGAAGGAAAATGCTAACATTGATGGACTTTCAGGAGTTTTACTTTGCACACAATTCTGATCATTCAGTAATGACTGTCAGTAGGCCTATGCAATGCATCTGCTTGTAATAAAATATACATGTGTGACTTCTGGAGTGTTATCCAACCAATCAGCAGAGGGCATGAAGGCAAGCTCCTGCTGTCTATACATGTGCATTTTTACTTGCATCATCTTGCATTGAAGGGGGAGGGGGGCAGTGATTCAGGTAATACATGTACTGGTCACTGTACTGGGACTAAAATCTCACGGCTTCACTCAAATTCACAGCTTTTATACTTCTTGCATTCATAATGGGGATTTTCAAACATATCTTGGGGCAACAATTAAGTACGGGCAGGGGCGTCAGTTTTTTTTAAGTGCATGGTGAGGCAAAAGCCTTCTCAGAATGGTCCAGGGAAATGCTCAAATTTTTTCCCAACATGGCACCCATTCTTTGGTAAAAAAGTGTTGGGGAAAATGCCCGGCCTACCCCACGTACACATGCGCTACTGTGTACGGGTCATAAAGAGAAGGTATATTTTTGTCAGCTACATGTAGTGAAAAGGATTGGTTGATATTTCTGTGAGGAAAAATTGACATATAGGCCTATTGCTATATTGTCAGGGTATATTTAACATAAGTATAATTTATCATTAGACAGTGTAAGAAAAAATAGCAGACCATATATCCTTAATTAATTTATCATTAAACAGTCTATAACAAAAAAAAATGTGCAAGCTCTTTAAGCTGCACTTGTACCATTTCTCACTAATGGAGCTTACAGTTTGTCTGTTTAAACATATTAAGAAAATTAACTTGACATACTACCATAATCAGAAAAAAAAACTCTGTCAACCACGCCGGCCCTTTAGCTTAACTGGTTAGATAGCGGACCTTTAAGGGGACAGTGTTATAGTTCCATCAAGTTGGCCAGGAAAAATAACGAGCTCAGATATTTCTGGAGTGACCCCCCTCAATCTTGACACCTGTGAATGACTGAGACAGCTGTGGCACTCATTCGCGTACCGGAGAGGGGGGCAGGAGGGGGAGGGGGGCAGTGATTCAGGTAATAAGATATATTTAAAAATACCCATTATGAATGCAAGAAGTATAAAAGCTGTGAATTTGAGTGAAGCCGTGAGATTTTAGTCCCAGTACAGTGACCAGTACATGTTTTACCTGAATCACTGCCCCCCCCCCCAAAAAGTTTGGGAAACAGTAAGATTCGGGCAAAAAGTCAAAAAAATTTGGGCAGATGATTAGGTAAAAACTATTTAAAACTAGTGATTTCCAGGCTATTTCATTTGAAATGGTATTAAATTTAAATCTCGAAATTCGGGCAAATGTCGCTCGCCCCCCCCCCAAAAAATCGCGCTCCAGTAGGCTTATGCATAAGAGTGCCGTTTATTGTCTTAAAGCAGGTCGGCTCAGTAAACAGGTTCGTTAATCCAAAAACATGGCAAAGATCATTAGTTAATTTAACTTAAAATAATTTCTTCACCTAGACTTGTCATGGACTTGTATGCAGATATCAGCTATTCGACGAATATATTTTCAAACACCTTCGGGTTTTTATACACAAATATTAGATACCATGTCTGCTTTTTCTGGAGAAAATCCGGACTCGAGATCCACAGGCAATTGTTTAACGAGGAGTGACGACAAGTAAATAATCTTATCAGTGCAGCTAAAACAAACTACTACCGTCAACTGGTTGATGACCACAAAGGTGACACGAAACACCTGTTCAAGGTAGTAAACACTCTCCTTGGAAAGAAGTCCGTGTCACCACTACCCTCAGGTAGTGACAAAGACATTGCCCATTTATTTAGCGACTATTTCATCAACAAAATTGTTACCATCAGAAATTCAATCCAGACTGATCAAGCAGACATTGATATACCATCCTTGGATGTCTCTCCATCAACATTTCAAGTGTTCCATCAAGTCACAGAATCCCAGGTTGCTAAGTCATCAGAGCAAGTGCAAGCAAGAGTTGTGACCTTGACCCCTTGCCTCCACAGATTATGAAGATGATACTTTCCCAACTTCTGCCTATCATCACATCAATTATAAATAAATCTCTTGAGACGGGCACTTTTCCAACCAGCTACAAAGTTGCGCTTGTCTCGCCACTCCTCAAAAAGCAATCACTGGATCCAGATGTATGCAAAAATTATAGACCTGTGTCTAACCTCACTTTTCTCTCCAAAATTTTGGAAAAAGTTGTGGCATCTCAGCTTAATGACCATCTTAGCTTCAATGGCCTGCACGAACCTCATCAAAGCGCTTATCGACAAGGCCACAGAACAGAGACTGTGCTGCTTAGTCTTCAGAATGATGTCATCAAGGCATTCGGAGAACAGAAGGTTGTACTGTTGGTTATATTGGACTTGTCGGCCGCATTCGACACTGTGAGTCATGAGTGTTTGCTGTTGACTTTATCAGAACTTGGAAAATGCGATGCAGTACTGCAGTGGTTTAGAAGCTATTTAATTGGCAGGCAGCAGAAGATCAACATAAAGAGGACCTACTCGGATATTAAGGAGCTAGCATGTGGAGTCCCCCAAGGTTCGGTCCTTGGACCGATACTATTTAATGTCTATACTTCATCACTGGGTCGCATGCTACGTCAACTTTCCCCTCACTACCATATATATGCCGATGATTCGTCTTTATATCTGAGTGTGAAGCCGGATGAAATCAACTCTGCAACAAATGAAATTGCCAGCTGTGTTTCTTTGGTGCACAAATGGATGTGCAAGTTTCATTTGAAGATGAATGAGGACAAGACTGAGTTTCTTGTGATATCAAGCAAGCATATGTCAAAAAGAATATCACCTATCCCTCTGGTTATTGGAGAGGAGAGTATTTCACCATCAACATCAGTGCGAAACCTTGGTGTGATCATTGACAAATTTGCATCTATGCAAGACTACATCAGCAATATATGTCGTGGCTCATATTTGCAACTGAGGAACATCAGTAAATTGAAAAAATACCTTGACCGCTCTACGCTGGAATGTATTGTCCATGCATTCGTTACATCAAAGCTTGACTATTGCAATTCACTGCTTATAGGATTGCCAAACACACTAATCAGTCGCCTTCAGCGTGTGCAGAATACTGCTGCTAGAATTCTGACAGGAACGCCCAAGTATTCTCACATTACTCCAGTCCTAAAAGAGCTTCACTGGCTTCCTGTCGAGAAGCGGATTGTATATAAAGTGCTTCTGATGGTTTTCAAAGCTCTTCATCATCATGCACCAATTTACATCCAGAACATCATCATCGAACATGTTCCAACTCGTAGTCTCCGCTCTGCTAGTCACAAACTCTTGAAAGTGCCTTACACTTCTTCATCTTTAGTCCAGGCCAGAGCTTTCAGTGTAGTAGGCCCACGGCTGTGGAATGATCTTCCTCAAGAAATTAGAAGTGAACTGTCTGTCGATCGCTTTAAAAGCCAACTAAAGACACTCCTTTTCAAAGCGTCATACAACTAGTCACTAGCCTCTGTGCAGTATTTTATTGACTTTTTAATTTGTGATATTTTTAGATTTTATGGACTTCAAAGACTTTTCGATTTTACATTTTACATTTATATTTTTACAATCTCATTGTATAGCCTTTTGAGCAGGTTTTTGGATTCTACGCTTTACAAAATAAATTTATTATTATTATTTTTCACAGTAAAACTGAATAACATTGATTCGATGTGAGGATCATAGCTAGTAAATTCCAATTCATTATTCCTTTTATGTGGGATATCACAACGAAACCAAACAATCATTCCACCTGAATTTGCAAGTCTATCTCCTCGATACAGTTTATTACCATTCACTTCATATTCACAGTTCATGTCTGTATCACTAAGTTTACTCTCAGTTATACAAAGTGTATCAATATATTTCAATTGAAGATTTATATTAACATGAGCAAATATAAGATTTTTACCAAATTTACATCGCGTCTCTTTCAAATGAACCATAACAGGGTCTCCACAGTCATCTTTTTCTGAACTATCTATGTTAGTATTGACCTGTTGTGCATTACATTGCAATAGACCAGAAGTGTTACTAGCATCGTTTAAAAGTGCCGATTGTTCTGAAACAGTATCGTAATTTGAGGAGGCATGAGCACAAAACTGCAGTCTATACTGAGAGCATCAACATTTCGAACAACATTTGAACCATCAAGACGTTTGGCACAATATAACTCAACTTCCAGATTAACAATTTCTTTTGAACCTGTGTTTACCTTATCATTTAAAAAATTACTTTCAATCACCAATTGGTTGATAACAAGGTCTGCACAATTTAAACAACAACTAGAACTGTTAAAAATATGATCGCCACTAAGACCTTCATTAAAAATAGAAGATCTGACTTCAGAAAACTCAACATGTAAAATATCATTCTGGTAGTTTTCACAAGGAGATTGAGGGTCCATCATGGAGATAAAATCACTTGAGCAAATATTTTTACAATCAATGCAGACAGTATTAATAAAATCTTGTGGATCAACACCACCAGTAAGTTCAATATTTGAATCATCACAACCAACACTAGAACCATTGTACTGAGATATATGATTTACAATACGCTCTATTCATACTTGGGGCTGCCCGGATCGAAAATGAGGCTATACGCGCACAAACAGTCAGCAGGACAATCGCTGCATTGATCAGCTGATAGCTGGACGCACGTGTATTTTCTGCTAGCAAAACACCCTGTTCACCCTCACCTGTCATCTTGCAGCTTACCAGGTGATTCAGATGAGAATGGCATGCATGGACCGTGAAGATAAGATGAGTTGAAACATTCAATGAACTTATTCAGTCCCTGGGCTCTGGGCATTTAATTGCGAAAAAAGTGTAACGGTCTTTAGTGGTTTTTATGTTGTAGCAAACATCTGCGCATCTGAAAACCAAGGTCTTAAGTGTCCCATGGGGGGACCTTGGCCCACAGCCCCAAAAAACCACAAAAACCTGTAACGTAATCCCTTCTGGACAATTTCCTTTGAGGAACGTTTGTCTAAGGAAGCATTAAACCTCCCATTCACATCGGATCCAACGTTCTGAAACTACGTATTTTGTCGACAATTGGTTACGAGATTACTACGTACGTATCTATCGAAAATAATGCGTATTTCTCCAACCTCTGATGTTAACGTACCCCCCACGTTGAAGGAACGGTCGTTATACGCCTCTGGGGCGTCAGGCGTAGCAGGCCAGCCCAGCGCGCTGTGTCTTGCGCATGCGCAAACATCGGACAAGAAGCCAGCCATGGCGGCCGCTCTGTGTAGATTCGATTTATATCGGTCTAGAACACCATTTATACCACCGTAACGATGTATTTAACCATGGCCGATTGATTCTAGGATGTGTATTGGTTAAATGACTCCTTCGGATGGACTCTAGCTGCTGTGTATGCTTCAGAAGCACCCGGTCAAGTCGGCGATTTATAACATGTGGATTTCTTGACAGCGCTTGTACTTCGGAATTAAATGGACTGTATCTTGTGAAATATGGCCTGAAATAAGTGATTCAAGGAAGGATTCTATGCATAAGATCAAGGAGAGACTGGAATATTTTGTTACGGTGGAATACTCGTGTTCTGGAGTGATTGCTGGTGTGCACGATGTACATGAATTTGTCATTGTCATAAGGCAAGCAGGGGGGCGCCGGCCAGGGGCGGAGCGGCTCGGTTGGCCCGGGGGGCTGCCGCATTGCTTCAGGCGGACCCAGCCGCCCGGCCTGCCCTGCCCCCTCAGAAAAAAAAATTAAATTAAATAAAGCCCTTGAATATTGGCCCTCGTTCTAGTTGAATAAAGAATGCTCTCATATGATTTTACTGCAGGATTTTTTTAGGGGGGGGGGAGGAAATTTCAAGGGTTTCAAGAATTTCTTTTTTTTGTTGGTCAATTGATTGTTGAGATCTGCAAAGAGAAAACATTAATTAAACAGTGAAGAGAAGAGAAAAAAATATATAGAGAGAGAGAGAGCTGAGCCAGCACTGAAGGTGGCTCCAAAATTAGCAGACTTTTCTTCCTTGTTTTACCAAGCAGTCTGCAATCCATTTAAGGACTAAAATAAATAAGAATATTCACTTACCTTGTAAGGGATTAATGCTGCAACTCTGAAGAGTTGGAAAAATCCCAATCCAAATTGGCCTGCTGGATAGGTGGCATTCCGATGCAAGTAAGCTCACTTCAACTCCGGTCTTAAGTGATTCTCTCTTGGTCGTTTGTGGTTGAGCAGTACCTGGGAAATTTTTTTGGCCCAGTCTAATCTTACACAGTTTAAGATATATTTATTAGGTAATTTTTATCACTGGCTTAGCAACTATTTATTTATGGCTTCATCCAATCATCACCAGCAAGCATCCTTTTGGAGTATTTATAAACTCAAAGTTACCAGATAGATTGGAATAGGTATGGAAAAGATGGCGCTACAAGGCTCTCTGAGAACCAGGATCCTAGGTTCTGCAACTTTGTGCAAACCTTCAACAAACCTTTGGCAGATACGTATGATCAGACGTTTGCCCTGAACGTTACTTTCAAACGTTGTCTACACATATCAAAAACATGTTGGAGAAGCCTTGGAACTTACGTATTGCCAAATGTGCGACCATACCTTTGATAAACCTATGAATCAAAGGTATGGTCATACGTAGTAGTCTAAGGTTGTAAAAACCTCTCAAATGAATGTTCGACAAACCTATGAATCAAAGGTACGGTCATACGTAATAGTCAAATGTTCTTCAAACCTCTCAACCAAAGGTATGACTTACGTAATAGTCTAAGGTTTTAAAAACCTCTCAAATGAATGTTCGACAAACCTATGAATCAAAGGTATGGTCATACGTAATAGTAAAGCGTTCTTCAAACCTCTCAACCAAAGGTAGACTTACGTATGACTGACACGTTTAGCCAAACGTTACAACCAAACTGTCTTCCAACCTCTCAACCAAAGGTATGACTTACGTGGGACTCAAACGTTAGGCCAAACTATAAAACAAACTATCTGCCAACCTCTTACTAAGGTTGCAACCTACGTTTGGTTTTCCATCTGAGTGCAACGTTTGGAAATTACCTTTGCCCTACTTTGTCAGAGGTTGTTTGGCCCAACGTTTGATTCTAACCAAAATAATTACGTAGGGAAAGGTTTGATTTACGTAGCTGCTCGGGAGGGATATGGGGTGAATTGGGACAGAATTGGTCGTTTTTCTGTCATAGCATGGACAAAAATCAATCTAGAAATCAAAATTTGGTATCAAATTGTGTCTGGACACAAGGTCTACGTACCAATAGAAGCTTGAAATGATATCTTAAATTCCCAATGCTCTAGGCCCAGAAAACCACTGTCCCAATTCACCCCATACTATGGGGTGAATCGGGACACTCCATTATTTCCACTATCAATGCTCCCTACCTACTTTGATTGATTGCTCGTTGTGAATAAATATTAGAAAACATGTTCAATGTGCCAGAAAAAAAATTTGCGGAAAATCTGAAATCAATTTCACTGATAATATGCAGATTTTAAAAAATGTGATAAATGCCAAAAAACTGTTCAAAACTGCAGTTTTCTTCAAATTTTTGTAGTAATTGATAATTCTGGACCACTTCTCTGGGTGTTCTGGACTAGCTGTACCTCAAATGATGCCAAGTTCAATATCATTCATCAAAAAGCCACGCCACTACACTTAAATGAAAATTAGTATGGTTATTGTCGTTAATCTGGAAAATTTGCCATTGACCTGGATCTGCACCCAGGACCAAACATACACAATCCCATATCCAGTCTTTAATTATGGTTCCCATAATATCCCACAATAGGCAGTGTAGTTCTGGCAAAAAACCATGTGATTCACACCATGTGGTTCATTGTTGTGAACCACATGAAAGAAGTCCTGACGTTGCTATGTAAACAATAGACATTAAAGTGATAGTCTGGGGTCCAACCAGGAAAAAGGTGCATATTTAAAAAGTTTTTGCCCCCGATTTTTATATAAAGAAATTTAGTGTCGTTGGACAGGTAACAAGTTGAGCTTTCAGAATCTGCTAGGTGTCGCTCTGAGACCATTCGCATAAGGTTGCTATGGCAACCAAAACATAACAAAAGTGGTTATTTTAGTATTTCATCAATATTTTACAAAATATAGAATAACAGGAGAACTTTTAATGCTACATTCACCAAATTTTGGAAATATTTTCAGATTTGGGAGTTTTTTATGATTACTTGGTTGTTTTGACAATAAATTTTAAAAACCTTCCATTTTTGGGTGAAAATAACCTTCAAATATCCTTTTTTCCACTATGTGCTATATTTCAAACTCTGCAGCTCAACCATATATCATTATATATTCAACTTTTGTTTCGCATTAGAATGCCCTGGAAGTGGGCTAAACATTTGCCATATAATAGCCAAGCCAAGCCTTTGCATTTCTGTTGCCATGGCAACAAAACATTATAATTCAAAATTCAAAATGTCCAACTCAAAAGCATGAAATGTGACATAACTCAAAGACTAGGGCTTCTAACTTGATGAAATTTGGCAAATGTATGTAATTGTTAATTGTCCATCAGGTAATATAACAATCTGATAACTTTCTTTTTAAAAAGTTCCATTTTTAGGTGAATTAAACCCATAAATACCCCTTTTTTCTACAATTTACTATATTACCAACACTGCTGATAAAACAAATTTTGATTTTATATTAAATCTTTATTATGCATTAGGATGCCCTGAGACAGGGCTGAAAATCTGATATATTATGGTCAAGCCAAGCTGTTGCATTTCTGTTGCCAAGGCAACATAACATTATAATTCAGAATTCAAAAGGTCCAACTCTAAAGTACAAAATGTGACATAACACGAAAACTGGTCTATATATCCTCATGAAATTTGGCAAAAGTGTGTAATAATGAATAGTCCTTCCATGTATACAACATTCAGGTGACTGTCATTTAAAAAACAGTCTATTTTGGGGGTTAATATACCCGTGGATAACCTTTTTGAAGGAACATTTTGTATTTCAAACCCTGTTTTTGAGGTATTGTGTCAAAAATATGTCAAATCTATTTTGAGATACACATTGCCCTGAAAGTGGGCTATATATTTGACATATATTGGTTGAGCAAAGAAATTGCGTTTCTGTTGCCATGGAAACAAAACAATTTATTTTGAAGTTCAAAATTAATTTCAAACTATTAAGCATCAAATATGGCATAACTCAAAGGCTGGTTCATGGATCTTTATGAGATTTGGCAAGCATATGTAAAAATTAATAATTCAACAGTTTATACATAATTTCTATAACTGTCACTTGAAAATATTCCATTATTGTTTGGATTGGACTCAAAAATAAAATGTATTATAATGACGTCTGACATTCCAAACTCTTCCAATGAAACATTTCATATTATATCAAATTTGCTTTTAGAATCTGAATGCCTGAAAGTTGGCTATAAATTTGACCAAAAAAAAAAGAGTCAAGCAAATCCAGTATGTTGCCATAGCAACCAAATATATTTCAAAATAAACAATTATTGTTAAACAGAAGCTTGCCATAACTCAGACTTCTGCAAATATCCACTTGAAATTTGGCATGAATATAATAAACCATTGCATGTAGGACCAACAAGTCAGTTAACTAAACATTTGGATAACTGTCATCAGCAAAAACATTATATTTTGGGGTGAATGAGACACATAAATAACATAAAGTATAAACAATGTGGCAGAGGCCTGGATCCTCATATTAATGTTCAGTCCACATTGCAGAAACTTTCCGATAAAGTTGGTAACTGCTTCCATGTTCTGGCAGCTGCTTCCATGTTCTGGTAACTGCTTCCATGTTATACAGAGATTTCAGATTTCTGGCACAATTTAATAAAAATGATGTGTTAATTGTGCTTGGGCTTTACCAATGCAGCTTTCTGTATGTGCCCTTTTCATTATGCTTGAACTTCTGACTTTGTAGGCTGTGTCTGAAGGACATTTAAGTGATTTTCAAATTGATCTCTAAAATCCATTAGATAGCATTCTGTTAGTCCTGGCCAAGTTACATTAATCTGGCTTTTGCTTTTGAAAATATTTTCACACTTTAGTTTGGTGCAGATGTTGAGGTCACATCCGTAATTGTCTAGCCAGATCTGTATGCATGGAGGAGGTGGGTCACACTACTCCCCTCCAATGTGTGTCCAGAGGGTCACAAGCTAAAAGTGGTTGCAACAAGTTGAAACAAAATTAATATAACAGCTCTCAATAACCAAGGAAACACAATCTGATAAGGAAGCTTCTTATTTGGACCTTCCTATTACAATCCAGGATAACTAATTCCGCACTATATTATATGACAAAGGGATGACTTCAATTTCAAGATTGTCAACTATCCATATCCTGTTGCATCTAATATTACAGAAAAGCCAGCTTATGGTGTCTATGCTTCTCACATCATCAGTTTTGCCAAGGCTTGTGATCATTACAGTGATTTCTCAGTGAGGCACATTACATTTTGTGATTCTCTCCTCAGGCAGGGATATAAATATAGGTTTTTATGCAAACAACCTCGCAGCATTTACAAAAAATACGAAACATTGTTTATACAATATGCAAAGTCCATCCAAGAGATTAGAGAAAAAATTCCTCTTCTGGTGATGGCATTTTGCATGTATATATTTTTCAACATTTGGCACATACACGAATGTGTGTAGGTGTAAAAACGAGCATAAACGAATTTGTGGACATGCAAAAACTAGCATATTACTCGTGTATATGTAACAACTAACATTCGTTTATGTGCTGCATTTTTGATTTGTGTAACTGCAATTTCTAACATTCGTGGAAGTGCTAGATTATTAGGGTTCAGGGCTAGAATTAGGATTAGAGTTAGGTTTAGGCAAGTTCAGGGTTAGTATGTTCGTAATTACACCTGTACAAATTCGTGAAAAGCAATATATGGCACTTGCACAAATGCCAAATTCGTGTATATGCTCGTTTTTGCAGGTTTACAAATTCGTCCACATGCAAAATATTGAAAAATATATACCTCCATTTTGTGCTAGTTTTGTGACATTCAGGTCTCTATCCAGAAGCTCTAGTTCTTAGATTCCCATTTCAGGGTCTTGTGTGGGTGGAGAAGGAAGGTTGGATGTCCTTAAAGGCCTTAACATCACATGTGAGTCCTAAGTCTTGAACTTTATGCCTAATATGTAGAGGGAATCTACCAGTCTCACCATACACTGCAAGAGATGGAGTTTGTTTTCTTACTCCTAAAACATTCTTAAGATAGCCAAGTTGTAAGTTCTCTAATTCACTTACAGATTTTTCACTCGTCCAGATTTCACAGTTGTACTCAAGGATAGGAAGAATATATGTATCAAACATTTTTATGGATAGTTGGGGATTTATGTGCCCTAATGCCTGCTTTGTATCTCCTTGTAATGCAAATAGGGCTTTCAGACCTTGTGTCATAAGATAATTCATCATTTCTCCATGTGTGCTCCGTTTATTACTGAGCATATGACCTAAATATTTGAAACAATCTACATTTTCAATATTTTCACCATTGTAAATCAAGTTACTAACGGTTTTGTAGCCTATCTGCATTACTTTTGTTTTATTTACGTTTACAATTAGGTGCCATTTTTTACAGAAGTTGTGCAACGAATTAATGCTATTATTCCTCAATTTGGGGGTGGCAATCGCAAAATTTAGTTAAACTTCAGAAAAAAGCAATACGTGTTATAACTAACAGCAAGTACAATGCCCATACAAGTATGTTATTTAAACAGTTAAAGACCCTCAAAATCCAAGATATATGTGCACTGCATGACTACAAATTTTGCTACAAATTAATTAATGGTTTAACTCCTATATTCTTTTTACGTCACTTGGATCCCTTTGCAGCTGTTAATCATAACTACAACACCAGACATGCAACTGACTTGCGTCTGCCCGCTGTGAGACATGAATTCGCAAGAAATGGCATCAGGTACAGGTTTCCAAAACTTTATAATAACATGCCTGATCTCTTCAAACAAAAAATATTTACACATAGTTTTCTAGGCTTTAGATTTTATATTAAAAATTACTTGTTGGAAAGTTATACTAGTACATGTACGAATCCTTATTGTTATGTCTGTAGTTAATTTTTCAGTTTCTTCTAAATTGGATGGTCTCCTTTTCTAGCGGTCAACCATAAGTATTAATTTTCTATTGGAGTGTTTTCTTTTTCTATCTTTCTTTCAAAATTTTCTAATATTACCAGCCACTGTACCAATATATTGTAAATGAGGTAAACAACAGGGCCTCCTCGACAGCGGCATAATTTTGCCTTTGAGGAGGTCCTGTAGCTTGTTTTTACACAATTTTGATATTTCGTTATAAAGGATGTTTGATATGAGCTACGAATAAAAGATCTGAATCTGAATCTGAATCTATTCTGAAGACATTTTGGTGAGTCAGCTAAAAGAACTATGTCATCAGCATAGAGAATGTGAGTCAAAGTCAAGTTACCAAGAGTCACTCCATCAGCTTTGTTTAAATATTTGGGCAGATCAAACAAAAATTCATTGAAAAGTTTTGGGCTAAGGATTCCACCTTGCAGCACTCCACACTTACTGTCTATTGAATCCCCAGTACAACCATTCTGATGGACTCTGGCTTTAGCCTTGTCATACATATTTACAATAATCTTAAGCATTTTAGGGCCTATTTTTTGCTGCATTAGTTTGTAGTATAGGGCATTTCGGTTTATATAATCAAATGCTTTAGTGAAATCAACGAAACACAAATACACTGGTTTATGTTTAAATCTATGGTAGCTTATCACAGTATCCAAAACAAAGACACAATCAGTAGTGTTTGCACCAGGAGTGAAGCCAAATTGACAGGGGTCATCAAGATCTAAAGCTTCATTTTTATAGTACAGTCTGCTATTTAAAATTGAATCAAATATTTTCCCCATTACTACATTTATAGTTATCTTTCTGTAGTTATCTGGATCAGAGCGATCTCCTTTTTTATGAAGAGCATTAATGAGCCCTTCAGACCTTTGTGAGGGATATTCTCCTTTTTCAAAAATATGATTAAATACAGCACAGAATGGGGTGATCAGCTTTTCACTCGCATATTTATAAAATTCCCCCATGATTCCATCAATACCTGCAGCTTTATTGTTCTTTAGTTTCCTAAGGTGTAAAACCACTTCTTCTTCAGTTATGACACTATCACAAATATCATTAGCTAATTCATTGTTACAAGTGTAGATCGAATTTTGCACAGACTTAGTTATTGTATCTATGTATTGCTTATCAAAATAATCACGCATTGGTAAATTCGATTGTTGTTCAAAGTAATCGTGAAAAGTGCTTAAGTCAGGAAGGTTTACTTGCTTTTTCCCTACGGACTTCAATCTATTCCAGTACTTCCAGCAGTCAGCTTGGTTTTTACCACCAAGGCTTTCCATTTCATTTCTATTGGACTCCTGGTATTTCCTTTTTTTCTTTTGAATTAGCTGCTTGTAAGTTTTGCGGAGCATTTCATAATTTAATCTATTTTGGACAATTGAGATATCATTTTCTTTAGCAAAAATGTTAAGTGATTTTCTGAGATTTTTACAATCATCATCAAACCATTCATTGGTTGGGAAGGTGTTTTTTTAGTGTGACAGCGTGTAAGCATTGTTCCATCATCCTTTTAATCATCCTTTATGGGAGAGGGGGGCTGGTTGGCACAAACAGGACATTTAGGTGTCCTGAACAAAAGCAATTCGGGATACGGATTTTGTTCATATGTCAATTCGAAGTCCTGTCCCCAACCTACATTATTAGTACCTCACTGAGCCTGTATTATTATTTGCCCAGGAGATATCACAGCTCAAAAATTCTGTGCCAACCTGCCCCATGGTGGGGCAGGTTGGCACATAAGTGGGGCTGGTTAGCATAAGTGACACCAGGAAATCAAACAATGTGAAATGAAACTTTTTGTATTTTTAACATGTTCTATGCACAAAATAGATCAAATTACACTGGTCTACAAATTTTTGGAGTCGGTCTGCTTCCGGGATAAAAGTGGCTAAATCTCATTTATATTGATAAGATGAACTGAAAATCAATGGAAACTTGTTCTGGTTAGCTAATGCATTGAAGATATACCATGACCTAGAAATACATGAAAATCGCATCTATTTATTCAATAGATTTAGGCATTTTTGCTCTAAAATGATATTTATGTTATGAAAAATTTATGTTGCAATTATTTATCTGTCAAGCACTGTTAAGAAATAATATGTAGAGACATCAGGTGATTGAAATTCATTTGAAAAAAAAACTAAAGCATCACTTAAACCCGCAAAGATCCCAATATTTTGTATCTGAGCGACCCTTTTTGGCCCGTCTATTATTTTTAGCAAATGAGTCATCCCTGACAACATTCCAACAGTAGTCAGTTAGCATGGATGGATTCAACTTTCCCTGATGCCTTTTCTTCATAATTCTTGGAATTGTTCAATCTGTTCATCACTTACTTCTCCACAGTTCAAAGGAAAGAAATCCAGAATGCAAAAATAGTATCTTCAGCACTTGACATATTGAAGCCAAGAGCTCTGTTAGAATTCAGATGATGTTTAGTATCAGTTTCCTTTTAATTATCTGCCTTGCAGTTTCCAAACAACTGGTACTACTGACTGAAAAGCTTTGCATGCCTTCTTTTCTCTTCAACATGGTGTTAATTGCTCTGAGCCAACTGAATCCTGGTTATTATCATGATAATCAGCTGTGTCCAAAGTGTACGTGATTCTAAAGGGACAGGAATTCATCTCCATGTAGGTCAGGCACAGAGCTGATAGAATTAGTACTTGGATAATAATCCACTGTCCATTTCTTTGTTGTTACTATTCCATATTGCAACTGGAATCATACAAAAGTAGCAGCAACTGTAACAACTGTAATATGTTGGTTCTCGCCAAACCATTGAGATTTCAACATTGTTCAAAGGGCATAGGTTTACTTTTCTTGTTGAGCCTCTCTGAAGGTTAGTTGCACTTGTCTTACAACAATAGAGGGAGCCCAAAATTGGGCCCTGAACTCCAGCTTTGCAACCAAAGTAATTAATTATGCCTTTCTAACCACTGTAGTTAAATGTTGCACTTTCGTGAGGAAAACGTCATTTCACCACAAATGTAATAAAAGTTTTCTGGGCTGTTCATACAAATTCCAGGCATATTTTTTTATCACTAAATATAAAAAGTGATGCAGTTGAGTAGAGATATCTGACAAATGTGATCTTAGAAGCCATTACATGCAGCTTGTGATGCAAAAGTAATTTGATGCCCCCGTTCATGGAATTAGTCTACATACATACATTTTGTGCACCTCCAAGTGTGAAATTCCAAAAAAAAAAAAAAATTCTGTGTCAAAACTCAAAAACATATTAAAGATGCATGTATTGGAATGTGCAGACAGGCTTTAGGATAGAAATTGGTGCTTGTGGATGCACTGTGCTTTCTGATACACTGACGTTTTTGCCTAATTTTGCATAAATTTCATAATTTGGCACTATACTGTATCTTGGAAACTAGAGCCAATCTGCACTTTTGACTTACCATTTCCTTATTAGTGACCTAATACTAGAAAAGTTTCACTACTTTTGTTCCGGAAGCATTTTGCTTGTAGACCAGTGTAATCAGAAGGAAATGAATTTTTACCCACTTTTCGTGTCTTTGGCAGATTTCACGAAAAGTGCTCTTAAAAGGTACCTTAAACTTTCCAACCCTTTTGTTATCTCTCTGTTGCTTCCTGAAGCAAGTAAACCTATTACTAAGTATATGTTTGAGGTAATGAATAAATATCAATAAAATATTCCTCAAATATGTAGCTTTTTCCTCTTAAAAAGTTATTTTTTTATGCCTCATGAGGACAATTTTGGACGACCAAACTTATTGGTGATCAGACATGATTACTTTGGCACTCTGTGGAATCTGCTAAAATCAATTCAGGAAAATGTAATGATATGATATGTGATTGATAAAAAAATCTTGAAAATTATTTTGGAACCATTTTTAATTGTCTTGGTCATTATAAATTAAACTTGAATAAAATTAAAAATTAAAAAATGACTGCTAATGTAACTCAATTCCGTCTCAAGACACTGAGGTTACATGAGTAACTTTTACATGGACATTTTTCTGTGTTCTCGCTACTTATGCCAATTTCAAACATTAAATTATAATATTTTATTGAAAAACGTGTCTTATTTGCCTATTTACATTACCAAAAACATAAACGACTGGGTGTGGTACCTGTTTCTCTATGGCTAATGTAACTGCAATTTTGCATCCGTCCATTGTTACATTAGCAAAATGTACACATAAAAATTATGTTAAAAAGCACATGATTAGATCTCAAATTTTTTCTGAACTGAAAGCCAGGTCTCCCAAGAGCAGGCCAGGGGCGGTACCCTGCTGGTGACTTCATTTATATTGCAGTAGGATCAGCATAAAAAATTCCGTCGTACATCATTCATCGTTGTTACATTAGCACAATGCCATATATTTAGCTACTCTGACCTACCAATCCAACAGAAAAGATTGTTTACCCATGATTTTATTTAATGGATTGACACAATAAAAGATTTAGATTTCAGCTTTTTTTTTGTCCTGCAAGCTATCCTCAGAAGAAGCACCCTGAGAAAATCTGAGAATCTACGAATCTATTATGTCTGGCTTTATCAGTCTTGTGCTAATGTGACTTGTGGACAAGTTGTGGTAAGTCATTTTGCAACTCTTTCGTGAAATCTGCCCTTTTCCGTTACATCATCAGTCACTGTCGATTGCTCCCAGATACCTTGGCACAATCCAGGCATGAACATGGCCAGTTTTAGCAAAATTAGCATGGAAATTAACTGGAGTGACTTACAGTGGGACATATACTCCCTTCAATAATCAAAATAACCCTATCATATAGTTGATGTTGTAACTAAGCCAAAATGTTACATCATAAGACGGATATCAATTTTTGTTATAATTTAATTCTCCAACACATTTTACAAATACATTTGAAGAAGTTTTGTGACATTTGATCATAATTGCTGACTTTTGTTTTAGAATGGCTGGATTTGGCTAGACGAGTAAGAGCCAGCAAATGAAAATTGTTACTGCCCAAGTGGCTCTTTTCTTGGTTAGGTACATCATAAGATATTCTCATACTTGACGGTTTACAGTGGATTTTTCTCAGTGCACACCATCAGACACAGTTCATTGTGTGCAAGAATCAATGAATAAAGGACAAATTTACCTGATTTCTCTACTTTTGTTGGAAAATGTTAAATGTGGATATATAATAAAAACACATTGAACAATCAGTCTGTTACAATACTTTGGTGTCATGTTACATCATCAGATTAATATTCCTGTTTGTCTGTTATGCTCTGTTCCAATGTCTTTCCGCATGAGGCACATAACAGAAATGAAAACAAGTATAGGGTATATCCGTTTTATCATTCATAAATTAAGCAACTTCCTTGTTTTTTGGAAATTCTTTCTTATTATGTAACATGGACACAATTTCATATTTGGCGGTTTTGTGTCATAGTTACATCATAAGGATATATCACCGTTTTCCTGGGAAGACTACACTTCCGGGAAGTAGTTCTTTTTTCTGAGAGACCTGCAGTTATTAGATTGATATCTGGCATATCTTTTTCATAAAGCTCCTGCAAGTAGCCTACATACAGCTGAAATGTCTTTTATAAATTTTCTTATGAGGTAACGAAGACACCACAAACCAGGTTTATGATGTACAGATTCTTCTTCGAGCATCATTGGCACAGCTAAATTTTAATATAAGTTTTAAAATCAAAGCTCATCACAAAGCTGTATGTGTCTTTTATTATCTGGACAGAATTCAGGAAGATTCTATGGATTGTTTCTCTAAAAAAACAAAGTTTGTGTTATACTTTCAGTTCTGATGATGTAACTTAGACACAAAAATTTTATAATTGAAAAATAACCATGATGCTATGACAATAAAAAGTCTGTTTCAAAATAGAAAATATCTGCAGGTGCTACTTTAATCAAAAACAGCAGTAGCAAGTCATATTCAGTCCTAGATGAAGACACAGAAACAAAATAAAATGGGTTTCGTGTCCTCGTTACGCTTTGGAACTTCTAACCTTCTTATACTGAAGGATAACAGGATTTTAACAAAATTAAGATGTTGAGATTTTTGTCTTCGTTACATCATCAAAAATTTTGCTTAATTTAATTTAACTTCTCTTCCAGTACACGTTCAGCCAAAGTTACGATATATGAAAAAATGCCCAATTCTATAATTGTTGGTGTCATGCAAAAACAAAATTGATGTCTGCTACTTTAAATTGCAAAAATGTTGAATTTTGAGCTCTGAAATGTCATGACACCGAAGCCTTGCCCATATCTTAAATTATTCCAGCCTTCTTTTTATCTCTTGGCTTAAGTAATTATGTGTAGTTATTTCAATTACATTGATTTGGCTGAGAAACTGATATTGTATGGCACACCCTTATTTGTGTGAAGCTGAAGTGTAGTACAGAAATGTGTTATCGCCACATTTCATATACATGATAAGACCCTTCAGGAGAATCAACTATCTTGGGTGTCGGCTTACTCATGTTGGCTGTAGAGCACTTTCATGTGCTTAAAGACCCCAAAAGCCGTTTTTCGATAAAACGGAAAAAGGTGTGCATCAAAAACTGATGGCCTCATGTGGTTCATTAATTATTGATGAACTTTGTCAATATGTTGACTTTAAGGGTGCTATGTCTCACCTGGATGATTTTCTTAGTTTTTCTTGAAATTGAAAATCATTAAAAAATGACAGGCGGGGGCAGGTTGACACAGGCATTGGGGTAGGTTGGCACACTGTGTTAAGCGAATGCAACTTAAATCAATAAGTTATTGAATAATTTAATTGAATGATATTGTTAGTTTTAGGGATTCTATAGTACTAAACTTTTCCTGAGTATAGCGTGGTGTAGTGCTGTTTTGAGATTTGTTGACTTAGCCTAAAGATGATAATTGAGGATTGTTGAGCATACAGGACAGGCCTTATGGTAAGAATGTGCATACTGTAATAACACTGGTCTACAAGCAAAATGCTTCCGGAACAAAAGTAGTGAAACTTTTCTAGTATTAGGTCACTAATAAGGAAATGGTAAGTCAAAAGTGCAGATTGGCTCTAGTTTCCAAGATACAGTATAGTGCCAAATTATGAAATTTATGCAAAATTAGGCAAAAACGTCAGTGTATCAGAAAGCACAGTGCATCCACAAGCACCAATTTCTATCCTAAAGCCTGTCTGCACATTCCAATACATGCATCTTTAATATGTTTTTGAGTTTTGACACAGAATTTTTTTTTTTTTTTTGGAATTTCACACTTGGAGGTGCACAAAATGTATGTATGTAGACTAATTCCATGAACGGGGGCATCAAATTACTTTTGCATCACAAGCTGCATGTAATGGCTTCTAAGATCACATTTGTCAGATATCTCTACTCAACTGCATCACTTTTTATATTTAGTGATAAAAAAATATGCCTGGAATTTGTATGAACAGCCCAGAAAACTTTTATTACATTTGTGGTGAAATGACGTTTTCCTCACGAAAGTGCAACATTTAACTACAGTGGTTAGAAAGGCATAATTAATTACTTTGGTTGCAAAGCTGGAGTTCAGGGCCCAATTTTGGGCTCCCTCTATTGTTGTAAGACAAGTGCAACTAACCTTCAGAGAGGCTCAACAAGAAAAGTAAACCTATGCCCTTTGAACAATGTTGAAATCTCAATGGTTTGGCGAGAACCAACATATTACAGTTGTTACAGTTGCTGCTACTTTTGTATGATTCCAGTTGCAATATGGAATAGTAACAACAAAGAAATGGACAGTGGATTATTATCCAAGTACTAATTCTATCAGCTCTGTGCCTGACCTACATGGAGATGAATTCCTGTCCCTTTAGAATCACGTACACTTTGGACACAGCTGATTATCATGATAATAACCAGGATTCAGTTGGCTCAGAGCAATTAACACCATGTTGAAGAGAAAAGAAGGCATGCAAAGCTTTTCAGTCAGTAGTACCAGTTGTTTGGAAACTGCAAGGCAGATAATTAAAAGGAAACTGATACTAAACATCATCTGAATTCTAACAGAGCTCTTGGCTTCAATATGTCAAGTGCTGAAGATACTATTTTTGCATTCTGGATTTCTTTCCTTTGAACTGTGGAGAAGTAAGTGATGAACAGATTGAACAATTCCAAGAATTATGAAGAAAAGGCATCAGGGAAAGTTGAATCCATCCATGCTAACTGACTACTGTTGGAATGTTGTCAGGGATGACTCATTTGCTAAAAATAATAGACGGGCCAAAAAGGGTCGCTCAGATACAAAATATTGGGATCTTTGCGGGTTTAAGTGATGCTTTAGTTTTTTTTTCAAATGAATTTCAATCACCTGATGTCTCTACATATTATTTCTTAACAGTGCTTGACAGATAAATAATTGCAACATAAATTTTTCATAACATAAATATCATTTTAGAGCAAAAATGCCTAAATCTATTGAATAAATAGATGCGATTTTCATGTATTTCTAGGTCATGGTATATCTTCAATGCATTAGCTAACCAGAACAAGTTTCCATTGATTTTCAGTTCATCTTATCAATATAAATGAGATTTAGCCACTTTTATCCCGGAAGCAGACCGACTCCAAAAATTTGTAGACCAGTGTTACCAACATCACCATCAATGGGCTGTGGAAAGTCATTCATAATAATCTCATGATTGTTAAACTAAAACCTGCCAGAACTGCATTATAGGACCTATTGTACAGCTGGCATAAAAATAATAATACCCAAAAGTAGCAATAGGACATGATAACTACTTGAACACTTTCACTGCCATTTTCCCATTACACATAGATACTATGCACTCAAAAATACAATTAAATTATAAAATGGAGTCAAGACATTGCATGTTAGTTGACACCATGGAGGTTGTTACATCAGAAACCCCTTAAAATCAGCAAAAACATGATGTCTTATGATGTAACCAAAAATGTCATGACACCGAAGCCTTGCCCATATATATATCCGATTTGTACTTTTTGCCGCTATTAATAGTAAAACATTTGTATTTAACACTACGGAAATTATGCCAGCTATTCAATGTATATTGTAATTGAAAACCGGGATACACCTGCACATTTTCAGATACCTGGAAGTGAAAATGACCCACATGTGACTGAATCTATGGTTCCGAAGTCATAGAAGTATAGATTCAGTACACCAAATGTTCAAATGAAATTTAGAAGTTAGAGGAGCACATAATACCTGATTATTCAAAATGTGTCACTAGAAGTATAAAATCAGTATGCAATTTTCATAGAAGCACAAAATCAGTATAATAGAGAGGTTTTGCTACACGTTCATGTGTGACGTATACGTGTACAAGTGCTATCTAATTACATTGTAGTCATGGCAACCCCCACGTACACGTCACACGGAAACGTGTAGCAAAACGTCTCTAATGGAGTACATTTGCCATGTGGGTCCACATACTGCTTTTGTACTGATTTTGTACTTCCTCACTGAGAGGCTGTACTGTTTTTATACTTCTTTGTGCTGGGTTGATAGCAGTTTGTTATTCAGAAGGTCTACCATGCCAAATTTTGTCAAGTTGGATATCAGCCACACATCAATATATATTATGTACTATGTGTATTTGATAAACAAATAATTGTATCATACATGGATAACTCCTTTTAAATACCACAAAAAAAAGTTTTAACAAAATATCTTAAAATTATGAAGTTGTAACAAGCATGAAAATGGATGCAATTTTGGAGCATATTTCTACAAACCAACCCAAATTTAGTTGGTTAAAAATGGCTAAACTGTTCTGAAATAAAACAGCATTCAAGAAACACTTTTATTGAACAATAATCAATTTTAACAGGTCTTGAGCTTGATTGGTTTTCATTTTTGACTGGTCTGAATATGGATATTAATATATTATAAATATCCTGAACTCAGAATACCTTTTAATTCATTTCATTGGGGATGATAGTCACAATAGCTGAATGTAGAAGATTTTGGAAGACATCCTGTAAATTGGTAGTTTTGCTGATCATGGAATAAATTGTTCCCATGATGATTTGTGAATATTTTAGTTGCCATAATTAGTTGGACATTTTGAAACTGAGCTTGCTGACCACCAATTAATGCTTCTTTAAATAATTCTGAATCACACCCATGGATGAGTTTCTTGCTAAATCTGGACCAATTAGCACATAGCATTAATATTTCTCTGTGATGTATATTTTGAGCTCCATGGGAAGTATTCTAGCAATAAGCATATATAAAGGGGTAAAGGTAGAAGCACTGTACCATTGGGTAACAGAAGTCTCACCATGAAGGTGTTTGTGCTGTCAACTTCGCTGGTTCTTTTTGCAACAACATGGGCTATGCCAAGATGTAAGTAAACTTTGTATAGATCATCAGAATTTCAGCAAATCTTTTCATTGCAATATTCTCCATGTGTGGCATATTTTAAAATCTTAGAAGGTTTTAGCTACCAAGAGATTCTAGATCTCATTGTTTTTATTAGTACATGCTAATATTTTTATTTTTTTGTAACCTTTTTACCCTTTTTTACTTAACTGTTTTTGTATGTATGTACCGTTTTTCTACAGTGAATAAAGATTACATATTTATATATTTTGCCAGTGTACTAGTAAAAATACAAAATTACTTTGTTATAAATGTTTGTTTTATTAATTGATGTACACATAATTTAATTCACTTTGAGAAAAAAAATGCAATTTGAAAAGGAATGTGACAAATGAATCCTTGCTGGTTTTGGTATGTTTTGGAAGTGT
Source organism: Platynereis dumerilii (assembly GCA_026936325.1). Taxonomy (NCBI): domain Eukaryota; kingdom Metazoa; phylum Annelida; class Polychaeta; order Phyllodocida; family Nereididae; genus Platynereis; species Platynereis dumerilii. The sequence continues at coordinate 11,135,425 of JAPTHN010000017.1, read as the reverse complement.
ATTTTTGTAACTTTTTATGGTGCGCACCATAGACGTATGAACTAGTCAATTAATTTCTGTCAACGGGCATATTTCGTAATTGTGTCAGAGAACGAATAGCTCTCGAAATAATGTGACTCCATGCTGATATATTAATGCGGGAGCTTTAAAAAAAGTACCAGGTCTATGAACTTCATATGCGAATGAGTCTTGAAAAAATTGTTTCCCCATATAGCGAATAAAATGAGTATTGTCTTTATTGCTTTCTAAATCTTGACAAAATATTCTTTTTTACTTCAGCTCTTTCGAAGAAGAGTTCTGACCTGATCAGTAAGTACCTTTTCCAATCGTGTTAATCTCGATTATTATTTTTTTGAGAGAGTCGACAGTGTTGTTGTTAATCTTTTTGCCCTTTCATTCTATTTCAGCCTGGTCAAGTGTGTCTGCCAGCATCGAGTCCATCCTGGACAATGACTTTGCTGACTACGTGAACCAAGAAGCGACCAGCGTCTCCAAGACTGTGACCATGTCCTTCTACGCCAAAGTTCTTGAGACATTTTTCTCAGAGTCTCCCAATTGCCAAGATACCTTCCTCATTGACTACACTACCAGTAAGTTACATTACTTATTATCGTTTTCATAGCTACATGCTATTTAAAAACTTCATTTTGCAGTTATATCCTATGACATCATCGGGTATCTGTGATTGTGATTGGTCTTATCTTCAACTTGTGACACTCAGTTTAGATATCAAGGTTAATGCGAAAGGAATTTAAAATTGCCAGGCAATGTTATTTTTTGTGTACAACCATAACAAACAGCTTCTGTCTAAGCTGAGTTTTACACCTTACCAGAAGAGTCTCAATATTTTCCAAACAAAGTGTGTAATTGTTTCCACAAGACACCAGTCATCATAATTTAGAGAACTTTTTAAAATTTGTTGTCAGTCATTGTAACTATCTTTTGAAGATATGTAGTCTGTTTGATTCAGGAACATTTCATTGGAGCATCAATCAACCATGTGCACTGCTAGGTGTCGAAGCTAAACAAGCTTCACAAATATTATCCATTTTTCAATGCATTTCATCAGTTTCTTGAAAACTGTGCTTGTAATATACAAAGTTATTCAACTAAATCTGTGACACCACAGTCTTGGGATAAAGCGAAGTACAAACGGGAAATACACATTGCTGTGAAAAGGATTCAATCACCCTCCTCCTGTCATAATTATAGCATATAAATATAGGATGTAAAGCCCCAATCATCCATCCATACATACTGGAGTCCTGCACTGTATTTATAATCAATATATCGATGGTGAAAGTGCAAAACCTTGTATGTCAAAATTTTGCCATTTTTAGATTTTGGGTGGAATGACTATTTCAATATCCAATACATGTTGTCAATTGGTCACCTTGCCAGTTTGCTGTTTTTTTGAAGCTGTAACACACTGGTAACAGAATGATTTCACCAAACCTTGTATGTCGATTTGTTCCAAAAAGTGAAAGTGCAAAACCTCGTAACTCAAATCAGAACTTAGAAGCTCATATTTTCGGATATTTCAACTTTTTTTGAAAAACAATGATTGCGGCACTTTTTTATGGCCCTCAGGAAATTTCCCTATTAAAAAATCTATACCTCCCTATATTTGTTTTAGTGATGTAGGCTATTGAAAAAAAATTTTGCATGAAAATTTGAAAAATTGCTATTTTCCTCATTCTTGCTATTGTAGCTACTAATTAAAATTAGCAGTTGTTATTCATTATGGTCAAATCATAATATTTACTCTATAGCTATAGGTTGGAAGTACATTCAATGCTGCAACTTGCTTAGAAATGTGATAAATGATCGAGTTACCAGGTTTTGCACTTTCACTAACTTGCAAAAAGTGAAAGTGCAAAACCTTGTAACTCGACATTTTCATTCATATCTGATGGTAGCATCAATGCAGGGGTCAATAACCTATGACAAGAAATTATGCTAAAACAGGGTCTCACTTTCTATAAATCACGTAGAGCCTAACTCGCATGTAAATGAACATTACCATAAAAAATTATCTGTGATAGTTTTTTCCAATTTCCGAAAAACAGCCTTTTTTTGACTTACGAGGTTTTGCACTTTCACCATCGATATGTTCTTTTATTCAGGCAACTTCTACAACCACCTCATCTCCTACACTGATGGCAACATAGCTCTGACAATTTCTACCACTATCAATAGCTTTGACATGGGGACGCCCGAAGATTTCTATGATACTTTGGAAACACTTGACGAGACCTTGCAAGAACCTGTTTATGGTTTATTGGACGTTCTTGATGACCTGGGTGAGTTGACTTGTATACTTTAATGCTTTATGGGAAACCCCTTCCGTTAAAATTATGAGATCCGGGAATTATTTCAATTTACCTTATAATTTTCCCTGTACCTTCCCAAGGAACTCAGGGCTTGGTAATTCATTCATGTTTCCAACTTAGATGAAGTCAGATCGAAAAATTCTATCTTATTAAAGACTACCAAAGGTAGTTTGTTGTTGTTGGTCAGTCTTTGTTGGACTATTTCCAACTAATACTGTGGGGGGCACGGCCTTATTGCTAGTACAAAGTTAAAACACAACTGACAATTATGTGATGGCCTGCCATTGGCTGCCAAGTTTCTTTGCTGTACTTTGTTATGTGTGGGCAAAAGTTCCATTTCACTAACTTGCATGTATCAAAATTACCCCTGGGTGGTGAGATTAGATAAATTAAAGTTATATTCTCTTCTATACCATTAATTCCTGCAGACCTGTAAGTAACAATATCCATTTAAATGAGTGGCTATAGAAATGCAGCCTGACTGCTGAGACATTTCCATCCCTCTTGAGTCTTGATGATTTAAATTATATCAGTTAAAATCTAGATTCGTTGCTATAATTTTTTGTATTTTTTCCTCCCAGAGTTGCAACCAGCCTGGGAGATGACAAAGGAACTGCGAGGTTTCGTCCACGCGTCGGAGAATGCAGGTTTGACGTACAAAGAAGCCATGATGACTGCCACTGAGAGAGTTGTCAACTGGTTTGAGGAGAATGTTGACAAATGCTCTGCCGATGAAAGCACCTACGGACAGATAGATGCTGCTATGGAGGATGGTGTAGAACCGTAAGTAAATGCAAAATGTTATCAACTGCTTTGGATTACTAATAACAGGTGTTGCAGACACCAAGCGAAATGCTACGCTCAAACCCTTTATTCATACAGGTTGCAGCTCAATGAGCTCAGGAACCCTGCAAACAACATAACATATATAAATATACAGTAAATAATATTAATAGTAAACCTCAAATGTATAACCTGTAAATATCATGAAATATGATTACTAACAAATGAATTAATATAATGAAATATATTAGTAGCATTACCCAGTCCGGGGTCTCAAGGCACCACATCAATTAACCAAACTAAATAATGTGCTTAGTTGCCCCAGCAAACTGCATCTGAGAAATAATACAAATAGCTGATAATAGCTAATCAATGATAATGATGATTCTAAATAAATATGAATGTAAACCTAAGTGAAAGTTCCCAAAGCAAGACTTGAACACTTACCCAACATGTCATACAGGTATCAGTCAGTCCAGTCTGTCACAGCTGGTTGAACCCAATGTTGCTGTTCAGAGTTCTCAAAGGCAATGCCAAAATCCTGTGGCTGAGGTGCCACCTGCTGGACCTGACCACTATGCCCTCCATCTTTTTGTAACAGACAACAAACCACGGGAGCTCTAGTGTTAAATACTTTATTACTAAAATCCTAGAAAATACCAAGACATAATACCTACAGTATATACCTGCAACACAGCTGTATAGCACGTTCTGATCCATGAAAAATTGAAGATTCCTATACAGAAACAAAATCTGCCAAAAACCTTAATTTATTATAATAGGATGCAATAGTATTTTTGTAAATCCTCAGTTCTATAAATCCCTTGATTTCAGAATGAACCAAGAAGCTACTCAAACCCAAATAGACAACATCATGGCATCGGATTTTGCCCAGATGGACACCTCGGACGTGCAATTGATTGACGCCTCTTTGGTGACGGCTAAAATGATGAGGAACCTGATCTGGACCAAGCTGAAGGCGTCCATGGCTGCTGGGAGGACCACCACTCAGACCTCCGCTTCCAAGTCTATTGGTATGTGACTCGTCTACAGTGCTGCTTATAAGTTTACCGAAATCACTGATGCTCATAGGCGAGCGGAATTTTTGGGGGAGGGGGGGAGTGACATTTCCCCAAATTTCACCATCCAAATTTTATACCATGTCTAATGAAATCACTTGGAAACCAGTGAATTTTAATAATGTTTGTTTAATCTTCCACGCGTATTTTCAGCCTCCTTGCTCGAATTTGGGTCTTTTCTCAGTTTTTTGGGGAGGGACTGCCTCCCCTCCGATAAGCCTATACGTATATTGATGCTAACGCTTGAAGGTGGCATTCCTTAACTGATTTTATTAAAATTTGGTCTTGTTTTTTTTAACCATCAGGGCAAAAATTAGGAGTGCATGGATATAGGTGTGTGCATGTTGTTTGATTTGGAAACTAGTACTTTGGAAAGTCACATGCTCAACATAACTAACTACGTCAAGGGTTTAAGTAAATTTCAGTCAAGGAAAATTCCAAGCTCCCTTCCCCCCACATAGAAAATAATGGGTGATAATAGCTCGCGTGAAAGGTCATGATTTCAGTTACACCAAAAAATTGGGAAAGAAATTGTGGTACATACAGAAAAGACACACTTCCTGTCTATGGACCAATCAGATTGGAGGATATGAGCTATTTTGCTCTCAAGAAAACCTCAACTTCCATTACAACGCATGAAATGGAACCATAGTATTTTCTATGTGTCCCCCCGGAATATCTTGTGCTCACCTCCTTGCTGTCACCCACTGATAATGTTGTTGGTTTTTCCAGGAGCTGTTCTCCACGCTGGAGGCGCGAAGAAAAAGAGGTCCTTCAAGAGGCACAACGACAACAAACTTCTGGGGAAACTCATCAGAGCTCTGCAGCAACTCTAAATCAGAGTCATTCCTCAGGCCTAAGCCTAATAGAGCTTTGTCTTTACTTCATTACTTATCACTAGTATATTCAAAGGTATAATGTTCTAATGAAGTTTGCTAACTCCCATTGGATAGAAAATAGGTCACTTTTTAACTCAGCCAATCAGAGAGGTTCTGACGAAGTTCAAATTTGTAAGCACTTCTCTGATTGGCTGAATTGAAGGATGACCTACTTTTTATCTAGAAAAAGTTAGTAGTCAGAGTGTACTGCCTTTGAACATATTAGAGACAAGACTTAGTAAGACTAGACTCTGTTAGGCTTACACCTGTGGCTTGTTCGCTTAAATCTATTGCTGATGTATTTTGTTGATGGTTTGGCTTGTTGGTGTCTGTTGTTGTTGATGGATTGTTTGATGTTGGGTTTGTCTTATGACTTGAAGGCTTATGGCTCCTTTTACCAATGACCAATGCTATTACTACAGCAACTTGTTCAACTGTTACCGATTTATGTTGGCAATGATTTTGAAAAAAATAAAAGCTCGAATTGAAAAGCTCAACTTTTTGATATACCCACTTGGTGGAGACTATGGAGTGCAGCAGTTGACTTGTAACTTCAGGCCATGGCTGTACAACGTGTACATGCACAAAACGAACTGCATATTGTTTTATTTCTTCATAAACGACTGCTGAGCGTAAAAAGGGACTTAGTGCCACTAAGTCCCTCTTTGAATTATTGCATTTTTAGAAAGTTCAAGACCTGAGGATTAATATCTGTGAATAGGAGAACAAAACTAAAGCAGATATTGCAGGTCAAGCTACAGGATGACACTATACGTGGAATAATATGGAATTTTCAAGTTTTTGTTGTCCTTTTTTGTTTCTGGCATTAGAAAATTTCACCAATGCAATAAGCAACTTAGTTCAGCTAATTAAGCACCTTTTTAACGAGAGCAATAAGGAGCATAGTGCTCCAGATATAGAACAAACGAGGACCAGCTCACTGTGAAAAATTCACTTTATGACTCATGATAGCCGATGAAGTTTCATCTTCTCTACATTCAACATGGGAAACATAGCGGCTGTTTGATTAGTCATGATCAAGAGGAAGCCTTTTGACTTCTCATAACAAATTTTAGAGTGAAACTCAGATGCATTTATATATAATCCTTTCGTTTGGCTGTCACCAACAAGCAGAATAAGTCTCCTGAAATCAAATTAAAATTGTAAGTATTGGGTCTGATTGTGACAGTCTGTCAATTTGATATAGAAAAAGAGTGGTCTGTTGCACTGTGAAAATGGCACTTTGTGTGTCATCATGCTGATAATTTGTCACAATCAGACCCAATACTTACAATGTTAATCTGATTTCAGGAGACTTATTCTGCTTGTTGTACAATTTGTAAGAACTAGACCTGATGAATATGCAGTAAATGTAGTACCGCAACCTCACTGCATCAACCTAAAAACTGCTCGTAATTACAGGTACCCATTTTTTAGTGGAAAAATTCAGTTTGAAGGGGATGGCCCATCTCTTTCACAATTTTTAGAATATTTTTTTCACCTTTAAAATTTTCAACAAAGTCAGTTGATGACATCTCGCAGAAGCTAGTTTTCAAGCTCTTCTCTGCATATTCATCAGGTCTAGTTCTTACAAATTGTACAGATAACTGTTTTTGGTATCAGCATGCAGATCACCCCACAAGAGCTAGATGAGAAAACATCTTGAAACTGTTTCTCACAAAAGAGGAAATGATGGACAGTCTCCTTGGGAAAAGCGATCACTGTCTCCCGAACTTCAATTTTGTGTGCTATGTTAAAGAGTCTTGCACGGCCCCAGGGATACAATTATAAGAATGGGAATAATAAATATTGAAAATGAAAGGCTTCTTTCATATATTTAAGAGACAGTTAGATATTAAACTTGGACATGTTTACAAAATTTTTCTAAGACATCCAGCCATGTCATAGTATATCCCAAAGACAACATATTTCATGCCATGGATTGCCAATTCATCAGAAAATGAGAGATGAGTTTCAAATGCTCCACGTGATTCTGTTGTGTTATGGCAGTGTTATGTACACAGTGCTAGTAGTGGTTTTTCCTTTGGTCTTGAGTGGCTCACAAGTGAACTGTTTATCCCAAACATCAATCCTTACATCGGAACATTTTGAACAAAGCAGCTTTCATGAAGTCCATTTTGATGAAATAAATCAGGGGGTTTAGTGATGAGTTCAGCGCCATTAAAAACAGTGATGTCATCGTGGAAATGTCTTGACGTTTTCCCATTAGATAAAGTATGACGTATGCATTGTCCAAGCTGTAACATATCATGAAGAGAATTGTCACGTAAATAAAAGAGCTGGTTGCTTTCGAATTGGCCGTTGAGATAACGGAAGATTCTCCGAGTTCTTGATTGTTCATTCTCTTTCTTAAGCTGTGCAATATGACAGAATACATAATGACTAGTGTCACAAATGGGATAGCATATGTCAAAGCCATATAAACAAAGCTGCAGGCTTTAATTACTGTCGCAAAACTCATAGTTTGAGAATAAGATGAAGTTATACACTGTCCCTCCTGTGAAAGTTCAAATTTGAAGCAAAACAGAGTGTTCAATCCAATTGTAGTCACATTGACGATGGCCAAGGAAACTACTACATGCTTTTGTCGATACAACTTGTACTTCAAATGAAAGCGGACTGCCACCATACGTTCTGCGGACATGAGGACCAGGTTCCAAATAGAGATGGTGGTACACATGATGTAAAGCACTGAAACAAAAAGCATGCAATCCAATTTCCAACAAGGTTTAGGTTAGATGATCACGCATCATTTTGAAAACTTTTCAGTTTACATTTCCTGAATCCAAGGCATTCGGAGTCTGGAAGATTCCTTAAACCTTTGGCTTCGAGAAAACTGACTGAGATTTCTTTGGTGCCCTGATTCTCGACTCTGATTATAACTTCCTACTCATCTTATTAATAATATTACAAAATCAAATAATCAAATATATCAGCATTGTTGACATACTTGATTTGCTAAAATGTGAGCTGATGCATTGCAGATTATAAGTTAAAAAACAATTTTCAGGTGCCTGGCAAAAGGACTGATTATGCTCAATAAAAGTTTGACTTGGTATGATAGTTACCAAGGGAATGAAAAAGATGGCACAAGAAGACATCAATATAATAAATCCCTGAAACCCAGGACCTTGGAAATATAATATGGCCAATGAGAATGATGCACACGATGGCATCAATTAGTGACTGGTGTTTGACTAAAGTCATCGTCACAGGCTGCAGGTGTCCTTTACTTTTGTGGAGTACCAAAAGGATCATGATATTACCAATGGTACCTAATGCTAACAAGACTAATTCTAATCCATCATATATATCCACATTAATTGAAATTCTACTGTCATTATTTGTTCCATTGATAAATTCACCAATATCAGTGGTAGCATATTCAGAGTAGATGTTATAAATAGTGTCAGGTGAAGAAGAAGATGATGAAGATGATGATGTTGATGATGATGACATGTTATGAATAGTCTCATTTGAAGAAGAGGAAGAAGATGATGATGATAGCCTTAATTATTCTTCCTTTAATGGCTGTTGTTCTGTACAAACTTCTGTGACTTATGCATTTATATCTGAAATCCAATGTCTGACAACTGCTTGATTGATTAATATAATAATAATTATCAACAAAATATATTTTCTGAATAGTATTTCACAATGATACTAACTTCAGAAGTTTTGAATCCTAGTATTTTCAATATCCAAATACACTCCTGGGTGTGAATCTTCAACTGAATTGCACAATGTAAATTATGGCTGTTTTGCCAGTCACTTGCCAGTCACTCCACTCCTAATCATATTATGTTAAATGCCGCCATACACCTGCCTTTAAGATTACTATGCTGGTGTGAAGTGACGCATGTATACATTTGCATTATACAAGATCATTATGTTTTCATACATATTCTATGCTGGGACAAACTCCATTGTGTGCAGATCTACAACTTCTTCACTTCAGATAGTTGGTAAACAAGAATAATGCATCTTGGCCCCAGAAACAATATTTGCAGTACACCTTCTCTTAAGCAATACATTATGTGCAATTATACACATTCTGAATTGAGGAACTTCTTTTCATTTACACATCTAAATTAATTGTACACATTAGATGGTACTTACTCCCTTTCACCAAGGCATGCAATCCCAGACTTTAATAATTGTTTCAACCTAAAAATTGTTGCTCTGCAAACATCAAAGTTCCAGTGCATCAATTGGAGTTTGCATGTATATTTACCAGTATTTGCATTTCCATCCCTAAGTCAGAAAGTTTCGTAAGTCTCAATTTCACTTGTGCTGCTTTCGAAACAGATGCAAGTAAGCAAAATCCTTAAAATGAGAAGAAATTTGACACCTTGTTCTACAGATCTAAAAGTAATGGAAATGCTGAGGTGAATTCAAAGTACAAAGGAAATTCGCTTGGAATGTCACCGTGTGATATATGAAAAAGTAAATTCACTTGTGTGCAGAACAAAAGACAAATTTCTTGTACATGCAAATTCTTCTTTTGTGAAATACCTTCCAAGTCATTGTCAGTCAGTGCCGCTCTCCACACACTGACTGTCCAAATATTACCATGAACATCCATAAAAAGATATATGAAAGCTTGCATCCGTACTCAGTGGCTTACTAATACTGATCACAGGCCGCAAGGTGACAGGTTTCTCGGGATCCTCACCTGTACCTGAAACCCAAACTTTTCCCTGGCAAACAAGAATGTACATTTCAGCCACGGAAATAGCATTTGTTCTGCACTTGTTACCTTGCTACCACACTCGTTCAAATAAAAGGCTTTTCAAGCGCAAACTGTCAAGCATGCCTTCCAGCAGTGATAACAGCCTGATCGCAAGATGTTGATCTAGCTGCACTAATTTAGCCGGTTCAACAGAGCCTGTTCCTATATGAATGTTAATTTTGGGCCTGGAGGGGGCTTGGCCCTATATCTGCCACCCGAATAAGCCACTGGCAAAGATTAATGGAGATGTCGCGATGGTCTCATTGCAGCATTTATTTTACTCTTGGCCTGCTGCATAACAGAAATGTTAGAATGTCATAATCATCAGGTGTGACAGCAAAATGTTGCTTAGTTATTGCTGCAACATTGTGTGGCAGCAATTGGCCCTGAAAATGTTGAGCAGGAAATGAGATATTAATTTCAACCAAATGAAAATGAACGTTTTAATTTCAAAAGATTACAAACGACTATGTAAGATGTCAAAGTAGTGAATTCTATCAGATGTTCACTCGGCAATAGCTGTGATGGGGTGCAAGAAAATATTATTTTGATTTTCACTTAGCAAATTTTTAAAGCTATGGCAGGCGTGGGGAAAAGATGTTTTGTTCTGTGCATGAATATATTTTTCCATATGGCATGGTGACATTCCATGCAAATTTCCATGAAATTTCAATTCAGCACAACATTTCCATTACTTTTAGCTTTGTGGAACCAGGTGTCAAATGTCTGTGTTCAATTTAAGAATTATGTTGGCTTGCATCTATTTCCAAAGTGGAGCAAGTGAATTTGAGACTTAAAGGAACTTTCCAACTTTGTGATAAAAATGCAAATACTGACTGATTAAGATGCAGGTACAGATTCCTATTGTTACACAGGAACTTTGATATTTATGAGACAACTATTTTTATTTCAAAATAATCTATGAAGTCTGAGATTGTATGCCTTGGATTGGTTAAAGGAACTATGTGTACAGGTACCCTGCAAGGGATAGGAATGAGATTGGACTTATCAGAATTTGTCGGGGGTGGGTTAAAATCAAGAGAATTTTGTCATTCTAATATCTTAAACGGCATGGGAAAGGGAGCAGTTTTTGAAGGAATGGGCGGTGAGGCAAAAATGTAGTCCATTGCAGGTCCCAATGTGTACATGAAAAGAAGCTCCTCGGTTCAGGCCGTGTATCAACGCCCATAGTGTGTTCCATAAGTGAAGGTGTACTGCAAATATTGTTTCTGTGGCCAAGATGCATTACTCTTGTTTACCGACTGTCTGAAGTGAAGAAATTTTAGATCCGGACATTATGGAATTTGTCCCAACATAGAGTGTGTATGAATACATAGATCGTGAATAATGGAAATGTTGTTTCACTTCACTCCAGCATGAGACTAATTATGACATCTTCTCTGAATATATGACTACTGGTGCCAGTGAATTTATCTGTGCAAGTAATTATAATTTAGGAAGAATTTCAATTTATTTGGACATTTATGATGGATTACAATTAATGTTATTGGCAGCTGGGTGGCCAAATGGCCTGCCTGCTCCACTGAATGTTTTTGCCTGCATGGGTTTGAACCCCGGATGGGGAACCCAAAATTTTCAGTTGACCTTCATGAGCAAAATCCCGGCTGGATGTCTTTCGGATGAGACGTTAAATGGGCAGCCCCTTGTATCAGTGTCTATGCTGGGCAAGTAAGGGATCCCTCACATGGGGTAAATGTGTAACATGTTGAGGACTCCCGTTCTGTCTCCATCTCATCAATCAACCCTCGTGAGCACCCAGAACTGAGCTTAGAGGGCTGCACTTACCATATCTATCTAAATATCTATCTAACTATCTTATTTGCTATTGGTACTCCACAAAATAAGTGTTATTTTCAGTCTGTGACAATGACTTTAGTCAAACACCAGTCACTAATTGATGCCATCATGTGCATAATTCTCATTCAACATCTTATACTTGCAATATTCTGGGTGTCAGGGATTTATATTGATAGCTTCTTGTGCCATCTTTGTCATTCCTTTGGCTAAGTACTACTTTAAGACAAACTTTTATCGAACATAATCAGTCCTTTTGTCGCCTGTAAGAAACATGTGCAGCTGAAGAATGAAAAAGTTTTTTAACTAAAAAAACTACAATCTCACATATTTACAAATCAAATCAGTTCAAAACGCTGCCTCGATATAACTCATTAAGGTGCTGCAGAGGCATTAAACACAAACACACACACACACACACACAGTTCAAAACGCCAATATATTTCAGTATTTCATTTTTAATAGTAGCAGTTCAGAATCAGGACACCAAAGAAATCCGAGTCAGTTATTTCGTAGCCAAAGGTGTTAAGAATCGGCGGTGGTTCACTAGCCATCAAACTAGGATGCCCTAGAGTTCATGGATTTGAAACTGCAGAGTTTAAGTAATGATTCAAATAGTTTTAAATTTAACCTAAACCAAGTTGGAATTTCTTGAAATTGGATTGCGTGAAATATTCAAAGTTGTTTTTTAAGTGATAAAATATAGTTTGCCTTTCGTAACAGTGATATCCTTTTCTGTTCCAGTAATGGCTGGTTCAACTAAATAATAATTTAAATATGCATTGTCACTTTAAAAATAATGAACATGCAAGGATAGCTGTGAAAGAAATTTAATGACAAAACACCGGATCAAAACATCAGATTTGAAAAAAAAGGCCCACAGGTAGGTTTAGAACTAGGGTTGCAACTAGGGTTAGGCAAATACACTCTTTTCATTAAATTTCTGCAAACGATCTCCCCATATATGTCAATTTTCTCTGACATTTGATGCAAGATATCTTACCGAAACAGCCATACTTTGCAACAATGTATATATTGTCAAACGCAATAATTATATATAAATTTTATATATAAATTTGAAGCAATAAATTATTTGCTTGTTCATTGTCTCAATTTTGGGTGAATTAACAATTTTAGTTTTTGACTCGAAAAATTATAAATTTGCCTTGTATTCATGAAAGGGCTACAAAATTGATAAGAATTTTATCATTGTCGCTTTATCAAATCAGGTAATCATGAGATTATACTATCCAGCATTTTAGACAAAAACTTTTGCTCTATTTTCTGAATATTGCAAAGATTTTAAAATAAAAATTTGAAAATTTTTGAGAAAGTCAATTATTTGGGCATTTGTTGTCAAATTGATTGACATTGCACATTTATTGACCCTGTAATATGGCACATTACAGTGATTTCTCAGTGAGGCACGTTTCATTATGCAGATTTCTCAGTGAGGCACATTTCATTATGCAATTTAATCCTCAAGCAGGGATATAAATATAAATTATGCAAACAACTTCGAGGCATTTACAAAAAAATGAAACAGTGTTTATAAAATACCCTGTCCATCAAAGAGTTTAAAAAAGGGATTCCTCTTCTGGTGATGGATATCGTACTCGTTTTGTGACAGTCAGGTCTCTACCCAGAAGCTCTGGTTCTTAGATTTCCATTCCAAGGTCTTGTGTGGGAGGAGATGGAAGGTTGAACATCCTTAAAGGCCTTTAAAACATCACGGTCTCATACCTCCTTACACCTGACTCTGGTTTCTTTTGTCTCACTTCAGGTCAGGTTCTGGGATCTCAACAAATACACCAGGCAATTTTTCATATTGTGTCTTTTGTTTTGTTATTTCATATGTGGTATAGTTATCGCATAGATCTCAGTCTATTATTGTGCAGCACAGTTTAGAATTCACCATGGATATTGAGATGAATCATGAATTATGAAATATACAATATTCGAAGCTTTAGGCCGCAATCAGCCGTGTACGTATTGGATAAAATGTCGAAACACTAGGCCCCGCATCAAACATACTTGTGCATCCCTTTAATACCTGTTTCTGGTTCCAAAATAAACTGTTGCAAATCAAAATTTTGTTGACTGTCTAGTTTTTCCGTAAACACCCTGTACATATATTTATGCGACATTTAACTCAATGTCAAACTTATTATCGTTATCTTTCATAATAACCACATAATCATGATTTGGCTATTTTGGCTTATCTGAAAACTATTTCTCCAGACAGATTTAATTTTTAGCTTTTGGATTGACCAACCCAACAAATTTTCTACGGAAAACAAATTGAGCTTTGCACACATTTTTTATCAAAGTGCGATTATAAAAGATTGAGATTACAGATTTTTATTTTGTTCTACCAACCGACCCTAGAAAAAGTGCCTTGAGAAATCCAATAGCTAGAAATCGATTATGTCTGGCCTTTTTGACACTTATTTTTGGCTTCATTAACAAGCTGTGGGTTTCACACATCCACATGAGGAAAATTGCGGGAGCAGAGTACAAAGTTTGATGGCTGACTCATGATAAAAGGGGATACGCACCTGGAGCCTTGATCCAGGTCTCACACTCATAGTCTTCATCCCAGGCAAGAAAAAGGTAGGCTAAATTTGCTTTGAACTGCATATTCAGTTTTTTCGGGCTTTGCATATATATTTTTTAGTGTGGAAATGGATAATTTGTGTTAACATACTAAAGGCCACACATATTTGATTCTTAGCTTCGCGGACCCGCCGACACATTAGATTTCCTGCTGATGGAAAAAAAATTTTGTCAATCCTCCAGGTTTTTTTGGCCAAAATTACACTCTCTGGTGGCAGAATGTTTTCACTTCTAAACATTTTGAATGGCATCCCACTTAGTCCTTAGCCGCACCAGCCAAGCTCCAGCAAAGCTACCCCCATTTCAGTTAATGTTTTTGTGCTACTCTTTAAGAATTAAGAATGTGAAGAAAAATAAAAGGCTCAGAAAAGGCAGCTCTATGCTACTTCTATAAATTTATTATTATGGCTCTTCAGACAATGGTAAACATACACTGTATAGTCATAAACTTTACAAAATTCAAGAAAAAACCGAACTTAGTGCACTGCACATGGCATTCACTCAAAATTTTAGCTTCATCGCAAATTTTCTACAAATTTACACTCCGGTTTTTTCATTTATATTTGTTTAAGTCGTACACATTGTGAACAGCACTGTTTGTGTTGAGTGAGTGTATTTACTACACAGGATGGCAGCACATACAAGGATCCACACTAGGGTGACACCTAGTGTGTACATCTTGTTATAGTCCGCACTGTTAACCTTTTGTACTGAATAATATGGAAAGACCAACTTGTGTACTGCCATGGCAGTTGCTGATCTGGAAGTACCAAAAGTTTGTTTTATTAACCAAAACAAGTCAGCATTAGATTAGATTAGATTAGATTCATTTATTGGTCACATTGTGAAATTTGTTACCTTGATACATCACAGAGAAAGAAATACATTCAAGCGAAAGTCAGTGTTGGGTAAAATAGAAAAATAATAATATTTAAAATACAGTCATATGGCATTAATAATCACATATCATTGTCAATTGCGATACATCTAGAAAGACTTAATTTAGTTTCACATCATCATTATGTGATGCTGAGGAATTACATTCAATTTTACATCGGTGTCATCCATGGTCTTGGAATTGTAGATAATCAAGAATAATGCTGACATAGAAGATATACATGATTCAGAAATTGTAGATTCTCAAGATTTATGATCACATAGACCCTATGTAGTGATATAGGCACGATTTAAAGATTGTAGGTACTCAAGAATTGCGCTTATATTGACGTAATGCATGGTTCAGAAATTGTAGATACTCAGGAATTTCACTTACAAGGACATTATGCAAGGTAAAGAAGTTACATAATCTAGGTAGAATAAACAGGCAGATTCCATCAATCAATCTCTGAAATGTAGGTGCCACATTGCTCAAACCCATGGGCATTCTCAACCATTCGAAAAAACCCAGACATCCTGCTGAAAAGGCAGTCTTCTGGGTTCATATCAAATTGCCCATTATTAAGTGTATTTGTGTGTTTGGTGAATTGTTGAATCTCATTAATCAGTCCTTTGCTTCAGGAAAATTCCCTAATAAACTCAAAATTGCAAAAGTTACACCACTTTTTAAAAAAAAAGAAAATTATCTGTTTGATAATTACCGCCCAGTATCGGTGCTCCCTAGTGTGTCAAAGGTCTTTGAACGTATAATGTTTGATCAAATTTATAACCACTTTGATCAACTTAATTTATTCTTTCCTAGTCAATATGGTTTTCGGTCAAATCACTCTACAGAATTTGCAGCAATGGAGCTTGTGGATAAAATAATTTCAGAAATGGATCAAAATAATACACCTGTCAATATTTTCATGGATCTTTCAAAGGCCTTTGACACACTGGACCACAAAATCCTATTGCATAAACTCAAATTTTATGGATTCAATGAAATATCTTTTCAGTTAATGCAATGTTATCTTAGTAACAGATTCCAATATGTGGAAATGAATGGTGTACAATCAAACTTAATGAAAATAAAATGTGGAGTCCCACAGGGCTCCATATTAGGCCCTCTGTTATTCATTATCTATCTCAATGATCTACCAACTATTACTAACTGCTTAACGCCAATTATCTATGCGGATGATACAACTCTTTTTGCGTCTCTTAATTATACTAATTATGTTTCAATGAAGAATGATATCAATAATGAACTAGACAAGGTTGATAAATGGTTAAAATTAAATAAACTATCACTAAATGTTAGTAAGACAAAGGCAATGCTATTTCATACACCCCAAAGGCAAATAACTCCTCCTGATATTTCCATTAATGACACAAAGATTGAATATGTTAATGAATTCAATTTCTTAGGATTAATTTTGGATACAAATCTAAGTTGGAAAATGCATGTCACAGCCTTATCAAAAAAAATCAGTAAAACAATAGGTATCTTATCTAGACTCAAGCATACCTTACCAACTGATGCTTTACTTAACATATATAATGCTCTGATTTCATCCTATTTCAATTATGGCATAACTCTTTGGGGCTGGCGATCTCAGAATTTATTTAAATTACAGAAAAAAGCGGTCAGAATTATTACCAACAGCAAATTTAATGCTCATACGAACATCCTTTTCAAACAGCTGAATATTTTAAAATTAGAAGATATATGTGCACTGCATGACTACAAACTATGTTATCGCTTAATTAATGGTCCTGTGCCTGAATATTTTAAAGAGGTTGTCAATCCTGGAATGAATTTGACTCAACATGATTACAATACTAGAAATGCTTCGGTTTTGCGGCTGCCTGCTGTGGGACATGAGTTTGCAAGAAATGGTATGAAATACAAATTTATTAAAATATTTAATACCATGCAAGATAATTTCAGAAACAAAATCTTTACACATAGCTTTCATGGATATAAAAATTACATTAAGATTAAATTACTAGATAGTTATGATCCCGTTTGTTCGATTGATCACTGTTATATTTGTAATAGAAATTGATTTCACTATGAGATACTGCTCTGTTCACAGCTCCATCCCCTCCTAACTGAAGTCCATCGTCCCACCATTACTTTTATTTTTTATTCGAATTTAAAATCTGTGTTTCTTTCTTATTAATAGTTGTTTATATTTCTTTTATTGAATTTTGTAAAGTACATCGCCACCCACTGTGCCTTTAAACAATTTCTAAACATTGGGGCTCCTTATCAGCGGCAAATTATTGCCTTCGAGGAGTCCCATTGCTCTTCTTTTTTTTTTATGGAAAATTTATGATTAATTTATATATGTGTTTATTGTATTTGTTATAATTTAAAAGAGCAAGAATAAAATGAGTCTGAGTCTGAGTCTGAGTCTTACTTTGCACTGCTGTCCTATGTTGTGCAGCTCACCTTTCAGGCTGACTTGTCATGGGAAGCTTTGTCAGCTCTCATCTTGCAGGTGCTGCCCTTTTTTGAATGTGTGCCCTCTTTTGCATGTGCTACCCTCTTTTGCATGTGCTGCCCTCTTTTGCATGTGCTGCCCTCTTTTGCATGTGCTGCCCTCTTTTACATGTGCTGCCTTTTGCATGTGCTGCCCTCTTGCTGCATAATGACATGGGATGTATAAGCAAGAACAATGATGTGAATGAAGAGGGTAAATCGCAAGAAGTTGGAAAGAGGTTGGATTATGTCAAGCGATGATTGGAGGTTGCTTGGTCACAGGAGGCAGTACTGTATATAGCGCTTCAGGCCAGTTTCAGGATTTTACGCTATAAGAATAATCTTATTTATTTATTTTATTTATTTATTTACAGTACGGAGGCTGAAATTTACAATGATGGACATAAAACTAGTGGTGATTTGCCTCTCGGCACTGGCTGTGCTTCCCTGTCAATCAGAAGAAGCAAGTAATTTCCATTACATCTATATCGCCGAAGAGTTGGGAGACCCTACTTACGTCAAAGTGGGCATCACGGAGAGAAGAGGCTCGCCCACTGCAACTGACCCTTTGGCATTAACGCCGGGATTACAAGAGCTGCAGTCGGGCAATCCACGAAAGATGGGCTACACTCTGCTGTGCAGGCTTGGTGACATCCTTCCATCTGAGGCAAAAGACATTGAAGCGGAATTCCACAGCCGGCTCGACCGATTCCAACTCCGTGCTCATGATGGATGGTTCTTCAACACCAAGGACCAGGTTGATTCCCATTTCAGAAGAGTGTGTACAGGATCCACGCGTACAATCCAAGAGCAACCACTTTTTAATGAGCCCTAGTCAGAATCACTAAAAATAACAAAAACGTTAGGGGCGCCACCAGTATTGCCATTGACTGGTGGCGACCTCTTCAGTGTTCCTTGTGTGTCAAGTACAATTACCCATATATATACTGATTATATGTACAATATGTGAGATATATGTGTGTGACTGATGTATGAGGAATAAAGGCTATTTGTTTAAGACGTATTTGTTATTTTCTTTGTGATGTAGATTTGAAAAACAATTTTTTTAGACCTGTTGCCAACGCTCCAGAACTTTAAATATCTGCAGAATTTTTAATTTTTAGCTTCTCGGATCAACAGACTCAAAAGATTTTCTGCCTACGGAAAATAAATTTAGCTTATTACCCACAGTTATTATTCGACTGAAATTATAAAAAATTGGGTTTCATTTTTTTCTCATCCTTCTGATCGACTCCTGGAAAAGTGCCCAGAGAAAATAACAGAAGCTAAAGATCAATCTGGCCTGACAATGTGAAGTTCAGAATGGATATCTCAATGAGATTGATATTTAACTATTTAACCATAAATCTATTTTTTGTGTAATTGTATATATAGAATCATATTTAGCAACTGTCTTAAAAACTAACAACATAGTTTAAGGAGTAATGTAATAACTTCACTTAAATTTGCAACGATCATGGGCGGCAAAAGGCACCAAACATGTTTATTCATGTGGTATTTGGTGGACTAAAATTCATGTGTAAATGATATTGGGAAAAAATATTCTGAATATTGCTTTAAATTTGTTTTTTCCCTGTTATTTTATGCAAACTCGTTGTACATGGTTGCTGAAGTTTTATTAAATTATGTTTCAATAATAGTTTATTACTTGCAAATTTAGATGTACTATTTCTGTTTGTATACATACAAATTATTATATTTTGTATGTATGAATTATTATATAAGTTACTATTTCTGTTTTGTATATAAATTATGTCTCAATAATAGTTTATTACTTGTAAATTTAGATGTAGTTACTATTTCTGTTTTGCATATATAATTCTTCTCTTTTTACTTCATTATTTTTTTTTTTTTTTTTTATATATATGACACATGTATCTTTATGATATTTCGTTGTCTAATAAAAGTTTATATATATTAAAGATGATTTCATACTTAAATTTTAAGATAATTCGTTTTTTGACAATAAAATTCTATGCTAACTTCAAAATGTTGCCAAATTTTCATATTCTCATAGTAGGCCTACCATTTTTTTATATCATTTAATTTAACAGTTTCAGCTTGTGGCATTTGTAAATTTTCGGAGGTGTCAACTTCAATAAATGCAATATGAATGCATGCCAAGTTTCGTTGATCTTGTTTTACTCTTTCATAATTAGGCCACACATAATTGATTCTTAGCTTCGCGGACCCGCCGACACAATAGATTCCCTACAAATGGAAAAAAAAAATTTTTTTTGACACTATAAATTTTTTTTTGGTCCTTCCGACCGACCCTAGAAAAAGTGCCTTGAGAGGATCCGAGAAGCTAAAGATCAATTATGTGTGGCCTTAGGCACAGAACTTTTCAAACAACCCTCGTATTGTGATTAACTTCAATTGCACCATCACAGAAAGTGTGCTGACCAAATCAACTACGGGTTTGTTTTGGATCTGTGAACCTGAAGAAAATGGACAAGATGAACTCGGTATTTCAATCAGCAGAGCAAATCGTAGACGCAAGCCTTCAATCATTCATAGGCTTATTTCGCAGGAGGTCAGGGGCTGCAGGGGAAGTCCTGACCAATATCAGGGCAGATCAACTACACTGGTCATATCCGTAATATGTTTAAATTTCAGAGAAAAAAAGCAGCAACCCCTCCCCCCTCCGCAAAATGGGCGTCCCGTATGCTTATAAATGCAATCACTGCACCCAATTTGCTATAAAAGAACTAAACAAAAACTGGTTTTAAAATATGCTTTATTACAATGCATGGAAAAAACAATAAGTGAAAGAAAAGGTCACAAAAGATGATGCTTTTTACAAATGATGAAGAAAAAATTGCAGATCTAATACATGTACCATTTTTACCAGATCTATGCATTTAGCCTTTTGCAATTGTTATCTGATTGAATTTTGAATTCTATGTCCCTCAGTTCTGTACATATGGGATTTAATGTCTACCATGTCCCTTGGCCAATTTAATTTTGAATTTTGCGTCACTCATAACCCCACAGCAGAGCCTCCTTATTGTTGAGAACGGCTCTTAATCAGACAAAACGAATGTTAGCTGGTGTCGATACAAAATTTCGAGTAAATTCAGACAAAGTGAATGCATATATTTTTGTCATTTCATTGATCAAGTCGTGCAAAAATTGATCCGACGTGACAATTTCCAAGTCTAATTCAAATAAAAATCTTGTCTGATGTGCACAAAATTTTGGACGCACACCAGCTGACATTCATTTTGTCTGTTTTACACAAATTTGTTTTTCAGTGAAGCTTTGAAGGTGGCATCTGGTCTGTGTGTGGCTGTGTGCCTATCATGACAATTTAAATTGCCTGCAATCAGTCACAGTGCAGCACAGACCATCAAGACATGTCTTGGCTAATTTTGTTAAGGCGACTGAACTGCTAAAGTTAATTGGCAAATATTGCAAAAATTCCACCGACTATTGACGATGCAGCGCCACCCACGGCAAGGTAGAATGAGTAGCTCATGTGTCCCACCTTGGCGCCGTACACTATCAGACCAATGGCGACAACTGTCGCTGAAAATAAAATATTACATGGCATTACATCTTTGAATGCACCGATCCTGTCATGGATTAAATTGAACAAGTTTGATGAAAAAACATTGTACATGCTGTTACAGTTTCTCTAGAAAATTAGCAAAATCATAAAATTGTTCTTTATTAACCTTGTAGGAATGCCACTGCGATGACACTCTTCCAAAAGCAGACCGTGGAATCGACTGAGCGTCCTACGCTTGCAATGAAAGTCACGTTTAAGGCAATGATCGAACTCATTGCATACAAAATAACGGCTGTGCTCATAATCACCTGCACGGTAGTGAAATCTGCAATGTTTGGAAAACTTATTTGAGAACTTGTAGAGTAATTCCGTTCTCTCTGGGTAATATTTGTATTCAAATACCAACTTACAATGCAGAACTGAATGAATTACACAGCACTAAAAAGTGCCAGGATTGTGAAATCTACATCAAGGCACTTCAGTTTTCTCAAAATGTTGTCGTTGTCTGGCTTTTTATACATTTTCTTAGAGCGTTGACACTTAACTGAAGTTTACTATCAACAACTGTCCCTGGTTTGGATCTGTGCTCAATGATGAATTTAGGCCTACAGTTCAAGGTTTGAAAGGGTGTGTGGTAATTGATTGCGAGAAACAGATGAATGCAAGTATACTCCTCCTCATTATCCGAAAAATGAACTGCAACACATATTTTTTGGGACTTGTTTGGTACTCACAGGCTGAAGGTTCACTGATTTTAATGCAAATGCCAAGAGTGCATTGTTTCCAAAGACCATTATTTCCTGTTTCCAGATTGAAAAGAACCCTCGAGCTCCAGTAATCTGTGGCAAACCCAGCAGCATGCAAAGCAAGCGCCAAACTTAATGTAAGAGTCGTAAGGGACTTCAATACTTCACACGACATGCTGCGAGTTGGACACTGAAAGAACATGAAAAATGTAAGAGTCGTAAGGGACTTCAATACTTCACATGACATGCTGCAAGTTGGACACTGAAAGAACATGAAAAATGTGTTAGAGTCGTAAGGGACTTCAATACCTCACACGACATGCTGCGAGTTGGACACTGAAAGAACATGAATACATTCAATTGCAGTTTGTCACGTCAAGTATTGGGACAGAAATGTAGCATTGTTTGTACAGTCCATAAAAATCAACACAGTGAGATTGGTGGTTCTGCTAATACCAACTTGTCTAGAACTAAGTCTAGGGTGGCACTGCGGTGCACGTTTGACTTCACTGCCCATTGTGTGTCAGATTGGTAGCATTACAAATGTCAACATGTGCAAAATTGGACTGTCATTTTTATAAATTGGCAAATATCGGACAAAAAACAGCACCAAAACATCACAAAAAGGTGATGTTCATATTACAAAAGAGCTAAGCTATACATAGGTAGGAGTATTTCTCCTGTTGGGCTTGTGGTTGCTGAGATATCTGGCTAAACGTCTGTTCACTGCTTGACGTGACAAACTATACATGCCATAGTATTTATAAACCCCATTCAAGTATGTATTTCTCAAACGCCACTTCCATTTGGGACTTCAGGGAGTTACAGGGAGTTGATTCGGGTTATCCCTCGAGGGCAGGGGTGATTCTCAGCCATAAAAAAAAATGACAGGGGTGCTCAGCTGCCCGTCCCACGACCTAACTTACAAGCAGAGTGCCGTGAACCCAGAAGTAGGACCCTTAACTAGGAAAATTCGCCCTGAAAGTGACTTTTTATGTCACCTGTTTTATTTCAATTAATTTATCAATTATTTGTGCCAAATAATTTATTTTTGCCAACACGGATGTCTTCTGGAAGGTGATTTTTTATGCAAATTTTGGATCGCTGGAAATGTTGCACCATGTCTAGGAATATTCAGACCTCATTTTAAGACCCTTAGCTAGGGAAAATTAGCCCTTGAAGAGCCCTTTTCAGCCAAGCAGGAGTTAGTAAGTTGGACACAGGTATCTGGATGGATAGATGGATGATTGGGGCTTTACGTCCTGTATTTATGCACCTGGTAGGCTAATTATAACAGGAGGAGGACACGGCAATGCCGCAAAGGATGATTGAAACAGCCGTCCAACATAGGCCCAGGTGACCCAGCAAGAGCTGGATTCGAACACTGGACACGCTACCACTAGACCAACCCTCCCCCCTGTCCATGAATTAATAGTAAGATGATTTTAAAAATTAAAATGCTGAAAAGCACTCACCTGTGAGTCTCAAATGCTGCAACAGACGAAGGAAAGATGCAGAGTGAATAATACTTAATAACATGATATCCTTGTTTACAACATGGAAGATGTAGGTCTATTATTTCTATGTCAAAAAGAGTAAAAAAAGACAGTATGAGATTAAAGATAAGATTTATTAGTCATTGCAGCAATGGGGTCACAGAGTCAAGCTTATTTACTATTTGAAGTGTATGATCATCTGACAGATAACTGCACCTTTAAATACAAACACAGAGAGACAAAAGAAAAAACAAAGCGATATATTTAAATACCAGCAGGGTGACAGAGTGGTTAAGGTGCCCACCTGCTCTGCTGAAGGTCTTTTAAAACCTGCACAGGCTTGAACCCGGTCGGGAGCCCAAAATCATGATCCAAACTGGATGTCATTCAGTTGAGAAGTAAAATTGGCTGCACCATAAATATCAGTGTCTGTGCTCAGCCAAATATCCCTCACATAGGGTAAATGTGAAGCATGTTGAGGACTCCCGCTGTCTCTCTCATATTTCATCAATCAACCCTTGTGACCGCCCAGATGTGGGCTTAGAAGGCTGCACTTACCATATCTATCTATCTATCTATCTATCTATCTATCTATCTATCTATCTATCTATCTATCTATCTATCTATCTATCTATCTGCAGTGCCGCCTGTAAGTAAGTGAAGCTGCCTGTAAGTAAGTGAAACGCATGATATTGTGTCGTTGCGTCAATGCTAAACATCCTCAACCAAACTGTTAGGTATGGGTCAAAGTCTGTGATAAGTAAGTGAAACACAGGCACAATGTTATTTGATAGGGAAGGGTGAACTTTTCAAACGACATCGTATTCCGATTAAATTCAATTGTGCCATCACAGAAAGTGTGCTGACTAAGTCAACTACAGGTGAACAAGAAGGAAATGGATAAGATGAACTCTGTTTTGCGATCATTGAAGCAAATCGTACAAGCCTTTAATCACTCAATCCGTCATTTCCCATGGGGTCAGCAAAGTCCTGACCAATATCATGACAGGTCCACTAACGGCTGCACATCTGCACATGTAACATCTCAAAATTTCACGACAAAATGGCGACAGCCGCCGCCCCCCCGCGAAATGGGCGTCCCGTGTGCTTATAAATGCAATCACTGCATGCAGCCAATTTGATATATAAGAACTAAACAAGAACTTGTTCTAAAATATGCTTTATTATTTTAATGCATGGACAAAACAATAAATGAAGTAAAAGATCACAAAAATTGATGCTATTTACAGATGATGAAGAAAAAATTACAGATGTAATACATGTACCATTTTTACCAGATGCATTTAGCCCTTTGCAATTGTTTTCTGATTGAATTTTCAATTCTTTGTCCCTCAGCTCTGTACATATGGAGTTTTATGTCTCCCATGTCCCCTGGCCGATTTACTTTTTAATTCTCCGTAACTCATAACCCCACAAGCAGAGCCTCTTATTATTGAGAACGGCTTTTTTGTGAATCAGACAAAACGAATGTCATCTGGTGTCCATCCAAAATTGTGAGTAAATTCAGACAAAGTGAATGCATATATTTTTGTCATTTCATTGATCAAATCACACAAAATTTTGGACGCACACCTTTCATTTTGTCTGTTTACACAAATCTTTTTTTCAGTGAGGCTTTCAGTGATGGCATCTGGTCTGTGTGTGGCTATCATGACAATTTGAATTGCCTACAATCAGCCACAGTGTAGCACAGACTATCAAAACATTTCTTGCCTAATTTTTGTTAAGGTGACTAAACTGCTAATATAAAGTTGATTGGCAAATATTGCAAAAATTCCACCGACTATTGAAGATGCAGCGCCACCCACGGCAAGGTAGAATGAGTAGCTCATGTGTCCCTCCTTGGCGCCGTACACTATCAGACCTATGGCGACAACTGTCGCTGAAAATAAAATATTACATGGCATTACATCTTTGAATGCACCGATCCTGTCATGGATTAAATTGAACAAGTTTGATGAAAAAACATTGCACTATTACAGTGTCTCTGATTTATTGATGACTTTCTTTGTTTAAGGCCCAATGTTATTTCAGCAGGAAGGGTAGTTCACTTACTTATCTAAGATTTTGACTCATACCTAACTTCTAGTATATACAAGAAAATTGGCAGCTACTATCATCCAACATGTTACAAATATCGGCCTTTATGACCCATATGTTTTCCTCTCATCAGATGAGAATTCATGTTTCCACACGCAATTTGGTTGAGGACATTTAGCATTAAGCTATTTATTAAAAGAAATATGTTTCTCTCATATTCTGAAATATGTAATATTCCAAATTGCTTCATTTGTAATAACAACACATAAGCCTTTTTCATTATTTTATTTTATTATTTTATTTTATTATTTATTATATCCATTTTCTATATTCTCTAGCACCATAATCGGAAGTAACTTAACTGAACTAAATACTGAAATTACATTTAAGTCTATTTATTTTGCAACGCCGTCTAACTTGTGATCCTCATGTGGGTGCCCCTTTGCTTTATTATTTATATGTGTGCAATATTTATGTATTCGTCAGGGTCCACTCGATAACGACAAAGACTATTTTAATTTTCTCGATATTCATTAATTAATTTGTTTTTCCTTCAAGACCAAATAAAGATAATTCTGATTCTGATTCTGATTTTGATGCAACGGCACTATATCATGCGTTTATTTGCAGGGGCACTGTTCATATATATGCAGATTCTTACGGCTTCCTCATTATTATTTTTGGTTGTTACTGCTAAAGTTCTTCTTGATAATGACATAGTTTATTTACCTTGTACGAATGCCACTGTGATGACACTTTTCCACAAACAGTCTATGGAACCACGTCCTCTGCTTGCAATGCACGTCACATTTAAGGCAATGATCGAACTAACAGCATACAAGACAACGGCCGCACTCATCATCACCTGCACGGATGTGAAATCTGCAATGTTTTGAAAACTTGTTTGAAAACTTTGAGTAATTCCGTGCTCTCTGCATGGGTAATATTTCCAACTTACAACTCAGAAATTTAGAATGGACTGAATTGCAGCATTACAGAAAAAGTATCATGATCGTGAAATCTACATCAAGGTAGGGGAGACCGGGGTTAGTTGAATCGCGGGGTTAGTTGAATCTTGGCCTAAAATCAACTTTATTTTAAATTTTTGGCCAAACTGGTACTTTTGGTAGATACCCTGTTTATTGGCACATGTTATCATGCCTTTATTCATTCAAAATTTCAAAATGCTAATTCTGTAGGCAAGAAAGTTTGTTTTTTGGGTGCTCTAGTAACTTGTTTGCTCAGTCTTCGAGGGGAGTTATTGTATAGCTATGATTTTAATCCAGGTGAAATAACCTTATTTCTAAATAAGCAAATCCATGCCTAATCCACACCCAGAAGCTTT
Organism: Platynereis dumerilii; assembly: GCA_026936325.1. Lineage (NCBI taxonomy): Eukaryota > Metazoa > Annelida > Polychaeta > Phyllodocida > Nereididae > Platynereis > Platynereis dumerilii. Next base: position 11,108,618 of record JAPTHN010000017.1, on the reverse strand, counting down.
TTGTTGTGTGACTTTGATAAGACTGAAAAATAAGACAATATTGTGTTCCAGGTGTGACGGGGTTAGTTGAATCATGCATGGTGGAGTTAGCCGTAACATAGATTTCAAGTGTTCAAATTGCCTTGCAAGTCATTGTTAGTTGGAGTTACTGCAGTTTAGAACTACTACAGTGCATGTTTGCATTCCTGAAAGGGAAATACGGAAAAACCAGCTTTTTTGCCAAAAATAGAAAAAAAATTTAGTAAATTACAGTATACAATTTCTTTTCAAATGAGTGTTGTACTGAGGCTGGTGGTCATCATAGGGATATCAGTTATGCAAAGGAAACCCCTTTTATAAGAAGTTGTCTCCAAATTTTTATGGCGCTTCAACTAACCCCGGGGTCGGGGTTAGTTGAATCAAAATTTTTTTTGGATGTTTGTGTCTATGACACAAATTTCAATAACCATTCACAATATCTCTTGGGCTGATCATTGAGTTAAACACACTCACTATCACATGCTAAAATTTGGTGTGAATATCTTGTACCGTTAGCTCTCCAGAGCAAAAATAAAAATGAGAGTGCCAACTAACCCCGGTCTCCCCTACTTCAGTTTTCTCAAAAGGTAGTCTTTGTCTGCTTTTTTTACGCTTTCTAACAGCGTTGACACTAAACTTATGTTCACTATCAATCACTGTCCCTGGTTTGGGCATGAGCTCAATAATAAATTTACAGTTCAAGTTTTGAACTGCAATGAATAGGGTTTGTGGTCATTTATTGCTACAAACAGATGAATGTTAATATACTCCTCATTATTTGACTGTGAAAATGAACTGCAACACCTATTTTCTGGGACTTTTTTGGTACTCACAGGCCGGAGGTTCACTGATTTCCAAAGACCATTATTTCCCGTTTCCAGATTGAAAAGAACCCTCGCGCTCCAGTAATCTGTGGCAAACCCAGCAGCATGCAAAGCAAGCGCCAAACTTAATGTAAGAGTCGTAAGGGACTTCAATACTTCACACGACATGCTGCGAGTTGGACACTGAAAGAACATGAAAAATGTGTTAGAGTCGTAAGGGACTTCTATACTTCACACGACATGCTGTGAGTGGGACACTGAAAGAAAACATTCAATAACAGTTTGTCACGTCAAGCATGGGTACAGAAATTTAGCTTTGTTTGTACAGTCCATAAAAATCAACACAATGAGATTGGTGGTTCTGCTAATACCAACTTGTCTAGAACTAACTTCAGTGCACTTTTGTGATGTCACTGCCCAATGATTGTATGTCAGATTGGTAGCATCACAAATCTTATGTCAATATGTGCAAAATTGGACTGCCATTTTCATAAATTGGTAAATTTAGGACAAAAACAGCACCAAAACATCACGAAAATGTGATATTCATGTTACAACAGAGCTAAGCTACATAGGTATCTGCATTTCTCCTGTGGGCTTACAGTTGCTCTTAAACGCCGCTTCCATTCGGGACTTCAGGGAGTTACAGGGAGTTGATTCGGGTTATCCCTGTCGATGGGGACGGGGTGGTTCTCAACCGAAAAAAAAATGACGGGGGTGATCAGCAGAGCGTCTCACATCCAAACGCAGTACTTAGCAGAGTGCCGTGAACCCGAAAGTAGGACCGTTAACTAGGAAAATTCGCCCTCAAAGAGACTTTTTTGTGTCACCTGTCTTATTTTATGCAAAATTCGGATCGCTGGAAATGTTGGACCATGTCTGGGAATATTCAGACCTCATTTTAAGACCATTTAATAGCTAGGGAAAATTAGCCATTGAAGGGCCTTTGAAGAGCCGTTTTCAGCCGAGCATAGGTTTATAGCCAAACACATAGAGAGAACCCCCCCCCCCCCAATGGAGTCATCAGGAGTAAGTTGGACAGAGGTATCTGGAGTTAGTGAGAAGACGAAGGATTCGTGAGAGCTACTTACAGGGATTAGTGGGAGTTGGATTTAGTAAAGAAATTGGTCATTGTCATGGGAGTTCATAGCAGGAGTTTGTGGCAGTTGAGGGAATTAATGGAAGTTGTTACTTTAAGCAGAAGTTGGGTATGATTTTAGCTCTCGACCCCTTCGACCCTACAACAGAAAACTAACAAACTGCATTATAATTCGGCCAAGTAAGTTACTATAACTTCCGCCATCCAAAAAAAAATGTGTTCAGCGATAGAACTTCAACTGCTACTGAAGTCATTCATTTCTTTATCACCCATCGATCAGATATTTTAAATCAGCCTGAAGTCCATCCTCACCTCTCAGTGTAGGCTAGTGAACCTACCCTGACCACATGCGCCATGTTTCAGTGAAGTAGTCATTAAAGGATTAACAAGTCTCCGGCGAGAAAGACATAATTCACAGTTTGACATTGTTAAAGGCAACTGAATGAATGTTTGAATGTTGTCAATGTTGTGTTGTTTTTTTTGTTTTAGGTATTTTCTTTGTAGAAAGCTACTAACAATTATTTAAATCGCGGATTTTAAACGCAGGAAAAAAGCTGTAAAAAGATTGGCATAATATTATTCATAAAACTCCGTCATTTTATAGTGCTTGTTGGCAGGGTAAGTGTAAACAAACCCTGCGATGGGAGGATACTGAAGTCAGCAAAATGCGCCCTTCCTGATTGGCAACCTGCTTGCAAGTTTTCATAACTGAGCAATCAGCAGTTTGGCAGGAGTAGCATGGGTGTCCATGAATTAATAGTAAGATGATTTTAAAATTAAAATGCTGAAAAGCACTCACCTGTGAGTCTCAAGTGCTGCATATGAAGGAAAGATGACAGAGTGAATAATACTTTATAACATGATATCCTTGTTTACGACATGGAAGAAGTAGATCTATTATTTCTATGTCAAAGAGAGTATAAAAAGAGAGTATGAGATTAAAGATAAGATTTATTAGTCATTGCAGCAATGGGGTCACGCGCAGTCAAGCCAGAAAGTCCCTTTTGTTTTATTGTAACTTATTTACTGTTTAAAGTGTCCGATCAGGTAACTGCAACTGCACCTGTAAATACAAACGCAAGAGAGACAAAAGAAAAAAAAAGGCGAAATATTTAAATAGCAGCTGGGTGACAGAGTGGTTAAGGTGCCCACCTGCTCTGCTGAAGGTCCTTTAAAACCTTCAAGGGTTGAACCCACGGAGACCCCAATCGTTGACGTCATGATAATAAATAGTGTATTATATAAGATAGTCCAGGAGCTTATGGGGATAATTGTGCATATTTGTCTACAAGCATGAAATTCGGCACAAATGTTGCTGAGGGTATATAGATTTAAATTTTTGAGGGCGCCGGAGCGGGCGCTCGTCTTGGTTGCCATAGCAACAAATTCAAAATGACCGCCGCTCGATATCTAATTTTGAGTATAACTCAGTAACAAAAGGTCATAGAATGGAAAATAAAAGCTCTAAATATATGTTTTTGAAGCCAGGGATTCTGATTCTACCATTATTTTTAATTTCAAATACATATTTTGGTTTATAGAGCCAGAATTGCCTTTGTATTGGGGTTATAGAGCTAATTTTATCGTTATTCACCACAAATCTTCAGCTTAAACTATTACAAATTGTTCCAAGTAGCAATTCATCAACTTTTGACAACAAAAATGAACACCAGCTTATTTTGTAATAGAAATACATCAACATATCATCTGTACGATAATACTAAAGTAACCAAACAAATGTTGCAGAAATGGGTATTGTCAATGCAGCTGCCTTACGCACACCTACAGGTTCTTTTGCGCATGCAGTCCTCTCCACGAAATCTTTCAAATCCATTGCCCTACATGTTGCATGCCGATAATTTATATGGTATACCAAAAGAAACCTGTTGCTGTTTCAAGTATTGGCTTGTATGACATCTATTATGTACTTACCCTCTCCTGTTTTCCATCCCCTTCCATTGAAATTTTGGATTTCCTAAAGATACAATGGCAATTGATTTGAAGAAAGACTTGTTTGCAGTAACAACCTTTATCTGTGCTCAAGCATAAATGATTCTTGGTATATATCTGAGATCAGACTGCCTCGTCCCAAAAACACCACATCATAACTCTCATTTGGAATGCTCCTAACAGATGGAAGTCCAATGGGAAGAATAAAAAGAAAAATTTTGTACGAGCGAAGCGAGCAGTCTGATATATTTCAGCACGAATTGCAGTCCTATGAGGGGGATGCTACCAAGAGATTTTCATTTCTACTTGTGAACAGACTCATGTTTCATTGACTTTTGCCCAACCCACATCCCACAAATCTTGAAATTATTTGCATGCAATGTCAAGACAATAATCACTTGTGGAGGATCAGTTTTCAAAAGGACCAAGGTATCAGTAATCCTCCTACAGGTTAGGTGACTATTCCAATACCAAAGGAAAAGGAACTTCTCTCAATGTATATAAGCATGGAAGAAGGACAATACTAGACAGATATGGTAAGTGCAGCCCTCTAACCCCCATTCGGGGCTCACGAGGGTTGATTGATGAGATGCGAAAGTGAGCAGGATTCCTCAACATGTTACACATTTACCCCACCAATGCCATTCCTCTGGCCAGGCTCAGTTATATGTTTGATATGTACCAGTTTTAGTACAAAATTTACTTTCTGCATGTAGATAAAAAGGAGTAGCCTCAATGTTCATTATTGAGCTGGAACATGCAATTTTAGTTATCCTTGGCAAGACATTGTTGGCCCATTTCACATGACTGGAATACTTTAGAAAGAACAATTATTAATTTATCGAAGAAACACTTTATGCTTTTCACCAATCAGTCCTGAGGTTGTTTGGATGCTGTTCACTGTAGTTCGTATGTATACCTAGGACAACTTCCCTTATGACGGCTTTAAGATATTTGTTCGTCAATGTACTGGTAGGACTCTCCAAACCTACATTTTAGATGAACAAACATAGGCATGGTGGGAATCGCAGCCAATATTTCAGACAATAAACAAAAAGAGGTACACATTTTCCTGATGAATATAGAAGTCAAACGTTTTATTTTATTCAACAGGCAAGATCTTGGTGACACACTGCTAGGCACCACTAACATCAAGATTGTCTTGTCAAAAAATATCTTCTTGGATCTTTCAACTCCCACCAGCTATCACTTTTAGGCACAAAAACCCTCTTCCCTTATCTAAGTTATCTTCTACAATCTACATGTAGCAAGTAATAAAACAGCTAGCCTACTGCTCTACCAGTGTGTGAACTTCAGACGGTGAAACAGTGGTAGGCCTACAACAGTCCCTGTGTTAAAGGACTGCTTCTTCTGCACGAGTCAGGCGGTCTCTTGTGTACTTGAATTCTCTTGGAACTGGCAGAAACATATGTGACATCCCAGCAAATTAAACTTGTGCCAAGCTAAATGTTTGGTCACTTGGTATTGTACTTCATGCTTCATTTGGGTGAGACATGATTTTCCTTTGGTATTGCCTGTTGGAAAAACAGTCTCCTTGGTCAGATTAGGAGAATTGTTCTCCAGTTACTAATACCATAGTCTTTCTGAAGAATGATCCATCACAATTCTGTATTGTTTTGACATACCATATTAACAATTTAATGAGTTCCCTGTGATCGAATGTTTTAGAGTGCTTGATAGTGCATGCACAGGTTTCAAGAGCTTAGGTTCGAACCCCAACCCTTGAACTCAATTTATTCCAAGCCCATGAGATATTAGATGGAGTGTTCTATTCTGGGGCTACTCAATGACCCTGGACACTACTGGTTTTATAGCATGACTCCTAGTCTTCTCATCGCTCATCATGCATACTGCAATCACCAAATGTGAAGGTGCTACGGCAGGGAACCTTGAGCAATGTTCTCTTGTCCCCTACCCATGGGTACTGCACTGTGGCTGCCCTGAGCAGTGCCATTGTTGGAAGGCTCTCAACAAAGTCCATGTGCCACATGTCGGATCATAATAAGAAATCCTGACTGACAACAGTCTACTGTAGAGGCAGGCGAACTAGCAAGGCTGCAGACTGAAGATATTCAGTTCGAATTGGGTATGGAATTGGCATCTGGGGCACTAGTGCAGTTGCTTTTCAGCGCTGGGCTGCCTCAAAAATTCATGTATGCATACACAGACATGAAATACAACGCCTCTACTGAAATGTTTTAGCCCACTCCCTCCTGTCAAAATGGAACAGGTGGCTGTAGCATGCAAGAAACCAAGTCAAATCAATTTCAAGACTTGTGAGATGTGACTGAAGTTAATCAAACAAGACAGTCTGTGCAAAGTCACTGCACATATGAAACAAATATCTTGGTAGTGTGATAGTATCCCTCAGACATATACCCAAGAAGCATCTACATGTATTACTGAGCACAAATAAAGGTTGTATTACCGTTGTAACTGAAAAAAAGTCTTTTTTCGAATCAATCGCTATTGTATGTTAAAAAAATTCAGGATTTCAAGTATGGGGATGGCAAACAGAAGTGGATAAGCACATCATAGAGTTCATACGGGCCAACACACAAAGACAGCAACAGGTTTCTTTTAGTATACTACAAAACTTATTGGCTAGCATCATGTAGTGCTGTGATATTTGAAAGATTTATTTAGATTCGGGAACTGCGTGCGCAAAAGAACAGGAGTGCATAGATGCAGCTGCATTAACAATACCCTTGTCTGATACATTCATTTGGCTACTTTGGTATCTATGTACAATATATATATATAAATAATTGATAATTTGGTTCTTGTTAGAGTGAACTGTTATCAGGAAATTGAAAATATGTTGATAGTTTCGATAAACTAGGCTCTATAACCCCAATATACAGGCAATTTTGGCTCTATAGACCAAAATATGTATTTGACAGTAAAAATAATGGCAGAATCAGAATCACTGGCATCAAAAACATGTATTTAGAGCTATTATTTGCAATCCTATGACCTTTTGTTACTGAGTTATACTCAAAATTAGATATTGAGCGGCGGCCATTTTGAATTTGTTGCTATGGCAACCAAGACGAGCGCCCGCTCCGGCGCCCTCAAAAATTTGAATCTATATACCCTCAGCAACATTTGTGCCAAATTTCATGCTTGTAGACAAACCTGCACAATACACCCCTTATTTCCCCATAAGCTCCTGGACTAAGAGGAGAAGCAACAGGATTCTGGCCGCTCTCAAAAGTGGCACATAAACGTTGCCACGGGGCATTCAGACCTCGTGCAGTGCTTTCAATTGCTCTGATATTCTGTCAGTGTCTCATTTACACAGTAACTTGGCCTGTCATTTCCATAAACAGGCCTAAAACACGAAATCTGGAGCTCTGGCTTCGCCCTGTGACCCAACTTCCGTTTGAAAGCGTTGCGTTGCATTCTGGGCCTGCCATCTCGGCCTGGCTGCCATCTCGGCCTTTAAAAAATCGCCGCAAAAAAGTCTAGACGCTTGTTGACGTCTGGGAAAGTCGCAGTGGTCCCACAGTAGCTCACAGTCTGTGTAAACAATGCCGACTCTAAAGCATGCTTGAGGAGGTGGTCCAACTTATCAGGAAATGTAGCAACAAAATGAAATCTAAGGGGGACAACTATTTCATATCCAACCGAATTAAAAAAAAAAAAAATTCTATTAACATTAAAAAATGTCTTACTTAGTTTTGGTTAAATAATCAATTCTTTTGGGGCAGTCATGAAATAAATAATTCTGCCTACTTATGAGTTTTTGTTAAAAAGGTGTTGCTTGACGTTGGAATAAAAATTTGGGGACTTTGCATGCTTGAAAGAATTAAGTAATTACAGCCAGTAGGCCTATCAACATGAAACCAACTATTTCCAGGAAAACTCCAAGCAAATAAGCAAATTTTATTAAAATGGTCACCCCCTAAAGACTGTGGTCTATGGCCTATTTCGTTCCTACAAAATATTTTCCATTCAGTATTTTTAAAAAAGTTTATAAAAAAAATACAGAACCAGTGTGGGCAGTCAAGGTACATAGGCCTAAACTGCTAAAGAAATCCATCCACAAGAAATTATTATTTGATTTAAAAATGAAATTAATTTATTTCAAGGTTAGGCCCTATACCTCTTTATTTCAAGGTTACCTGCATTTTTGTTTTACTGTGCTATTCTTCAGTAAATGTCCATGTTTATCATTGAGCACTGTTTTTATTCACGATCAGGCCTAATTCATTTCAGTCTGTTATGCCGATTACAACCAGCCTTCTCAGTCATCTGTCAATCAAAGCAACTTGGCCCATCACTGCCCCTCCTCCAAGGAATCTCCCTCACTCTCAGTGTAAACATCAGCCAATAACAGCTGAGCACTGTGGTGGCCTGCTTCCTGACTCCTCCCACCAGAGTAAAGCCACGTGGCCAATGCTTCAGGGGTGACTGACCTCATGTAAACATTGTCCTATGATCTGTCTGCCTCATGTTGCTCCAAATGCCCACATAGCCGTTTGTTGCAGCGACTGTGATTCTCACCTGACTTTCTTAAACCTGATGACCTTATGATCAAAGAAAATACCTGTACAGATCAAATTTCACTAGAAAGTACAGAATTGCTGGATCACAGCAACCAGATGTGATAGAATGATGCAGTTTTCTACAAACCAAATGAAGTGAATTTATTTTTAGCACAATATATTAGAATCAGTACCGTAATTGCAGTTGCATTACCAGGCCATCTGTGAATAGGCCTATACAATTTTAATAGGCAATCATGCAGTTTCAATTGAAGCTTTCAAATGAAAAAGCCTCTGGATTCTGCAATAAAGCTTTTACATACCTCAAGCTATAAATTAGGGGAGAATGGGGCACGTTGAACCTCGGGACACGTTGGACCATTTCCAATGTTTTTTTTATAAAGCATGCGCAGTTATCCAAATCCCGATGAAGAGACCTATAGTGGTATGCCTTTTATCCAACAAATTTCATGAGCATTGACAGAAAAGTGTGAGTTCTATCAGGTTTCTCAATTTTCTGCATAAAGTCCAAGTCTCGATGGCTAGTTTACCCTTCTTAAAATATGGGGGATCTAGTCAGACAAGTCTCATAAATTGAAACTATCACCACTTAAGTAAAGTTTGATATAAGTTTCCCGAGTTCACATTCAACCTTGTCAGCGAGACATGCACATTTTCATAAGAGGTTGGGATGGGGCAGGTTGGACCAGCATGGCCGGGGCACGTTGGACCATTATAAACCGGTTTGACTGACGAAAAGTTATCGGCAAAATTTCAGCTGTGTAATTTTTAAAATTAATAGAGCACCTAAGTCATTCCTGTACAATATGAGGGTAAAATCAATTCAGTTGGCTAATCTACCAGCCCTTCTAGCTGAAACAAGACTTATTAAAAAATGATTTGGGTAAATATTCCGATATAATCATTCTGCAATGACACAAAGGTGTTTGTTGTGAGAATGAAATGTGGTGTTTGCTCACTTTCTTCTACTTTCCTAGACTTTTATTCCGTGGTCCAACGTGCCCTACATGGCGGTCCAACGTGTCCCGGGTCCGGGGCACGTTGGACCAGAAAAAAGAAATGTTTCAAACTTATTTTTCTCCACAACTATAGAAGGTAGGTCAACTTGGTTTGGCATAAGGGTAGTGTAGATGTTTAGAAGTCAGTCAGTAAAAAGATTTTTCAAATATTTAGAGAAGTTTTTGATTGAGAGCCAAAAAATAAAAAAGCGGACCAACGTGCCCCACTCTCCCCTACACACAAAAGTGTTTTACTGTTAATTTTGTGTTTTGTATTTTTTGGTATTTTGATGGACTAAATATTTTTCTTCTTGTCTCCTTTAATCTTTCCCTCGCAGCAAGAGGATGGCATTGGCTCATGTAGGCTGTAGCAATATATATCCAATCACACGCCTACATGAAGTTAGGGGAGAGCGGGGCACCATGAGTGGCTTTTCCGAAATTATAAGCTCCTGAGCCTAAAGTTTCAATGGTAAATAGCTGGTTGCTATATATAATCATAGCAAGACCTCTTGGCTACAATATCCAGTGTTGTTACATTACCGTAATATGGGGTGAATAGGGACAAAATTGGGCATTTTTCTGTCATAGCATGGGTAAAAATCATCTCAGAATTCTAAATATAGTGTTAAAATATGGCCTGGCCTAAATTCTAAATATCCCTAGAGGCTTTTGAAGATATCTCACATTTTCAATTATTTAGGCCCAGAAAACCGCTGTCCCTAACTCTTATTTCCACAACCACTATTTCCTATCTTGTCTAGATGGTTGATATTTGTGAATATACATCAGAAAACATATTGGTGAAGTCATTTTAAATGACGCCAAAAGTGTCACATAAGGGTAAATTTTTAAATGCATGTTTTAGGATGTATTCCTCATCCAGCCTGTGCTCCATAGTCTTAATTTTTATGAAATATACTTTTTATGTCCTTAAGTTACACAGACACTGCTCCTCATAGAATTGTGCTGAGGAGAGTCTATGTCGCCACGTAGGTGAGAAATTTTGGTTGACTCAACTTTATTTAATCCTATTGTACATAATAGCAAACATTGATCATATAATCATTGATCCAGGTATGGATGATCATTTAAAACAATTTTAGCAGACAAATTACCATTTTGCTTTGAAATACACACATTGACGGAACAAAAATATATGTTCGTCAATTTTGCTTCTTCGATGTTCTGTCAAAATAAAGCACATAGGTAGGGGAGACCGGGGTTAGTTGGCACTCTCATTTTTATTTTTGCTCTGGAGAGCTAACGGTACAAGATATTCACACCAAATTTTAGCATGTGATAGTGAGTGTGTTTAACTCAATGATCAGCCCAAGAGATATTGTAAATGGTTATTGAAATTTGTGTCATAGACACAAACATCCAGAAAAAATTTTGATTCAACTAACCCCGACCCCGGGGTTAGTTGAAGCGCCATAAAAATTTGGAGACAACTTCTTATAAGAGGGGTTTCCTTTGCATAACTGATATCCCTATGATGACCACCAGCCTCAGTACAACACTCATTTGAAAAGAAATTGTATACTGTAATTTACTAAATTTTTTTTCTATTTTTGGCAAAAAAGCTGGTTTTTCCGTATTTCCCTTTCAGGAATGCAAACTTGCACTGTAGTAGTTCTAAACTGCAGTAACTCCAACTAACAATGACTTGCAAGGCAATTTGAACACTTGAAATCTATGTTACGGCTAACTCCACCATGCATGATTCAACTAACCCCGTCACACCTGGAACACAATATTGTCTTATTTTTCAGTCTTATCAAAGTCACACAACAAAAAGCTTCTGGGTGTGGATTAGGCATGGATTTGCTTATTTAGAAATAAGGTTATTTCACCTGGATTAAAATCATAGCTATACAATAACCCCCCTCGAAGACTGAGCAAACAAGTTACTAGAGCACCCAAAAAACAAACTTTCTTGCCTACAGAATTAGCATTTTGAAATTTTGAATGAATAAAGGCATGATAACATGTGCCAATAAACAGGGTATCTACCAAAAGTACCAGTTTGGCCAAAAATTTAAAATAAAGTTGATTTTAGGCCAAGCTTCAACTAACCCCGCGATTCAACTAACCCCGGTCTCCCCTATACTCAGTAAATTTTTGGATTAAAATGTAAAAACACACAGAATGTATGAGAGAATGGTAAAATCCAAGCCATCTAACCTGTTGTGTAAAAGATATAGGAATATTTTTAGCGTGAAATAGCCCAAATGTGTCCTTAACAGCTGCTGATGTCTTGCACTATAGTTCTGGACAATTCAGCTTTATGGTACATTAAATATTTATAGAAAATGGCTCATGGTGCCCTATCTCCAAGTGGCTCATGGTGCCCCATTTATCTATTAGTGCATATCACCATTTTCCAGTTTATCATAGTGTCAATGTTATGACATCATCCTAGCACATGCCTTACCTTCTCTAAGAAGACTTAAGTTTTATGACCATGCCGGAAATAGTACCAGAAGTAAAAGTTCCAAGGCCCAATATGTTTACTTTTCACTCAAATTCCCCCAGGAGGTGGGCCCCCAGGAGGTGGGCCCCCCGGAGGCTGGCCCCCCGGAGGTGGGCCCCCGGAGGTGGGCCCCCCGGAGGTGGGCCCCCCGGAGGTGGGCCCCCCGGAGGTGGGCCCCCCGGAGGTGGGCCCCCCGGAGGTGAGATAATCATAACTAGCATAGTACCCGTGAAAGGGGAATAAGAAAAGGATGATGGATAAATAGATTGAAGAAAACATCCATTTTGTGATGACCTTAGAAACATACCATGCAGGAGCAACACCTTGATATAAAAAAGTGAAATGGGATAGGAAACATTGGAGAATATTGAAAGTCGTGCAGAAATGACTAATATGTGTACTGGTATAATTATGAACAGTTTTGTATTACGCAATATTTGAATTACTCAATGTATGTATTGTAATTGGGCAAAATATGTCCACCCGACATCTGCCCCCAGATGTAACTGTTATTTTTATTGTTTGAAAAAATATATCCTGTTTGCATCTGGAATAAAATTGAATTGATTTGAATTGAAATTGAGTTTGAGAAAGCACAACCACTTATGGTTGTTGTAAGACTTGAAATAATATAATGTTGCTTGCAAATTTGTAGTCGTGGGCAATGAGTAGTGGAGGAGTAGCATAAAGCAGGCATGAATTTACAGTATGATGATGAGTATCGAATATATTTAAAGTTCTATAATCCACATTCACACCTAGCTCAAGTGCAGCTCAGTGGTGACCTCTCATGGCATGACTGATGAGGCTAATTATTGCACTTTACCTGGGATGTAAACTATTGCATGATTGCAAAGCCTTGGATTGACTGTCAAACCAAATTGTCATTAAACATAACCCCATAGGTACCAGGTAAACCCAGGAGGTACCCCAAACGACTAAAAGAGTGTTGTAAGTTGTATAGATCTGTCAATATTGAAAGTGCGATTGCATAATTTGCGAGCAGAACGACCGTCCGAAAATGCGACGTACGGAAAAAATAAAGCTTGCCAGACTTGATTTGATCCAGGACGAAGACAGTACTCACTCCATTGTATCTGCAGAACTTTAAATTTCCGAAATAGGACGATTATTAAGCGCAGCAGGAGACAAAACATGCAAAATGTAACCTAATAGGCAATCCCTGATGGGCAGATCCAGGCAAGTAAGTAAGCGGGCTTCTCGACAGAGCTGTTATATATATATAGCCATGTGCTACAGATTGAGATCCCGCTCAAAAAACACCTGTGCCTGCTTTTGAAATTTGCTGGGAGTTGGATCCAGTAGTTGCATGAAAATGCTGGCAGGTGGAGCAGGGTGGGATATGAAAATGAGGTTATGCAAATGAGCTGCACATGAGACACCTGGTGTTAGTTATTAAAAGTGACAGTGTTTGTTTATTGTGATGGGATTGATAAGCATGATATAAAGATAGATTTTAAAGCATACAGATGTCTCAGGAAGATAGCAGCCCTTATTTCAAGGGAGAATGACAGTATGTAGCAGTATGGAAAATTTGGTGGTGATTGATAAAGGATTGGCTAAGCTAAACCATTAACAACAAAGTTTGAAAGATACTGAATTATGGTGTGGATTCATTAACTGTATTTGGTTACACACAAATATCCTTTATATGATTTAATTGTTGTGATCACAACTCATGACAACCATGGCAAACCCATCATCATTCCATGCTCCATCCTAGCACAGCATACAAATCCAATGGCGCTGGTACGCATTTTGCACGTTAAATGGCTACGGAGAGTGTCCCCCTAGCGGGAAACCCAAGAACTACTTGTTCACAGCAGCAAAGACGGCGGGAACCAGCCAGACGACATCAACCAATCACATCGCTTCATTCCAAAGGCAACCATCTACTCTATCAGAGCTAATGTATAGTATCAATGGACTGGTCCCCCCTAAGCTACAGACAGGTGGGCCAGATACAGTCAAATGCATCAGATTTAGTGATTTCTGCCTATTCTCGGCACTGTATGGATCTATCTACAGTTGTTAGAGATAGATCTAGCCCTAATCTATCTGCTGCATCACTCTTGACGCATTAGGATGGCATGTGTGCAGCGGTGGAGGGTGAAATAGGAGCTGAGTGGAGTAAACCTCTATATGTCATGTTTAATGCTGGAATAGTTGACAGGAAGTCAAGGCTGACAGAAGTAGTAGTGTAGCCAAACAGTATCTGGACTCCGTCCAGATAATTATGCCTCGGGCTCACAGGACGTCACGGAGAAGTCTTTTTGACCAGCGGGTCAGAGGCAGACAAATTCTAAGAAAATAGCCGTTACGTAATCAATTCAAAAGGGGATTAACAACCATGCAGCTAATGCATCGGCTGGTTATTTTTGGCTACCAGAAGGACAGAAAAGGTGACCAGCGAGCCGAAAAGGTGTCCGGCGGGCAAGGAATTGGGTGCTCCTGGGGAATGGTTTTTCATCCCGCCGATATAAAAAAATTGCCTTCCAGGGAATAAATTTCTACCAAGCGGACTGGTTTTTCATATCGCCGTCTCTTGGTTTTAAGGGCCCTCTGCTGGTGTAAAGGGCACGTCGGTGGAGGAGGGCGCTGCGAAAGGGCATAAAAAGGGCCGCAGAGGACCTCCTTGCTTCAATTGCTGATTGACCTTCAGGCTGCTGTACTGAAAAGATGGCTGATGAGGATGCTGAAGAACTTGTTGCTGTTGCTGCTATTGCTGCTGCTCTTGGTGGTGCTTATTATGCAAGAAGAAGGAGGAGGAAGAGATGGTGGGTGGGGAACTGGTTGCTGCACAGGGAACTACATGGCCACTACTACCAACTGATGCCTGAATTGGCCAACAATGATGTCTCTGGCTACTACAATTTCTCCAGAATGCCTCCTGAAATTTTTTGCTGAAATCCTGGAAACTGTGGGTCCTGCAATCACCAAACAAGACACCAACATGAGGAAGGCTTTGGAACCTGGATTGAAGTTGGCAGTCACCCTGCGGACCTTGCGGTACATGGCGACAGGAGAGCTAGAGCTACAAGACGTCTTTAGCTTATGAAGGGGGGATAGCTCATTTGGTAGAGCATTGGGCTCCTATGGGGATGTCTCTGCCTGCATGGCTTTGAGCCCAGGCAGGGTCAGCCTCTCTATGAGCCTCTATGCACTATAAATAGCCTCAGACAAGGTCTGTGCATTGAGACCTGTGCAAAAAATGGAGGGGGTTGTACCCATGCAGTGTTCTATACAGGGGCAACTGAAAGACCCTGCACACTGCACAGCCCTGAACTAATAGGGTATGTAACAGACTCACAGCGTTATCATCACTCGTCCATCATACGGCGCTCGCCACGCTTGTAGATGGCAATGACCCTCTAGAGCATTAAGAAGATCTGGACATAGAGGACCTAAAGAGGACCTGCGTTAAGTTTGATACTTGATACTTATGGTTTCAGAGTGGCTCCCAACACTATCTATAATTTCATCCCCACAGTGTGCCGTGCCATCTTGGAAGGTTATGAATATCTCACCAGTCACCATGCCAATGGATCCACCACCCTGGAAGGAAGTTGCCAAGGGCTTCGAGAAGAGGTGGGACATGCCCCATTGCATTGGAGCACTTGATGGGAAAAACTTTGCAATTTCCTGCGAAAACTTGGTCCTTATTCTATAGTTACAAGGGCTTCCATTCAACTGTCTGATGGCCTTGGTGGATTCTGACTACAAGTTCATCTATGTGCAGGCTGGACACCAAGGAAGTGCATCGGATTGAGGAGTCTTCCTGGACACAAGGCTGAGGGAGTTTCGAGACTACCTACGAGACTATGTCAACAGCCCTGCATGAAGTGTCCACTGGCAGCTGGACAAAATTCGAAGATGAAGCACAGCAGCAGCAATAACAACAACAACAGCAATTGAACCCTCCCTCCCCCACAAAAAATTACCTAGCCCTTGTCAGGGCTTACCACATCCTCCAGAAAAAGTGTGCCTTGTACACATCTTAACGTTGACAAACCTAAAAAAAAGTCCCTGCCTGACCCAATTTAATTATTTTCCAAGGTGCCCAAAAATTATAAAATGTTCATGAATCAGATCTATCTATCTATTTGAAGCAATCTCTCTATCTGTCTATCTATCTATCTATCTATCTACATGTATCTATCTATCTGTGTACCTATCTATCTATCTATCCTAGTGCAATCCCGACTAAATGACATCTCTATTTATCTATCTACCTACATTATATAGATAGTGGATGGTGAGGAGACCAATATTGAGTTTTATTGGCCGAAGTAGTAATATTGGTCGAGGCCGTACCTGCTTTCTGGAGCGCCAATACCACTTTCAGACGCCAATATCGTGATTTATTGGCGCGGCACGTGATGTATTTGACGTCGTCTGATTGGCTCAACAATTTTGATGCAGAATATAATTATTTTTTTATCCAAGTGCAATCCCTGCAAAATGACGATCACTTCCTTTCTTTTCTTTAGTATATGTGACGAGCATTGCATTTCTTCCATATATCTATCTATCTATCTGTCTATATGTCTATCTATCTATCTAGCTATCTGTATCAGCCCATTCCCCATCCCAGAATGAAATATGTACTTTATGGACTTTTTGCACCTAAATATTAACACCGGTGTTCATTTTGAAGGAACAAAAAGGATGTCCTTCATTCTCATGCATAGATCACACAACTGTTGAGAATGAACACCGATCTTCATTTCCACACATTTCTACAAAATAAAAGCTGGTCTTCATTCTCTCAGATCAGGATGAAATTGAAGGATGGTCTTAATTCATAATTGCAAAAGGAAATTAAATACTATATTTTATTATTTAAACTATTGATGAAAATAAAGGACAATCTTCATCCAGTCACAGGCACTCTCCTGGACTGACTGTAGAGTCTGTTAGAAATGATATTTATACTGAGTAGCAATTGACTAATACAGGAGTGTGCCTGTGATCCAGTCAAATAGTAATTACTCCAGACCAGTACCCCGAATGAATATCACTCTTCTTCTAAAGGAGTTAGTTCATTCTTGCATAAATGAAAGACCTACATTATTTTTGTAAATAAAGATTACATGGGGTGTATTAAATTGTATTTTTCAGTAATATCAATAGAATCCTATAGCCCTCATTCCATAATTGTGGTAGATTTGTTAGAATATAGTCAATCCATGGGGGGTGGTCCAACAATTTTTGTTGGGAGGGGGTGATGGCTGAATGTTCATCATTGGTAATGTTTTTTTTTTTGCCGAATAGAAATACTGCCAGACTTTTGAAGGGGGCAGTTATGGATCCAGATGGGGGGGGGGGGGCTGTATCCGGGGGTTATTACTTTAATGACCCCTCCTTTGATATTCCATGCATTTTTCTCTGTTGGAGGAGGGGGGTGTTAACTTTATCCAATGTTATTAGTTTTAATAATGAATTTCTGCAAATATAATGAATTTTTTCATAATGATATTTTAAAAAATATCATGTCTTTTAGAATAACATAGGCCTATCATAATTATTTTTTTTTCCTAACATAGTGCATTTTTCAAACCTTTTTAAAATAAGTTTACTATTATAGTGTTTTAGGCCTATTTACCCCTCCACTGATTATGTAACCTTAGTAATGTCCATTGAATGCATCATTGCTCAGGTCATTATCAGATTGTTATAGGGGTGATGTCTTATCATTTCTTTCAACCCTTCTATTGTAATACATGTATAATAGCATTTATTAGATAAGTTATAGCTGACCTATTTACATATTTGTAAGTTATATTCAATATTAATAGATTTTACTCTTGACAGAATTGAACAATTAATTCTGCCATGTTTTAATTATCATCAAAACTCAGACCTAGCTTTTAGTCATATTTAACATTCTATAACCATTGAATCAACTAAATTCTATTCTCTGTGCATTAGATAGTTAACATTTCTTTATGAATATAAAAAATTTCTTTATTTATATAAAGAAATTAATTTAATGGCATAACCCCCTGCCCCCCCCCTATGTTTTATTTTACAAAGCATGCAATCCACACTCAGGGAAAGTAACTTGATTCTCAGAGTGGCAATCCATGGATTCCCTGAAATTATAAAACAAATTAAACTCACTAAAAAAATTTCTAAACTTTTAATGTATCAGTTTATGATCTTTTAAAAATCTTATGTTTTATTTTACATACTTTTGAAATATATGAAAGTATATTTCTGAATAAGTGAATTCTTTTTATTTCTTATTATGATATAGGCCTAATGTCTAAATTGAATTCAGTGGTGTTATTCTTTAAAAGTCCACAACAACCCTGTAATGGCATCGGTAGGCTACAATTAAAATAGCACTGCCTTATTTTGCTGCTCACCAAAAATAATTTTTGGAACAATAAAGGCACACCCCAAATATAGGCCCACCTCGAATAGAGGCCTCCTCAAATAGAGGTACAGTAGATTTTATGGAGGATGGGGGGATGGGTGAAGGGAGGATTGTGAAGGGGGGGCCGGGGAGGGAGGAAAGGAGAATGAAGAAAGGATGAGAAGGAAGGAAGGAAGCAGGGAGGGGAGAAGGGAGCAAGGGAGTAAGGGAAGAGGGGATTTACTATTATTAAATTGTTTATAATTGTAAAAAGGAAAAAGGTTGTTGTGTTATTTGAATTACTATAATAACCCAGCACTTAAAATTTTATAACTGGAAAAAATAACATCCCAGAATACAATAAAATGTTAGTTTAATTACATTAAATTCGACACAAATCTGCAGCTTCGGTCAATATGAAAGCCCCAGCATCTAATCATACAAGGGAAAATGAGTCAAAGAATCCCAATTCAGTAGAAAGCAGGTCCATTATGGGCAGTTACCAGTACTAGCCTATACTATGCTGCCTATAGGCATATCTATATCGGAAAATGAATGACATTCTTTATCTTGTACATGTTCCTTCAGAATTAAATACAACCTTCATTTCCAGGTGACAAAAGTCCATAAAGAACGTACTTCATTATATGTGGAGAATGTGTTGATCTGTATATACATGTATATATATATATATATATATATATGTCTATCTATCTATCTATCTATCTATCTACCTATCTATCTATCTATCTATCTATCTATCTGTCTATCTATCTATCTATGTGTCTGTCTCTTTTTTTTTCTTCTGTCCTCTATCTTAAAAATAACTATAAAATACTATCTAGCATGCTAGCAAGCATGTTTTTAAGAGCAAAAAAATAAAATTTTTAGAATTTCAACTTATTACTATACTAGGTGTTGACAATTATCGGTTATATTTAGCAACTCTCCCATGATACCAGTTGCATGTTGTGTGGAAAATACGAGTCTCAGAACTTGCCTTCGATAATCTAAACTATAAATATTGGCTTTTTTGGCCCTAGAAATCTACCGCCGCATGACTTTCAGCCCATTGGGCCTCGCACGAAGTTTGCGTTTATGATCTCCCCTACAAAAATTAAAAATCTACAAACAGTTTTTATCCCATGTGAATGCACGACAAACTTTTATTGGAAGTGTAACATTACGGTACCCCCAGGTACAGGTGGAAAGCAACTTTTTTTTTTCATATGCTGAACAAACTTTTTTGTCAGTGTCTATTATTATTAAAGAGGGAAACAAACTTTTGTTTTTCATCAAATAGCCATAACCTCCCCCCCACAAAGATCATCTGGTCGGCCCTTAATTACAGGCCACTACTCCCACTGTAAAAATTAATAACTTTCTAGCATTCATTCAATATGATACATAATTTTTTTAGCCGATGCCCAGGCCCTTAGCAATACAGGATATGTGAAGTAACTTACTTGCCACAGGCGGATATATGTTCACCACCAAGAGTCCACCAGGTGGATTTGTCAATGGAAATAAGGAAACATGTGTGAAGACACATCATCAAAGTTTGTGCACTTTTGGGGAAACCCTTGGCTAAATTTAGACATGTTGGGGAAATGTCAGTGTGACCTTGCTGCAGCTGAGATTCCCAGAAAAGGCCACAACTACATTGTGGCTCTTTTCATGGAGCAGAGGAGATCTTTTAGAGCTGCCAATAGCACAGATCATCTGTCAGATGGGTAAATAAATATAATAGACAGACAGAAGATCTGTAGACAGGTATATAGGTAGAAAGGCTATGAAAGAAATGAGTTATGAAGGAACTAGCAGCATTGAATTGAAGGTGTGAATGGAATTCTCATCACCTCCGAAACAAATCTCTTTAAAAAATACTATTATCTAACATAACAAATTAAAACTACAAATATTGGCTATATTTTTTTTCCGAAAAAAAAGTTCTTTTTTAAATAATGAGCCAGGTACTAAGGGGGCAACCATTTAATGATCAGGGGTCTTGGAGTTTTCCTCAGTAGGAAATTATTTATTTCACGGCAACTCTAGCCACATTTATATGAAGTGCGTGAAGTCCTCGAATATTCATTCCCAAATCAAGCAATGCCTTATTAAACAAGAACCCTGGGGTTCAAAATGGAGATGGTGTAGTGTCTTACTTCATATCCCCTGAAAAAGACTTTCCCTGAGTGGCCAGAACCAGGTGTTGTTTATATTGTGTGCTAAATTTCAGGATTTTAAAAATAATCCATTTCAAGTCGTAAAATGTGGCATAGGTGATATGGAAAAAAGAATTCATTTTTCTTAATGCACTTTGAAAGAGCTTTAAAATGTTGCATGGAATCAGGTGTGATCTGCCAGGTAGCTCAACATCCTTTTAGTGGAAGTAGCAGCACATTCATTTTGGTGATTATCATATGAAAATTAGATGAGAAGACTGGGAAATCTTAGGCATAGTCTAATGTCTAATCCACTAATAGAATTAGTTGTCTCAGTATTAGCCAGAACTGACTGCTTTGGCCCAGGAGGCCTACCCAAGGCAGGCCAGTTTCTTGGAGTTATCTCAATATGAAACAACAGTTACTGACAACCATCAAAATCCAATGGGCTCTGACAAAACGAGAGCTCCGAAACAAAATTTTACACTAAACTATATTGATATACGGCTGCAAAAAAACTTCCTAATATGATTACGTAAATATTTGTTGAAGTTTACCAATTTATTGTTTACCATTAATTTTTGAGAAAGCAAAATTTGAGAAAAATGTCAGAAATCCTCATTTTTTCCCAGTTTTTTTCGTTTTATGAAAATTTCACAAGATTGGCCCTCCAAATGCGTTTAGTCATTTAAAGAGTTATAATTTAGAAATCTAAATGCATAATTTCCGCAGTGCAACTCCAAAATTCACAGAATCATGGAGCATCGAAAAAATAACATTTTTTCACAATTTCGCTGAATTTACAATCATTAATTTTTGTAAGAGCATAAATTTAGACCCCCAAAAGGAACATTTAGGGTATTTAATGCATATGATGGTAGAATTTCATGCCCATAGGTAAAACAGTTTCAGAGTTTTGCTTTGAAAACCAAAAATTTTTTTTTTTAATTTTCAATATTTTATAAAAACTCTTGCTTAAATATGACCAACAAAATGCATATATATTCTGTAAGACCCATTCATGTGCCAAATATCATGTATTCAAGTGCCATGGTTTTGGCACAGTGGCCATAACACAATGTGTGCAGCCGCCCCCTGTGGATCCAAGCAAGATATAAAAGGAAAACACGTCATAATTACAACATGCCTAGTATTCATTCCTATGCCAGATGCATGCTCTACAGTCAAGTTATCCACATCTCGTGACCCAAACATCTCCAAACAAAATAGCCAAGACAGGGCCCAAAAGACATTCTGAAAATGCTCAAATTTCAAATTTCCCGCCAAAACTGTCCATTTTGTCATTGTGATTGCATAAATGGAGATGTGTACACATCTCCATTAAAAATGCCCCCTCCAGAAATTATTTATTTCAAGACTGCCCAAAAAGAATTTATTTATTTCCAAAACTGAGCAAGAAATTATTTATTTTTAAAAATTCCAAGCCCCCCCCTTCCCTTCAGATTAATTGGTGGCCCCCTAAATACATTTTTTGATTAGGTGTTTGTGGTTCTGTATTAATTAACTGTAATGTGCAGAGATATGGACACCAGGCCATCAGTCACAAATAAAGGAAATGAAGTTTTTTTCATTTTTCAGTTTGAATTCCTTCATGTTTTTGGATCATGGATCTGCTAAATTTATTCTGCTCTTTAATTTTTTGTAAGGCATTTTGCTAAATGCACTGTTTTCTTGGATCAATTAAGATGTCAACTTGATATGTTTGCTGTAATTAGGACTAGAAGGCAAATTGCAATTTGCATATCTGGACGCTGATAATTGACCTGAACATTGTAACATAATATTGGTCTGGCAGTCTGGTTGGTTGAATTATAACAGCAGTAGTCAGAAGTTATCAGGGCATAATGGCCAATGGGCCTTAAGTGAAAGAAATAAATGTATTGCTACATAGCGATGCATGAAGTTTTTTGATTGATTCTTGTTAAATTTGGCCAGCATAGAATAAGTTTCCATGGGTGATGGAGTTATGTGTTTAACAACTTGACATAGTTGTGTTAAGCTGACAGAGGAGATACACACCCACAGCTCATCATTGCTTTGGACATCTTAAGCTAAGGTAGATAGTAGATACAGCTCATCTTCATGAAGCAGACACACTTTTACGATTTCAATAAAACCTGATATGTTCGAGAAAGAAAGCAATAAAGTAATTAAAACTAATTAAAGAGCCCTGAGGCTATGGCCCTACTTCATTGCACATTGGCCTAGAAAAATGGACCAAGGGCAGTGTAAATGTATTTACCCCTTTTCACACCTCTTTCAAATGACCCAAAAATCTTGCAGTATGTGTATGTGTATATATATAGGCATATGCAGATTACATTTACCATGATTGTCATGCATTTACTAAAAGTACACTGTATAAAGGTAATAAACTTCAAATTAAGTAAAACTTTTATTTGATTATGTATACTACACCTTACTTTATTAAAACATATATATATCATGGGAGAATTATTTTTACTTTGTTTCTATAAATTGTCAAACAAATGGACCAGTGTAGTTTGCTTCCTCAAATAGCCATTCTTTAGGTCAGAAGGAGGTGTGAATGAGGCCATGGTTGTAAAACAGTTCATCCTGTCTGAGCATAAGTCGGTCAATAGTTGGTCAATAGCTTTAGGGCTCTTTAACCCCCTTTTAAATTGTTTCTTTATGACACTTCCAAGATTTTGTTGAAATCGAAAAAGAGTGTTTGCTTCATGAAGATGAGCTGTACTATTCTAGAATTCTGTAATCATGTAGAAGAGGAATATGTCATTCAATAGCTTTCTAATATGTAATAGCTTTGAGAAATTAAGCATCCAATTTTATTATATAAACTGCAAGCTGCTAGGGAAAACTACAAGGTTCCTGCTGGGAAAACTCAGATCAGTGCACTACATCAGTTAGCTGGCACCGTGTGATATAGATATTTTAGGCCTATATCCCAATAATGACTAAATAAAATTATTGAATTTTTTCATGGATCTATAACACAAGCTAAACAATCATTGTGACACCCACCAGTCCCCTATATATAGGCTAATAGTTATAAATGTAGGCTTTGGGAATGGGGGTTTGTGCAGATTGTGAGGCCTGTGATCTATGAGCTAAACTCAACATTAGACCTGTATGCATGCTAGTTTCAATCTAATGATCTAGTTGTTGAACACCTGCAAATCTATATGGCTCTCTCAACCAATAGCATTAGTGCGTATTTTGCATGCTAGATGGCTACCATGTGTTGACGACGGGTGTGCGCTGAAGCATCTCAGGTTCTGGCAGACTGGTCCCCCCTCCCTGGTGTGCCATAGGGACAGTATATCAGTTATAATTCTAGTACATTGTCCTATTTAGAATCCAGTCAATTTTCCATGATTGCAACACAGATTTTAAGCTATTATCAGTGTTAAGGACCAATTCACCGGGTGATATCTGTAGATCTATCCACTATCTGTTTGCTGCATCAGTCTGATCCACTGGGATGACGTGTGTGCAACATAAAGTAAGTTTGATGAGTTTATTGTGCACATCACTATGTGTAATGTTCAGCCAACAGGAAACTGAAAAACACGCGAAAAGACAGGAAGTAGCGCGTTGTGCAACAGTATCTGGACGCCAGAGGCCAGAGGCGTCCAGATAAATATACAGACTCACGTCATCATACAACAGACAAACTGCTCTAACATTGTAACAATCAATCTATTGGTGCTCTTATTGTTGACGTCTCATAAGTCAGGTGAAGCGCTACAATGTAATAGATTGGTTTGGCGCCAAATTAAGTGTGCGCCGAGTTGACTCGTTGCCGTGACGTCACCATTGTCTAGGCCGAGGCATGACGTCATCGCTAGGCAGAGCCATTGACCAATCAGCGAGCCAGAAAATGTAAACAAAGTATAAACAGGAAGTAAGGTTGCCAGATGACGCTGGCAAGCTGATTATCAGTTTCATCTTCTCTTATTAGTCCATTACATGAATCCAAAAAGATGCCCAGAAGTGTGATTTCGTTGACCCCCCCTGTTTAGCCAGGTTTCATGGTACCAAATTGTAGAAAATTTAGTATAGATTCATTTTCTACCTGTTACCAAGTTGGCAAAATACCTGAAACATACTCAAATTTTAAGAAATGGGACAAACGTTGAAAAAATTAATTTTTTTTATATTTTGCTCCTAAAAATAGTTAAAATTCAGCCCTGACCTTAACAATTGTCCGAATGTCATGATGTTTTCAGAGGATGATCACCAAAGCATTCTGTAAAAGATGGAAAAACTAATTTCTACCTAACTTCAAGATGGCCACCAAAATTAAAGATGGCCGCCTGATAACAAATATGATTTCCCTCTATTTTAGCTATTTTTCCGAAATTATTTTTTTATTAAAATTTCAAATGGCTTCAAACTGGAAGGAAGTGGTTGGCTACCATCAGTTTATTGTATTTTACCATTTTGTGAAGACAGAACTGATTTAAATGCCATACTTTTCATTTTATAGGGGATTAAAGTTGGCCCCGACATGCAATTTGGTGTAAAAAGTTGCTGTAAACGGATCTGGGATTTTCATCTAATTCCTTGGGTCCAGTTGTGCTGCTTCATTGATCTACCCCAATATTTAATCAGGTTTCTTTATACCAAATTGTTGAAAATTTAGTATAGATTGCATTTCTGCTTGTTACCAAGTTGACAAAATACGTGAAAGATGCTCAAATAATCAGAAATTGCCGAAATGTCGGAAAATTTATTTTTTTTCCATATTTTGCTTTAAAAAATATTAAAATTCAACCCTGACCTTAAAAATTGTCCAAGTATCATGATTTTTTCAAGGATAGAAGATCAAAGTATTCTACAACAGATGATGGAACAAATTTGTTTTTATTTTCAAAATGGCTTCCAAAATTCAAGATGGCTGTCTGACACCAAATCGGATTTACCTATATTTTAGCTTCTTTTTGAAAGTAATTCTTTTAATTCATACTTCTAATGGTTTCAAGTTAGAAGTGAGTGGTTGGCTAATATAGATTGGTTGCATTCTTCCATTTTGTGAAGACTGAAATGATTTAAATGCCATACTTTCCCTTTTACAGGGGGTTAGAATTGGCCCCGACATGCAATTTGGTGTGAAAAGTCTCTGTAAACGGATCTGGGATTTTCGTGTAATTCCTTGGGTCTAGTTGTGCTGCTTCATTGATCTCCCCCAATATTTAGTCAGGTTTCTGCATACCAAATTGTTTACAATTTAGTATAGATTGCAATTCTGCTTGTTACCAAGTTGGCAAAATACCTGAAAGATTCTCAAATATTCAGAAATTGTCGAAATGTTTAAAAAAATCAGATTTACCTATATTTTAGCTTATTTTTATTCAATTTTTTTTACAATTCATATTTCAAATCATTTCAAGCTGGAAGTGAGTGGTTGGCTAATGTAGATTGGTTGTATTCTATCATTTTGTGAAGACAGAAATGATTTAAATGCAGTAATTTCCATTATATAGAGGGGTTAAGCTGGTTCGGCATGCAATTCGGTGTGAAAAGTTGCTGTAAACGGATCCGGGATTTTCTCCTAATTCCTTGGGTCCCGTTGTGCTGCTTCATTGATATTTATACAATATTTAGTCAGGTTTCTACATACCAAATTGTCGGAAATTTAGTAAAGATTGCAATTCTGTTTGTTACCAAGTTGACAAAATACCTGAAAGATGCTCAAATATTCAGAAATTGCATGCCGATATGTTGAAAAGAATCGGATTTACCTATATTTTAGCTTATCTTTTTTAAATAATTGTTTTAATTCATACTTCAAATGGCTTCAAGCTGGAAGCGAGTGGTTGGCCAATGTAGATTGGTTGTATTCTAGGCCTACCAGTTGTGCTGCTTCATTGATCTCTCCCAATATTTAGTCAGGTTTCTTTGTACCAAATTGTTGCAAATTTAGTATAGCTTGCATTTCTGCTTGTTACCAAGTTGGCAAAATACTGAAAGATGCTCAAATATTCAGAAATTGCCGAAATGTTGAAAAAAATAAGTTTTTCCCATTTTGCTCCAAAAAATATGTTGAATGCAGCCGTAATCTTGCAAATTGTCCAAATGTCCTGATTAATTAGGCTGTTGATTACCAAAGTATTCTACTGAAGACAAAGAATTTGATAATTCAAAGACTGAAAGAGAGACTTATTGAGCAATTGACAGCAAAAGTATTCCAATTCGAGAATTTCACACCTTGTTACAAGTGCTCCTGTGGGCAGTGGTATAGATATTACAATATCTATTCGACATTACCAATGGGACCAATTTTATATGCACAGCAGCTCTAAGCTCAAGCACCGGTGTTAGAGATGCATGCATTTGGGCACCTGGAGGACCCCTTGTGGACTAGACAGCTGCCCCCCTAACACTAGGATTTGGCCAATAAAGGTGCATTGAATGTAAAAATTTCAAATTTTCTGGAGTTTTCCAGGGTTCGCAAGCCGCCGGATAAGTCTCAGCCCCCCCTTGGATTCTGCCCAGCCTACGGCCCTGAATACAGATCAACTGATACAACAGATAATCAACACACACTGACCCAGCTGAGGGAAAATTACTACCACTACTCAAAAGGCCATGGCAGCGACCATGTTGTCAGAAAAACTGACACAGCCAAGTAGCTCCAAGTCAAGTCTAGCACATGACAGTAGTGCAGGACTCTGGTGCCATGAAGCAACAATACTAGACCCCCTAAGCCATGCATCAAATAAGCAAACTCTAGCTGTGGCAAGTCCTCTTCCTGTGGCAAGAGGCACCTTGAGAAAAACGGACCTGATCCATTCTCTCACATTGACTGAAAGAGAAAGTTCTATTTCAGTCAATAAAATAGCTACTTTTTTTCAGTTTTCAAGATGGCCACTAAAATCCCAGATGGCCACCTGAGGGCAAATCTGATTTGCCTCTCTTGTAGCTTTGTTTCAAATTAATGCTTTAGTTTATATTTCATATGGATCTGTTGGGAAATTGGCTAACAAATAATTATTGTTTGTATTCTAGGCAAAGACAACATGATTTAAATTTATGCAATTTACTGTCCATTTATGTTTAGCCCTGTAAAAATTATCGGACTATATACCTATTACCTAAGCTTTGCATTTTTGACCCTCATTTTTCGGCCCTGGATGAGTCTTGTTGACCTCCAAAATTGCAGAAAGTCAATCTTATTGGCCTTCCTTTCACCAGCCTGAAAAAAAATCTTGAAAATCGGAAGATAATTAGAGCTCAAAAAGGCCTTCAAAAATAAGGATTCACATGCAAATTTTGACAGCCTAACCTAGCATTTCCACAAAAATCTGAGCGAAGTACCTCCCAGGGGGCCCGGGGGGCCTAGCGAGGGTCTGGAGGCTGGGAACTGGGTAAATATTTTGATCATAGAAGATCAATCAGCATATCAAAAGATGGGGAAATTAAAGGCCTTCAACATGATATGCATCTCACCTTATTGGTACGCATCTCTCTTACAAACACACTTGTAGCTTATAGACTGTCACTAATTTCCCCTGAAATTTTAACATGAAATGGATATAGCCAGGGCAGTGGATTTGCCTTGATATTGGTCAGGATTCGCCCTGATGGGCCATTTGCCCTGATGCCAGGCAGCCCCCCCTAACCCTTCGCGAAATATGCCTATGCCAAGTGTTGCTCCTTAATTGCTACTAATTCAACGGAGAGAGAGACATAAATGTAACCTCCAGGATTGCAATAAGCACAATTACCTGATGTGGCTGGTTCTGCAATTGACTTTACCCCTGCCTTTAATATCACTCAAATTATATCAACTGACTGAGCTGCATTCCAAACGGCTGGCTGGGATATGGCTGCAGAAATTAAGAGCTAGTTTCAGTTGATGGCCTTAATCGGGCAACTGACCGCTGTTCGCAGCGGTTTTTGGATCTACATCAAGGGCTTTAATGCATATCATATTGATGGCCATTCAATTCCCAATCTTTTTATATACTGATTGACCTCCTATGACCAATTTAACTACCCAGTTCCCAGAAAGTTATTTCATAATTTTTTGACACATAAATCTGAGAGCTGGGTATTTATCTGGGACATCAAGGGCAGTAGGCCTAATGCATATCATATTGATGGCCTTTGAATTCCCCATCGATTGACCTCCTTCGTTGTTATTCTGATTGACCTTCTACATTGTTGACCTAAAAAAAAGAAGAAACTGGACAATTTTTCGGGTCAGAGTTAAATTTTAAAATGTGAAAAAAAAAACTTTTATTTTCAACATTTCCCCATTTATCTTTTAAATTTGAGCATCATTCAGGTATTTTTTAAATTTGAAACATTAAGTAAAATATATATTAAGTTTGCAATAATTTGGTATGAAGAAACCTGATTAAATATGGGAGGAGAGGGTTGAGGCCAAAGAAGTAACACAACTGGGCCCAACGAATCAGATAAAAATTCCAGATCCATTTTGAGCGGCTTTTCACACAAAATTGGATGTCCGGTCAAAATTTAACCTCCTATTAAATGGAAAGTACTACATTTATATCATTTCGGTCTTCACAAAATGGTAGAATACAACCAATCTATATTAGCCAACCACTCTCACTTCTAACTTGAAACCATTTGAAGTATGAATTAAAAAAATTAAAAAAAAAAAAAGAAGCTAAAATATTGGTAAATCCGACTTGGTGTCAGACGCATCTTGAATATTGGTGGCCATTTTGTAAATAAAAACAAACTTGCTCAGTCATCTGTTGTAGAATACTTTGATCTTCTATCCTTGAAAAAATCATGACATTTGGACAATTTTTAAGGTCAGGGTTGAATTTTGATATTTTTTATAGCAAAATATGAAAAATAATAATTTTTTTCCGACATTTCGGCAATTTCTGAATATTTGAGCATCGTTCAGGTATTTTGTCAACTTGGTAACAAGCAGAAATTCAATCTATAATAAATTTTCAACAACTTGGTATACAGAAACCTGATTAAATATTGGGGGAGATCAATGAAGCGCACAACTGGACCCAAGGAATTACACGAAAATCCTAGATCCGTTTAATGCGACTTTTAACACAAAATTGGATGTCCGGGCCAACTTTAACCCCTTTAAAATGGAAAGTACTGCATCTAAGTCATTTCTGTCTTCACAAAATGGTAGAATACAACCAATCCATATTAGCCAACCACTCACTTCCAGCTTCAAGCCATTAGAAGTATGAATTAAAAAAATTATTTAAAAGAAATAAGCTAAAATATAGGTAAGTCCGATTTGGTGTCAGACGGCCATCTTGAATATTGGTGGCCATTTTGAAAATAAAAGCATATTTGTTCCATCATCTGTTTTAGAATACTTTGATCTTCTATCCTTGAAAAAATCATGATACTTGGACAATTTTTAAGGTCAGGGTTGAATTTTAATGTTTTTTATAGCAAAATATGGAAAAAAAATAAATTTTCCGACATTTCGGCAATTTCTGATTATTTGAGCATCTTTCAGGTATTTTGTCAACTTGGTAACAAGCAGAAATGCAATCTATACTAAATTTTCAACAATTTGGTATAAAGAAACCTGATTAAATATTGGGGTAGATCAATGAAGCAGCACAACTGGACCCAAGGAATTAGATGAAAATCCCAGATCCGTTTACAGCAACTTTTTACACCAAATTACATGTCGGGGCCAACTTTAATCCCCTATAAAATGAAAAGTATGGCATTTAAATCATTTCTGTCTTCACAAAATGGTAAAATACAATAAACTGATGGTAGCCAACCACTTCCTTCCAGTTTGAAGCCATTTGAAATTTTAATAAAAAAATAATTTCGGAAAAATAGCTAAAATAGAGGGAAATCATATTTGTTATCAGGCGGCCATCTTTAATTTTGGTGGCCATCTTGAAGTTAGGTAGAAATTAGTTATTCCATCTTTTATAGAATGCTTTGGTGATCATCCTCTGAAAAAATCATGACATTCAGACAATTGTTAAGGTCAGGGCTGAATTTTAACTATTTTTAGGAGCAAAATATAAAAAAAATTAATTTTTTCAACGTTTGTCCCATTTCTTAAAATTTGAGTATGTTTCAGGTATTTTGCCAACTTGGTAACAGGCAGAAATAGAATCTATACTAAATTTGCTACAATTTGGTACCATGAAACCTGGCTAAACAGGGGGGGTCAACGAAATCCCAGATTTTGGCCCTCAGGTGAGGGACTATATATATATACACTATATATACCGAGTAAGTGCGTTTGGAGTCTTCATGGTTGAACCCTGGGTCGGGAGCCCAAAATCATGATCCCAACTGGATGTCATTCAGTTGAGAAGTAAAATTGGCTGCTCCTTAAATATCAGTGTCTGTGCTCAGCCAAATATCCCTCACATAGGGTAAATGTGAAGCATGTTGAGGACTCCTGCTCTCTCTCTCATATTTCATCAACACTTCGTTAATATGCAACATTTTATGCTTCGGTCATTGTCCTATTCCTAACCCTGGGTTACCAATGTCATTAAATCAATATTTAATGTTTCTTATAAGTTTTTTAATTGGCGGTCTGAAGCAGGACCTAAACAAAAATGTTAGATGTTAATTTTGTCATTCACCTTTAAAAAAATTTTTTTTTTTACTATTTTCACTTCCCTAAAGTCAGACTTGTACCTGTTTTTTGCATGTCCCGGCACTGATTTCTGCAAATTCTAACCTCAGTATACCTGTAAAATTATCCGAATAAGCTATATTTTTAATGAATTTAACCAGAAAAATTTGCTTTAAGTTATGGACTTGTTTTTAATTTTTTACTGCCAATTGCATTTTGAGAAATTAGCTGCAAATTCTTTGTCTTGAACACACTCAAGAGGTACCATCAGCAATATTTATGCTTTATTTTTTTCCATTGGATGTTGGACCACTCTTGTGCACTGTCCTCCAGGAAATGGTGTACCCCCCACTTGACTCTGCTTGAGACCCCCTAATTATGCCATCTGTTGTGACAATGTGACATCCGTCCACATGTGCACTTAAGAGCCACGTTAGAACTTAAATGGCGTTATGAAATTCCAATTATTGTTGTTCTTCCGGTGCAAAGCAATTCATGCCATCTTTTTATTAGCTTAACAAAAGTTTAAAGCATCACCAAGGTAAGAGTGTAAAAATACACACAGCTTTTAATATCTACTTACTGAGACTCTGCACATGATGAAGCTAATTAACTATTTACTTTTAAGCTGTTGCCATCTTTCTATTTTGGTGGGGGAGTTGTTTTGTAATCTTAAATGTATTATCCTTATTATTTCAGTAGATTAGCCTTAATTAGGCTTGTGATATGAACAATTGTTTACCGACACATGTTGCATTGATTTGCGATAACCTCATTTTGGGACTCAGCGGCAGCCTCATTTTGGGACCCGGCTTTGAGCATCTGACGTCAATCCACACAATGAAATAATTCCTTGAACGATCGAGACTGCCGCTACTTCGAAGAACGGATTTGAATGTTTCTCAAATTTTTCATGGTTCCATATCCACAAGATTTTCTCAACTGTCTGATTCTCACGGGTGAGTACTTAGGCCAGACTTTTTAAATTTCTAGCTTCTCAGATCGATCAACCCAACAGCTTTTCTGCTTGCAGGAAAAAAAAAATGAGCCTATCAACAATTTTTATTAAATTGATATCATAAAAAATTGAAATTACACTTTCTTATTATCATCCTACTGAACGACCATGGAAAACTCAGGTAGACCCCGAAGTTAGTCAGAGTTAAAACTCTGACTTCAACTGTCTTGCTTGGCAAGAACTTCAACTGACCAGCCAGCTAAGTTGTTAAACTCCGACTTCACTGGACTTCAACAAACTTCAGCTGACTTAATGCAATTTCATAAGGCCCTTCTGGGTAAATATACGTCACCAGTTCTTGGTACATGTATTAAGAACCCAAAGAGTTAAAATTTTGTTAAAGGTTCAACTGAATCGAAAAGGTTCAATAATAGTGGGAAGGTCCTATGATGGAGCTCTATGCTCCCAACTTGAGAGAAAGGGGTTCTATTGTGGGAGTTCAGTGCAGCTGGATTATCTAAGTTTTGTTTTACTAGCTGTTGAGCCTTTTTTAAAGTTGAATAATGAACCTTTTATGGTTCCTAATCTATACCAGCTTATAGAACCCTTAAAGACTCTATATCAAATCTTTTTGTTGAAAGTGTAGCAATATATTTTTCCACCAGGTTCATCACCATGGTTGTGCAGACTGTAGCGTTGTTGCTGCTTATATCCTTGATTAACCAAACTCAAGGATCCACATACAGGAAGGACGACGCTGGCCTGACAGCTGTACCGACTGATATTCCCACAACATCAGTCTCTGTGTATCTGACTGGAAACAAATTACCGACCATCACCAACACAGATTTCTCACTCCTGACTCAACTGCAGAATCTGTACTTGACCACCAACAACATCACGAGCATCTCACCCAGTGCCTTTGACAGTACTCCACTGCAAATTCTTGATCTCTCCTCCAACCCGATCAAGACTGTTCCGTTCTTTCAGGCGATTGACGCCACTCTTATTCAGCTCCTCTTATCCAATTGTCAGATCTCAAACACATCCTGGGACCAGGTGGTACCATACTCCAACCTGGGTAAACTGGAATTGGAAAATAATCAGCTCACCGCCTGTCCTGATGTTACGAAATCTGCTCCATCCCTACAAACGCTCAGTCTGGCATACAATAACATAGAAACACTGGATGCTGCAAAACTGGATGGTTGCGATGTATTAACATGGATATCTGTCAAATACAATGGCTTGAAACGAGTAAATGGTGTTCTGAAGCTGCCTGTGATGTACAGTCTCGACTTTTCAAGAAATGCATTGGACCGCTTTCCAAACATTTCCAGAATGCATAATTTGGTATTCCTTTCCCTGATGAGTAACCAGATTCAAGTCGTCCCAAATGACAGCTTTGTGAATAACTTCAAGTTGTCCACGATAGTACTGAAAAGCAATCAACTGAGTCACATGCCTGACTTGGAGGGAACCGAAAACTCACTAAGAACTCTTTTGATGGGCTCAAACCCCAACATCACCTACGTACCAACAGATTGTTTCCGCAGCTTCAGCAAGCTTACGTCTGTAGACTTTACTGGGAACTCCATTGGTTCAATCGCATTCGCCAGATCCATCGGACCTTCTCTTCGGACACTGTATCTGACCAGCAATCAAATCACGAACGTCTCATCTGGAACTTTTATTAATGCAACAGGGTTACTAGTAGTAAACTTGGGTTCAAATAAAATCACTGATTTTGACATGAGCAACCTCCAAAACATGCCTCGGCTAACATATCTTGAGCTTAGTGGTAACCAGCTGACCAGCGCTGGAAACGCCTACACCTATTGCCGTGGTGTCAGCTGCACAGGTTTGACCATTTACTTCAAGAGCAACCCCATGCCCTGTGATAGGCACCTGTGCTGGGCGAAATTGAACACGACGATCACGGTACAGCATGACGGGTGCTTTGGGAAACTATGGGATGATGTGACAGTGAGCGATCTGGAGTGCCCAGTCAGTATGTATTGCATGCATACAATATATTTATTTTTTTCCAATAAACTTATTTGTTGCCTTTGCCTGCGGGACGACCATTTAATAATCAGGGGATCGGGGGGGGGGGGCTTGGAGTTTTCCTAGCTGGGAAATTATTTATTTCATGGTAACGGCGGCAGTAATTATTTATTTCAAGTGCACAAAGTCTGTGAATATTCATTCCTAAATCAAGCAACATCTTGTTGAGAAATAACCCCACCAGAAATTATTTATTTCAAGACAACCCAAAAAGAATTTATTTATTTCACCGAAACTGAGCAAGAAATAATTTATTTAACAAAAAACTCCAAGCCCCCCTTGATATTAAATGGTCACCCCCTTACACAAGCACTTTGCAGTGCAAGTTTGTATCAACGTTTAACATGGGTTATTCTAAAGTGGTTAACTCCTGTATCTTTACTTTGAACAGGGTTACTGGGAAAATAACTTAG
The DNA here is from genome assembly GCA_026936325.1 of Platynereis dumerilii. NCBI lineage: Eukaryota > Metazoa > Annelida > Polychaeta > Phyllodocida > Nereididae > Platynereis > Platynereis dumerilii. Next base: position 11,074,157 of record JAPTHN010000017.1, on the reverse strand, counting down.
CCCTGCTTTAAGCAGACTTTGTGTTATATAATGACAAAATTATTTTCCCAGTAACCCAGTTAAAAGATAAGTTAAATGAGTTAACCACTATAGGATAGCTCATGTTATTACAGATCTCATATTAGTGTGCCATGTTCTTTTCAACTGCCACAGTGCTCATGTGATGTCAGTATGAGCATGATAAGGTCACTGTAGTATATTCACAGTTTCAGCTGTGTTACTTGGGACCTCTGATCAGATCATTACAAATCCACAAGAAACTGCTAACATGTTGGTCAGCACTGATCATTCTGTTTGATGTTTTCAAAACAACCAAAGTCAATCAGTTGTTATTCAAACTTCTAAAGCCGGTAAGCCTAATTAATTTTGTTATTCGCAGTTGGGATCAATACTTGAGCTGCGGTCAAAAAGCTCACAGGGAGTGCCCAGAGAGTGATCTCAGTATCTCAATACTGACATCACCTTTGAATATATTCACATTATATGAGATCTGTAATAAGCGTTGATACAATCTGGCACAGGTGACTGTCTCCCATTTGAAGATTAGCAGCCCATAACAGTTTCTAAATGAACATTCAATTGGGCTTTATGATGTCACTGACTTGGGAAAGTTTTATGATTTGTTCGTCTCAGTTACTGTTTGTCAGTTTAGTCAACATGTCATATATAGGCCGACCTATTAATTGGTATCAATCAGTAATCTATCAACTAAGTGAATGATCTGGAGTGTCCAACATGTACGTATATTACATATAAAATTACAAGAGAAAAAAATATAACAAATTGTCTGGTGAATTACAAAGTGTTGAGATCCCCGAACCTGCACTGGAAAAGGGCCAACATTTTAATATTACACAGCTCACTCAACTTTTAAGGGAGCAAGAGTTTTAAAATATCATTTTAGTCAGTTATGGGTGGTTCCCTCATCTAACCTCGTCTTCCCTCAACTACCATCGGCTCGAGTCAACTGCAATGGCTCCTCTCATCTTACATAGGCTTCCATCAACTATAATGGGTTCCCCTAATCTTAACTAGGCTTTCATTAACTACCCTCAGCTTCCCTCAATGACTCTCGGCTCTCCTTAGCTTCCCTCAGCTACTCTCAGCTTCTCTCAACAAAAAATGAGAATGGATATAATTATTTGTGATATATATACATTGTATATATATATATTTCAGGGGAACAGGTGATGAAACTGGAAGAGAAACGAGGATTTGCTGGCACGTTTGAAAACTACGAACTCATGGCTAATGACTACAAGAAAACCAAAGTGGGTCAGATGGTCTTCATGAAGTGCATTGGAACTTGTCTAACTACAGAAGGCTGCCACTATTTCAAACACGGGAACAGAACACAGGCAAATGGCATCGACCACAAAGACGTACAGGACTGTGCAATATGGACGTTCGATCCGTAGGCCGTCATGATATGAGACATGATTGTATTTCAGCTTTTCAGACCAGCTGACTCAATTGATTTGGTCACCTGATGAATTGATATCAGATGGGAGGAGTTTAAATAGAGTTTTCTTGCTGTAAGTGGTGAACGTATCCCATGGCATATCTGGAGACTCAAGAAAAGGAATATCCGCTGGGTTATCTCTGATATCATAAACCTGATATATTAAAGGGACCATTTAAATAAACAAGCAGTTTTGAAAAGAAGACAATGGCTTACAGGTTAGTTATAGGAATGTCAGACTGACACTGAAGCACAGTTAATAATATATTGAAGTTAAATAAAAATAAGAGTGTAACTAGGAAAATTAAATATGAATGTACAGGAGATTTGAATAAAATGAAAGTGGAAAGTACTCATCGAACTAACAACCAAATGTTTGTACTGAGATAGCGAGAACTTCTTTCTCATACCAAGTTTAACATCACAACAACAACGCTTCCATTGCGGTTCGAAACTAGTAATTTATTCGTGCGCGCATGCGCATTGCGTAGCATTACAACACGAACTCAATACAGGTAAACGGAACGGTACAGCTGGTCACAATATCTCTCCCTTATTTTAATAAAGATCTTGAATCAATTTTACAGTGTTGTTTTTACTTCACTATTTTAATTTACAATTAACAGGTTACTTTAACTTTTGAGTTTTTACTGTAACTTCATATAAAAGTTATTACTCAGTATTTGATCTTATTTTGACCGCAACATGAAATTAAATTGAACATTTTGAACAATAATAACTGTTATGTTCAGCACATAATTATTTTTCTTATTCTTGCTTTATTTCCTATTTGTCATACATTATTATGTTTTACCTATTTCAAATACACAAAAAGATTGATTTGTAATAAATTCATAAATAATTGATAAAAATACTAACTTGTCCCTGATATCTTGTCAGGTTTTTAGTAATGGAAGCTCCCTAATTGGGTCACTTCCATATATGGTGTTACATGTGGGTCATTTCCATATTTGGTGTTACATGTGAGTGACATGAGTGAACATTGTTGACCTGATTAATGTTGTCCAATCAGTGTCCTGGAATGTGCAGCATTCAGCTGAGTCATTTCAAATTCTAACAGTCTTGCTCCAGCCATGAAGCTGTAAACATTAGAAATTCAGGTGTGTACTGATTTTATAATATTTTGTAGCTTTATTATTTGTATAATTAGCCATTTAATTGATTGTGAATTATGATCTATTTATTTGATTAGTAATTCCTAATTTGTACATAAAATATTAATTAGATATTTTATTGGGTGATTAAATAATTTTTTATTTGTGTGATTCACTGGTATTTATTGGGTGTCCATCTTGGATTGTATTTCAGTGCCCATGTCACATTGATGTCAAATATCAGATGTCCTTAAAGGATAGATATTGTTACCCCCTTATGTCGCCAAATGTCTCTTGTAAGTTATTTGGTTTTGTGATTCTTGATGATTATTGATTTAAACATATATTTTGATTCATATATTTTGACTTAATTTATGGGATATTTTAGATTCTTTACTTATAGTGTTTTGTCATTTTGGTTTATTTTTAGATTACCACTGTCATCGTCACGGTGCGTGAATAAAGGCATTTGGTCAATTTTAAAGTTTGCCTCCGTCATCATTTGCGTTTCGCAACAGTAATAAGAGACATCATGACTGAAGAGTTGAAGAAAGCGAGGTCCGCCAGAAAAGGGGCACTGACGAGAGAAATAAATACAACCCTCAAGTTCGTTGAAGCGGCCATGGCCAAAGAAGTTGAAGTTCGGCTGGAGAAGATAAAAGATAAGTTCACCGCATTTGAAGTTGCCCATGAGGCCTATCATGAAACTGACGAAGCAGATATTAAAAGCAGTGATGAACTCTTTGATCAAGTTCAAGATCAGTATATCAATGCCCTCAAAAGAGCAGAAAGTGTTAAGTCAGTCACGAAAAATGAAGTTAAACCACCTGACCTGGAAAGGGGATCAGGGGAAGAAGCCACACCTCGTGAAAATTCTCGTGATGCATCTACAGTCGACATCTTGAATATGATGAGAGTTTCAAATTTATGCATTACGCCATATGATGGAGATCCTCTTCTCTTTCATAGTTTCTTTGCCATATTTGACGAAAACATTGACAAACGTGTATCTGATGAGGCCACCAAGCTCACTCTCCTTTTGGACAAAACAACTGGTGATGCGCAGAAGACAGTGAGGCCTTTTACGAATATGAAGGCTGGTGGATACAAGAAGGCCAGGGAAGCTTTGACTAAGCGATATGGTAATCCTCACATTATTGCTGATGAAATTATCCGTAACCTGACGACTGGAGGAAAGATCCAGTCCGCCAAAGGCTTGGTGCAGTTATCTGACGATCTGAATAGCGCTCTGAATATTCTTGGTAATCTTGGCAAGCTGCCAGAAATTGATACGCAGTCTTCGATTGTGAGCATTTTGAAACGGTTGGAGCCTGGAATTCGTGATAACTGGATAAAGTTAGCAATGAAGGAGAAGCATGACAAAGACTCATATCCCGGGTTCGAGGTGTTCGTTGAATTCATTGGGAGAAAAGCATTTGATGCTGCTGATCCAATCTATGGTGCAAAAATGTCTGTCCATAAAGATGGAAATCGCAAGGAGACACCGTGGAGATCTACCTCTTTGAACACTGATACGTCCATGTCTGCTAAGAAGGGTAGAAGAGTGTTCAAACCATGTATCCTCTCGTGTAAGGACTCCCATAGACTGTTCTACTGTCCTGTCTTCAAGAGCATGAAGCCACCCGAGAGGCTCAAACTCGTCAATGACAAGCATCTATGCCATAACTGTCTTCTTGATAATCATGTAACTGTGAATTGTCGAAAATCCTCTGTTTGTTCTGTTCCGAATTGTGGTGAAAAACACACCAAGTTCATTCATATTGACTCTCGTGACTCTACTTCTACATCCAGATCTTCTAGTACGACGTATCAAACGGAAGTAGCTAACGATGAAGTCCAAGTGTGTACAGAGAAGATTGAATACTCAAGTGTGATGGTTCCAATTGTATCTGTTGTTGTGAATGAACAGTGTAATGCATTAGCAATTCTTGATACAGGTTCAAATACTTCTTTTTGTACCAAAGCGTTGGTTGATCAATTGCAAGTAAAAGGTACGAAGGTCACATATTTGTTGAATACCATGAGTAGAAGTCAGGAATTTAAGACCTCAAATGTTGTTAGTCTTGATCTAAAGTCTCATGATGGTGTTCATTGTCTCGCCTTGTCAGAAGTGTATGTTGTTGACAGAATACCTGTTAGAGTTCCAGCTATTGATGTGTCACAATACCCACATTTGCATAGTTTGCCTATCCAGAGTGATGTTTCAGAAGTCCAGATCCTGATAGGTCAAGACCACTGTGAGGCTCTGGTGCCATTGGAAGTGCGCAAAGGGCGAAGAAGTGATCCTTTTGCAGTGAAGACACTGTTCGGCTGGTCAGTTAATGGTCCTGTGATGTCTGACCCGGTGAGCAAGGAAGTGGTCAGCCATTTCGTGAGTGCATCTCTAGAAGAGGATGTCAACAGATTGTGGCAACTTGAAGATGAAGGTAGTTTGCATCTTGAGCCAGGGTGGTCGGAAAATGATAAGGCTGTTGTAAAATTGTGGGATGAAAAGCTTAGGATTGTGGATAAGCATTATGAACTTCCGATCCCTTGGAAAGTTGACTCTTATGTGCCTAACAATCTGAAAGTTGCTGAAGCCAGACTCAAGTCATTAACTACAAACTTGAACAAATCTGGGATGTTTCAGAAGTATGATGCTGAGATCAAAACTCTCCTTGATAAGGGTTACGCTGAACCAGTTTATGATGCACGTCAGGAAGGAGATAAAATTTGGTACTTGCCCCATCATGCTGTCACTAATGAAAATAAGCCCGGAAAAATAAGAGTGGTTTTTGACTGTGCCTCAAAATTCGAAGGAGAGTCATTAAATGACAAATGCATGCAGGGACCAGACATGAATAATAAACTTTTGCATATCTTACTCAGATTTCGTGAACATGAATGGGCAGTGATGGGAGACGTGGAAGCTATGTACCACCAGGTGCTTGTTCCGGAAGATGACCGTGATGCTCTTCGCTTCCTGTGGTATGATGGGGACCAAGTGAAGCACTTCCGCATGACACGCCACATCTTCGGAGGAGTGTGGTCATCCAGCGCTGCAACCTATGCTCTGCGTCGTTCGGTGGATGATTATGGTGGGATTGATGAATTGGTGGATGAGACCATACGGAAATCCTTCTACGTCGATGACTGCTTAAGATCGGCTACAAGCAGAGGAGAGGCAATCCGTATTATTCAAGGTGCTGTATCTGTGTTAAGTGAAGGTGGATTCAGGCTGACGAAATTTGTAAGCAATGATAAAGAAGTGCTCAAGTCAGTTCCGGAAAGTGAACGAGCTAAAGAAGTAAAAGATTTGTCCTTCACTGATAGTAGCAAAGCGCTTGGGGTGAGATGGGACATCTCCTCCGATGAGCTTTTCTTTCATATGCTCATGGATAAAGATGGACCAGTTACACGAAGAAGGATGTTGAGCATAATTTCTTCAATGTTTGATCCGCTAGGATTGGTCTCGCCTGTGCTTATTATTGGCAAAGTACTTTTCCAGAATGCTACCAGATTGAAGCTTGGCTGGGACGAGAATCTCCCTCCTGACTTGACGGACAAGTGGTATGCATGGCTGAGGACAATGGAGTTTGTCAGGATGATTAAGGTACCTCGCTGTGTGAAACCCAGTATGTTTGATGATGCTGTGATTGAGTTGCATCATTTCAGCGATGCCAGCATGATTGCCTTTGGAAGTTGCAGCTACATCAGATGTGTCAACAAACAAGGGGAGATACATGTGACTTTAATTCATAGTAAGGGCAAAGTATCCCCAATTAAAACTATATCAATTCCTCGCCTTGAACTACATGCAGCACTGAGAGCAGCTAGAGCTGATTCCATGCTTCGCAGAGAAATGTCCTTGGATTTCGCAAAGTCCTATTTCTGGGTCGATTCAGAAATTGCTATAAAGTATATCAGAAATGATACCCGTCGATTTCATGTCTATGTTGCAAACAGGGTTGGAGAGATCAGACGTCTTACGCAACCAGATCAGTGGTTACATATTCCCGGCATACAGAATACGGCCGACATCATATCCAGAGGACAATCTGCAGCGGATTTGGAGAAATCCAGATGGTTCCGTGGCCCCGACTTCTTATGGACCTACAAGTCGGACTGGAAACAGGATGATGTGGATGTATCTCTTTCTGAAGATGATGCAGAAGTGAAGAATGAGCCAACAGCTGGTAAGCAGTCCGTCAAACTAGCTTGTGTAACTGAAGTGACAGAACATCCGCTGGATAGACTGATAGACCATTACTCTAGTTGGACTAAGCTTCGAAGAGCTGTCGCTTGGATTCTCCGGCTTAGAGAGATTCTCTGCCGAAAGAAGAAAGATCGCAGTGAGTTGTCTGTCAGTGAAGTGACATTGGCTGAAATTGTCATTCTCAAGCATGTTCAGAAGATGTCTTATGAGAGTGAAATGATTAAGTTGCAATCCGGCCAGTCTGTGGAGAAATCGAGTTCGTTGAGTGATTTGGTTCCTTTGATTGATGCGAATGGTTTGATTTGTGTAGGCGGAAGATTGCGTCATGCCAACCTACACGACTCCCAGAAACATCCTGTAATCATTCCTCATAATCATGACGTAGCTTTGAAGATTGTCCGGGAAATCCACAACGATGCTCATCTTGGAACTGAGTGGACTCTTAGTCTGCTGAGAGCGAAGTACTGGATCACTAGAGCAAGGTCTGTGGTGAAGAAAATTCGTCACAATTGTGTTGGATGTCGCAGGTTGAATGGTTCTCCATGTTTGCAGCAAATGGCTGATTTGCCCCCTGAGCGGCTGAAGCCCGGTGAACCCCCATTTTCTTTTGTTGGAGTGGACTATTTTGGTCCCTTCTTGGTTAAAGTCAATCGCTCTGAAGCCAAGCGTTATGGATGTATTTATACATGTCTTACTACGAGAGCAGTTCACATCGAATTGATTAATTCCTTGGATATAGACTCTTTCCTCAATGGCCTTCGTCGGTTCATTTCCCGAAGAGGATCACCCCAGAAGATCTTCTCTGATAATGGGACAAACTTTGTGGGAGGACAGGCCGAGCTGAAGCGAGGAATGGAGGAGGTGAAATTTTCTGCAATTCATCAATACTGTGTGAACCATGATGTCGAGTGGATCTTCAATCCACCCCATGTGTCCCACATGGGTGGTGTGTGGGAGCGGCTCATCCGTACAACACGTAAGGTCTTGGCTGGCTTATTGATGAATTCTAAACAAAGATTGACTGATGAAATTTTATGTACTTTTCTGTGTGAAGTTGAGTCCATTATCAATGGAAGGCCAATAACCAAGGTCAGCTCCGAGGTCAATGACCTTTGTCCTTTGACTCCCAACCACTTGCTCTTACTCCGGAGAGGTCCTGACCCCCCACCTGGTGTATTCCTGCAGGATCACATGTATCGCAGGCGATGGAAATATACTCAACATCTAGTAGAGCAATTCCGGAGGAGATGGATCCGCGAGTACCTACCTGAACTGCAGAAGAGACAAAAATGGACAAAGAAGCACAGGAACGTCAAGAAGGATGACTTGGTCTTAGTGTGCGACGAAGGCACCCCAAGAGGACTTTGGCCTTTAGGTCTCATTGTGGAAGCAACTGAAGGTCGTGATGGTCTGGTAAGATCGGTCCAAGTCAGAACAAAGTCCACTGTCTTGACACGACCAATCACCAAAGTCGTTTTATTGGAAGGTGATTGATGATAGAATTTTTTCTTCTTTGTATTTCTTTTATTTGATCATCTATTGTTTTACATTTACTTTGTGTCATTTACATATTTTGTCAAATTTTTGTCTATTTATTTGTCTTATGTCGAGTTATGTGTTTTAGAGAAATGGAATTCCTCAAAGTCGGGGAGTGTTATGTTCAGCACATAATTATTTTTCTTATTCTTGCTTTATTTCCTATTTGTCATCCATTATTATGTTTTACCTATTTCAAATACACAAAAAGATTGATTTGTAATAAATTCATAAATAATTGATAAAAATACTAACTTGTCCCTGATATCTTGTCAGGTTTTTAGTAATGGAAGCTCCCTAATTGGGTCACTTCCATATATGGTGTTACATGTGGGTCATTTCCATATTTGGTGTTACATGTGAGTGACATGAGTGAACATTGTTGACCTGATTAATGTTGTCCAATCAGTGTCCTGGAATGTGCAGCATTCAGCTGAGTCATTTCAAATTCTAACAGTCTTGCTCCAGCCATGAAGCTGTAAACATTAGAAATTCAGGTGTGTACTGATTTTATAATATTTTGTAGCTTTATTATTTGTATAATTAGCCATTTAATTGATTGTGAATTATGATCTATTTATTTGATTAGTAATTCCTAATTTTTACATAAAATATTAATTAGATATTTTATTGGGTGATTAAATAATTTTTTATTTGTGTGATTCACTGGTATTTATTGGGTGTCCATCTTGGATTGTATTTCAGTGCCCATGTCACATTGATGTCAAATATCAGATGTCCTTAAAGGATAGATATTGTTACCCCCTTATGTCGCCAAATGTCTCTTGTAAGTTATTTGGTTTTGTGATTCTTGATGATTATTGATTTAAACATATATTTTGATTCATATATTTTTGACTTAATTTATGGGATATTTTAGATTCTTTACTTATAGTGTTTTGTCATTTTGGTTTATTTTTAGATTACCGCTGTCATCGTCACGGTGCGTGAATAAAAGCATTTGGTCAATTTTAAGGGGGTAACAATATCTATCCTTTAAGGACATCTGATATTTGACATCAATGTGACATGGGCACTGAAATACAATCCAAGATGGACACCCAATAAATACCAGTGAATCACACAAATAAAAAATTATTTAATCACCCAATAAAATATCTAATTAATATTTTATACAAATTAGGAATTACTAATCAAATAAATAGATCATAATTCACAATCAATTAAATGGCTAATTATACAAATAATAAAGCTACAAAATATTATAAAATCAGTACACACCTGCATTTGTAATGTTTACAGCTTCATGGCTGGAGCAAGACTGTTAGAATTTGAAATGACTCAGCTGAATGCTGCACATTCCAGGACACTGATTGGACAACATTAATCAGGTCATCAATGTTCACTCATGTCACTCACATGTAACACCAAATATGGAAATGACCCACATGTAACACCATATATGGAAGTGACCCAATTAGGGAGCTTCCATTACTAAAAACTTGACAAGATATCAGGGACAAGTTAGTATTTTTATCAATTATTTATGAATTTATTACAAATCAATCTTTTTGTGTATTTGAAATAGGTAAAACATAATAATGGATGACAAATAGGAAATAAAGCAAGAATAAGAAAAATAATTATGTGCTGAACATAACATCTCTAGTTATTCTAACTGACTTCTAAAAGTATTAGCAATTCTTGACAACTGAATCCTTACACAATAATAACTTCTCAATGAACTGTAAGTAAATCTGAACTTAATCTAATTAAATCAGTAATGTAATCAACAGTATAATTATGTATTTTACACTTTTTACATAATACAACCTTTTTACTCATTATGATCTCAATTAGAGTTTACCATACGGTTGATTAATACTTTTATATAATTCATAAGATTTTACAAGTTGATCTTACAATATTGACATTTTGATCTTACTTCTCTGTTGTTACAAGGTACCAAGGTTCTTACATAAGTTTGCATAAATCATTTTCATCACATTATAACATTTTACATATATCAGATGGTATAATGATACATTTCAAATAGTTTCTTCGATGTGTATGATCTTCAGTGGAACTTCTCTTCTGTGCGAAACAATCGCAATGAGTCATGTTCTTCCCAACGGAATTAATAGTCAATCGGAGTCAATATCTCTTCTTCTTTTTTTTTTTTCACTTGATTTTGTTAATAATTCTTTTTTTTTTCATCCTTGGTATAATAGTAGTGTCAATATCGCAATAATTCAAATTTCCACGTTGGTTATCAATTTCACACTTTGTTCATAATTTCACGATCTTCCAGTTTTCATTTCGATTTATAGAGTTCCATCTCAGTCACATAATTAAATTTCACAATTTCACATTTGGTTAATAAATTTCACGATCTTCCTGTTTCACTTTGATACGTAGAGTCTTATCTCAGTCACATAATAAATTTTCACGATTTCACACTTGATTAATTAATTTCACAATCTTCCGTTCTTCACTTTGATTCACAGAGTCTTATCTCAGTCACATAATAATTTTTCACGATTTCACACTTGATTAATAAATTTCACAATCTTCCGTTTTTCACTTTGATTCACAGAGTCTTATCTCAGTCACATAATAAATTTTCACGATTTCACACTTGATTAATTAATTTCACAATATTCCGTTCTTCACTTTGATTCATAGAGTCTTATCTCAGTCATACAATCTGGTCTTTGTCATTATTACTAAATGAGCAGCGATCCGCCTGCACTCATTCTGTCAATTCAGTCAATTTGTGTCATTACGAGCAGCGATCCGCCTACACTCGTAATGAAGTCCAGTCAATTAATTCAATACAGTCACATAGTCTTTAAACCTCACAGGTGGTTTACGCGATCTTCTGGGTCGTTCGACAGCTGGTGACCTGGTTGGTTCTGGTACGTCAGCGTTGTCACCGTTTCCGATTGCTGTTTCGGTTTCTTCATTTCCGTTTCTCGCTTCGTTTCTGGTCTCTTGGTGTTCTTCGATCTCAGCTGTTTCGTTTTCACTCACGATTGGTACTTCTTGAATTTCGCTTATCGCCGGTGTCTCATTTTCGTTACTGATGTCATCTGCTGTGTTCACTACTGAGTTCACCAACTTGAAGTAGCTCGCGTCTCTGCAGACTGTTCTTCCGTCTGTAACACGTCTCGCTGTTATCTGTGATCCTTTAACCTCAATCACCGTGTATATCGTCGGTTCGTACGGCGTCGTCCATTTGTTCCTTTTCTCTTGTTTGACCAGTACATTATCACCCAGAATTAACAAAGTCTTTCTGAAATTTCTGTTCTCGCCTTTCGACTTCATCTTCTCCTTGTACTCACGGTCTTTGGCGTTGATCTTGGAATTTTCTGGATTTTTCTCTTCTTCTGGTGGTTCGTAGTCCAACTTCGTTCTAATCTCTCTGAACTGCATAGCCTTGTACGGTGTAACTCCCGTTGCTGGGTGTGGTGTCGATCTGTATGCGATGAGCATCTCTTGTATTGCTGTCCGTCTGTTAGAAGGATCTCTTCCTTGCATTCTTGCGATCTGCTCAGTCTTGTTTAGCAATCTCATGAAGTTTTCTGCTTGTCCATTCGCCCTTGGGTCCATTGTCAGATACCAGTACACTTGGTGTTCCGTAAGTTGCGAATATCTGATGCAACTTCTCTCTGGTGCTTTTCATCGAAGTCGATGACACTTCTTCCACCACCGGGTACCTGGTCCTCTTATCCACCAGCACTAAGTTGTAGTGTCCGTCTGGGTATGGTCCACCAAAGTCCATAGCCACAACGTCCCAAGGTTTAGCTGGAATCTCCGTTGGTTTTATCGGCTCCTGCTTCTCTTCTTTGGTCGCTACTCTGCATTCATAGCACTGTTCTATTACAGTATCCACTATGCTGTTCATCGCCGGAAACCAATACTTCTCCCTCAGCATCTGCTTGGTCTTGGTCTTGCCTAAGTGCCCCATTCGGTGTCCAATTTTCACTATTTTCCGTTGTAGTTCTGGCGGTACAACAATACGGTCTATTCTGTAAACTAGGCTGTTTACAACGCTGAACTCATCTCTCATGTCATAATAGGATGACAGTTCCTTCCTTCGTCTCTGCCAGTCGCACTTGTTGATGCACTCGATAAGCAATTGCATTTTCTCATCTTTCCTTGTTTCTTCACGTAGCTCCTCTAGGGTTGTGCTGCTTTCACTTCTGCTAATCTGCCTGACCACTTTCTCAGTCTTGTCCTTTTCTGTCTCTGGAAGTGGATGTCTTGACAAGTAGTCCATTGGGTCTTGCTCATCTCTGCCTGGTTCATACTTGACTTCAAAATCCAAGTCCTGCAATTCCATGATCCATTTCTCTATTCTTGGTGGAAGCTGCTTGGTCTTTGAGAACATGGGAATTAACGGCTTATGACCAGTGATGACAGTAAATCTCGGAGCGCCAGATAAATAAATTCTCAACCTGCCTGCTGCCCACTTGATTGCTAGAGCGTCTTTCTCTGTCTGGCTGTAGCGCTTCTCTGTGTCAGTCAAGCTTCGGCTGATGAAGTGAACAGGTCTCAGCCCTTTCTCTGATGGCTGGAATAATCCTGCAGATAATCCTTCATTGTAGCTTGCTTCTGTGCGTAGAATAATTTCCTTCGCAGGGTCAAAATACATCATCGTCTCACTGCTTGTGATGGCATCTTTGAGCTTCTGGAATGCTGCTTCTTCTATCTTCGTCCACTTGAATTTCGTCTCATTTCTCGTCAATCTTCTTAGTGGCGCCGTCAGTGTAGAATACTGGGGAATGAAATTAGACAGGTATCCAGTCATACCCAGCAGACTTCTCACTTCTTCTTTGCTCTTGGGTGCTGAACATTCCTTCACTGCCCTGATTTTCTCTGGGTCTGCTTTTAGTCCGTCACTGGTAAATCTGTGTCCGAAGAATTCAATTTCATTGGTGGCGAATTCACATTTATCTCTGTTGAAGGTAACATTATATTCGCTGGCTCTTTTCAGGACTTCTTCCAGTGTCTTGTCATGTTCTTCTTTATCTCGGCCTCCAATCAACAAATCATCTCTCTGCAGCATGCAGTGTGGTATGTCGCCAAATACTCTGAACATTGCCTCGTCAAAGACGTCTTGTGAAGATTTTGCTCCGAAGACTAGTCGTCTTGGTCTGTAATTTCCCCAGGGGGTGCTGAATGTTGCTACTTTTGCTGTCTCTTGGCCCACACGTAACTGATGATATCCCTGCTTCAGGTCAAGTTTGCTGAAGATCTTGCAATCCCTCAGTGAGTAGGTGAAGTCTTCAATAATGGGTGCTTGTACACATCTGCTTCTCAACATTGCCTTGTTTTGAATTCTCATATCGATGCTTGCTCTTATCATGTGTGAGTCAAGTTTCTCCTTGCTGCTGAACTTCGGCTTCGGCTGGACCACGAGCGGTGAACACCAGGTGATTGGTTCATTTGCTGGAACTTTCTCGAAAATGCCTTCTCTTTCTCCCTCTTCTAGCCATTCTCGCAACGGTTCTTGCAAGTAGTAAGGTACATTCCTTGGTCTCTGGGCTACTGGGACTGCTTTCGGATCCATCTCTAAGTTGGCTTCTATAGGTTCACCTGTCTTCGGGTCTTTAATTTCACCAATTCCGCTGAATACTTTGCTGTGATCGCTGATAATATTTTCTAAATTTGACTGTTCTTTCACCTTCTTGATTCTGAGTTCATTCTCATCTCTCAGCTTGCCTTGAGGGTCTATCCTCAACATTCCTAGTTCTTCCAGAGTTCTTCTGGATAGCAATGGGGGTGAATCGATGTGCCCTTTTATCACCAAGAATTTTGCCTTCACACCTCTATTCTTGTTCCTGATCAAAACTGGGAATTCTCCCACGACTGTCAACTTGTTTTGAAGTGCCCTCAGTCCTTCACTTGTGGAGTTCAATTTGATGTTCTTGTCTCTCTTCTTAAGAGCCCTAAATTGATGTTCGTCCATAACATTGGCCGTAGCCCCACTGTCTGGCTCACAATTTGCTTGAATCTTATTTATTTGAACTGACACTGTGCCCTTGTCACTTTCCTGACTCCGCGCTGTCAATACTATTTTCTTTGCGCTGTGCAGAAAATTGGAGTCTGTGCTACTGTCCGAATCATTGTCGTAGTTTCCCTCGTCGTTCTCATACCGGTCGACTGCTCTTGCATGTCTAAATCTGCCTCTTCCGGATCTCCATCGGGAGTAGTTCTGATGTCCTCTGGACCTTCCTCTGTAACTCGGAGGAATAAGCTGCACAATCTTTCTTACTCTTGTGTCCTCCGGATTCACCACAGTACGAGCATTTTTCCTTAGAGTAGTTAGATGCACTCACTTCTCCCTGACTGCTAGATTCCGTTCTTTTCTGGTGTCTGCTGCGGCTCTGCGAACGTCCATATCTGCTCTGCGAACGTCCATGTGAACGATAGTTGTGATGACCACGTGTCCTGCCTCTAAATTTGGATCTGCCCCTGTGATCGTTGATTGCCAATACCTTGAGTTGCTTTTTCATCTCATCCACTTCTGTGGAAATGTCCTCCTTCTTAGCTGCTTCGTCTAAGAATGTTGCCAGGTTCCATTTCTTCGCAATGCACCTCTTGATGAGCGTGTCGTCGCTGAGTGTCTGGGACAGGTGTTCTAATATCCTCTCATCTCTAGTATTTCCAAACTCACACTTTTCAGCTTTTTCCATCAACCTAGCAGCGAAGCTGATTGTGCTCTCATGGTGCTGTGGTTTCTGTTTCAAGAAGATGAATCTTGCGTAATGTTTATTTTCTTGTGGGATGAAGTGAATTAAACCAATTTAACATCACAACAACAACACTTCCATTGCGGTTCGAAACTAGTAATTTATTCGTGCGCGCATGCGCATTGCGTAGCATTACAACACAAACTCAATACAGGTAAACGGAACAGTACAGCTGGTCACAATACCAAGGACCTGAGGTATGGAATGGATTACGAGACTGCGAAGGAGTGCACTAATATTGACATTTTTAGAGTAAATTTTTGATTAGTAATTTATTTCCGAATCAGTTTTTAACCCATTATGGTCCACCACATTTTGTGACAAATGTCTTTGAGTCAGCGGGTCCGACGAGCTGATTTTGTGAAACGAACGGTCCACAGGGGCCTCGGAGGCCCCCTCCATTTATGATCAGAAGCACTATAAATTTAGATTGAAGAAGGTGAAATACTCTTCTTTTGATTCAGGACAACTCAGCCTCATTATGTAAGATCTTTGGGGAACAGTAGTATAAAGATTTATGTGCTTTAAAATCTTTGTAAAATGACCTGTTTTAGCTCCGATTTTGATTAGTATATATATATCGTCCAAATGGATATATCTCTAGATTGATACTAATTGTGTTTTATGCCTTATTAAACCGAATGTGCGCACAAATCTACTATGAATCTTTGTTAAATAAGTCCCAAGGAATATTTAGGGCCATCATCAGTGATTAGAAACTTTAAAAGGTGAACATGAAAGAAATGGGCAGGGTAGGGGGCCTCCGAGGCCCCTGTGGACCGTGCATGCCGAATTTTTGGTCAGCTGCAATTTACACTGGCTGTACACATGGGATTCTTAAGATTAAAATTGCATCTGATTTATATCCGACTGAAGGGGGATACTTGTGCTGATAAAACTTGTCCGTCAATTTGTGTTTCAAAGACAGAGCATCAAAGTTAAAGGACCTCCGAGGCCCCTGTGGACCGTAGCTACGAGGGCTTAACTGCTTTTAGTTGCTTCTGTATCCATAGATGTTGTGTTCTCTGTTGATAGGTATGTCTCCATTTGTAGTTCTCAATTTATGTATAGGCTTGTTTTAATGTTATCAAGCAATCCGAGCTGTGTTGGAATCCCCTAGTAAGTTGTCTTTCTATGAGGTGATTATTGTTGTTGACCAAGCCAAGGAGTCTGACTTGAGTGTCTTTGTTGAATGTTTTATTTAGGATAAGGTGGGGCAAATCTATCCAAGGGGCAAATCTGCCCCTTGAGGAGAAACAGTTCCCTCATGGCCTTAAATGTAATTGAAAATAAATATTTATCACACAGATTACTTCTACTGTGTCATGAGGTTACTGAAACACAGGGATTAGGGTATAACATTGTTTGGCCTACAACTGCGAAAGAAGACAGGCCTCTCATCACTAAGCAATTTAATGTGCAATAGAAACTTTCAAAACTGAGGTATTTCACAGGACATTTTGTATGAACATGTTACTTATTGTCATCAATGCCAAAATTAATTCAATGACTTTACATGTACAAGAGATTTCACTGATTAATCAATATAATGCTTATTTAGAAAATAACCCACTCATATTTTGCCAGCGGTCGGGGCAATTTCGACCCTTGTTGGTGGGCAAATGTGTGTCAAACGACAGTATTTTCCTCCAGGGGAGAATACAGGCATGAACCCTTGTAGAAATAACAAAATAGCACAATACTTTAACTCTCTTTATGTGATATGAATGGCTAAAAATATTTATTACCTGAATAAATATTATGACAAAACAACAAGAAGACAAAATGAATATATATATAATTTATTAAGTGAATAAAAATTATGACGAAACAACAAGTCAAAAACAATTAAGGACAGAATGAATAGTGGCACAAAATGACACAATGAGACAAAGACAATATACATCTGCAAGATCACACATCTTTAATAAAAAAGCAACATCTATTTAAATATCATTAATCATCCTATTGTTATATCCTCATTGATATTTTATTGAACAAATGAAATAATGATAGTGATATGATCATGTCAAGTGTGTAAATTCACTAGCGATTCTGCAGCGTACGTAATTTACGTAAATTCTTTGCGCGAACTCACAAAAAAGAGCTGATCTGTAGTACGTACGTACACTTTCGTACGAATTTCGTACGAATTCATACAAATTTCACACAGGCACTTTTCAGTTGTTTTGCCATTTTAGTCCAATATGGTTATCACAAATAGTTTAAGTTTAGATCTTGCATTGGCCTATCTAAAACAAAATCAGCAAAAAAATCAGTTAAAGCCCAAAAACTAAAAAAACACGTATGAAATCCATACGAAAATTTATGTATGTTAACGTACGTAAACTTTTGTACGTATTTCATACGTGAAAACAAACCAATTTACGTACAAAATACACAAGAGCTTCATACATTTTACGTAAGCTGCGCAATCGGCCATGTATAATATTGAAAACAAAAACCCACTCTTTGGGTGCACAACTGAATCTGAATTCAATTGTAAATACATATATAATGGTACTGTAATTTAAAAAATCACACTTCTGGATGTAAGTTTCGACTACAGCTCCACATTGTATATATAGCCCCACATTATATGGTCTATATCCTGGTGTAAAAAAATACAATACAACAATTGCATGCCCGCTTATACAGGATATGCCAATAATTACATCGGTTTCCTTATATATATATAACAAACATTATGGTACATTAATAAAATCTACGACAGAATCAGATCTATTGCAACATAAAGTTTATATGGGCTAGGCATTTACTGTGAGGTTTCCATTCTTAATTGAAACATGAGATATATTTGTTTAATTGTGGTATACATGTATAGGCATGTAAACAACTGTAGGATTTACCGTAAATATGCAATGGATGATCATAAAAATATTACTTGGCATCCTGGCAGTATCTCAACGTTTTTCTCTTGCTTTTAAAGCCACTGTGAATCAGTTTAACCCCTGTGCTGAAGCAATCACCAAATATGTTGAAAGACTGCAAACCTATCAAGAATTACATTTTCTTGCTACAATAGTTTTACTACCATAAATTCTCTCACTATAAACACAGCTAATTAATTTGTCTAAGAATTTGAGCTGAGCTGGGTGCAATGACCTTTCGTGTCTGTGGTAACTTTAACACTTCTGACAGTTTTGATTTTTTGAAATAGATCTATAGTAAAGTACCTGGAATTGATTCTGTAAAAATTGCATTCACCTACTTCAAAAAGAAAGGTCTGCCCAGAAAAAATTGGTCAGAACTTTTGGGACACCCCTCGTATCTGTAAAAAAATTGAATTTTGATTTGTTTAACAACTTTGTTTTGGTGGGCGATATAAAAATGACATAACAAACAGAGCATAAAGAGTTTACATGTGCATTATAATGTAGCGACTGTTATATCACTATAATACTATAGGAAATGGGTACATGTTGTTTCTAAATGTGGACAAAGATTTCCTTTCAGCGGCTGGCAGTCATAAAAGCTCATTATTGTGGTTATACAAAACATCAAAGAGCATAAGATACACCTACAAGCAGAGACTGAATCATCGCGTGCCAAATCACAAGAACAGGGACAGACTGGCCTTTGCGGCATAGAGGCAGCTGCCACCAGCCCTACCAATTGGGGGGGGGGGGGGGGTTGTATGCAATGTACCAACAAAAAAAAAGTCAATATCATTTTTTGACCAAGTTTGTGACTGATTAATAAAATTAAACCTTTAGGTGAGGGCCTTATAGAAAATAAAAGGCCCTTTCACCTTGGCTTAAATGGAGTAACTCCATGGGCACATCGACGTTGCAGCAATGTTTCGTCAAATGACGTAGAATTGTATGGTTGAAAATATGTTGTCACAGCGTTGTGAAGCAACGTCAAAGATATGACGTTAGCATGCCACGTTGTGGCGACGTTTTACAACATTGTGAGGCAATGTCAGGAGTTCGACGTTAGCTTGCGACGTTGTGGCAATGTTGTAAAATAAACCCCGACGTCGTGTTCACGTTGCGGCAACATAATCTCTACCATACATATCTACGTGACCAACAGACCAGCCCTCCACCAATTAGCAACATTGGGGTTTACGTCATGTGCCCACTGGGAATGTTGAAAATAGGAATGTGGGGGACCATCGACTTTTTGCCACGGCACGAAAGAAGCGTTTGTTTGTTTGTTGAATCAATCTAACAGTCTCATCCTAATCATCTATTTGTCTGTTTGCTATAGCTTTTAATCTGTTTGCTGCTGTTTTTAATCTCTTGAGGATGGAATAGCCCAAGGGCCCGATCTCCCCCACCTTATATATTTGAATACAATAATATTCTTGAGTAAAAAAAGACAGATCTTGTCAGCTTGCATGCAATATAAATGAATCAAGTACATATTGTATAATATAATCCTAAGAGAGGATTTTTGCCTCATGTCGCTCAAGAAATTTATTGCATCTTCCGTTGGCTGGTACTCAGTTGCAATCGTGCTTGCTCAAGATATATCTATATAACGTAAAGTAACGAACTCATAGCAAAAAAACGTGAGAATTTCAATGTCCTGATTAGAGAGGTTTTGCAGCACGTTTCCATGTGACGTGTATGTGGGAGTTGCCATGACAACAATGTAATAAGATAGCACTTGTACACGTATACGTCACACGTGAACGGGTAGCAAAACCTCTCTAAAGTTCCAAACCAGTCACATGATCTTCATTTTTTGACAGATTGTTCTTCCTTCAAACTTTCTTTGATTTTTTTCACGAGAATGTTAGAGACTTTCTCACCCCCCTCACCTGTAAGAAAAGATGCGATGAGATTAGATTAGATTAGATCAGATTAGAGCAGATTAGAGCAAATCAGATTAGATCAGATCAAGTCAAAAGCAGTCACAGTAAATTACATAATAAACTTATATAATAGCATCATTAGCAGAATTTCTTTTCAATAGAAGTGCTCAGAATTTTGAAGTTTTCCCCCAATAAAAATCATTTTGATCTAGACTCTCTCTGATTTTGCATTTTGTGACCTTCTGATAAAGCTTAGTAGTAACCACAGAAATTTCCTTAGTTAGAGGATATTTAATTCCTTCTCCTGACTAATTGTGACTCGGCAAATTGCCCTAAATAAGTTAACCGCTGGATTTATTTCAGCTACAAGCCGAAAAATTAATGCACATAAAATCACTAATTTTGAGCAAAATATTTTATAGTTCAGGGCACTTTCACAATGTGTCAGTCCCTTGTACCAAAAACAACTCATGACCCCTCCCCCGTTCTGATAGTGACTTGTTAAATTACTGTTTTACAATTCAAAATTTCTTCCTTTTTGGAATAAATCTCCTACACCCTGGAAAATCTGATCAGAGAACAAATTCTGAATATTTCAAAACAAAATGTTTCTATGATAGATAATATTATACCATAATCCATAGGTTCCACTGAGTAATTTGAAATAATATAGTACGAAAGTAAGTCCAAATAAAGACATTGTTTGTGTACAATATTTCGACCTTTATTTGGTCATCTTCAGGTAAAGAATGAAAGGAATGTAAAATTTTTACGAGGAATGTTATCACACAGAAAACAAAAACAAACATACATAACCCATCGTTTGCTTTCACAGTTTTTCATGTATGTTTGTTTTTGTTTTCTGTGTGATAACTTTCCTTGTAAACATTTTTCATTCCTTTCATTCTGTGCATGACCAAATAAAGGTCAAAATATTGTACACAAACAATGTCTTTATTCGGACTTCCTTTCGTACTATAATATTATACCACACTTACCATCATTGAAGTAGATAAGTTCAATGTTGCTACTGAACACCTCAGCACGAGGTTCAATGTTGCTACTGGACACCTCAGCACGAGGTTCAATGTTGCTACTGGACACCTCAGCACGTTGTTCAATGTTGCTACTGAACACCTCAGCACGAGGTTCAATGTTGCTACTGGACACCTCAGCACGAGGTTCAATGTTGCTACTGGACACCTCAGCACGAGGTTCAATGTTGCTACTGGACACCTCAGCACGTTGTTCAATGTTGCTACTGGACACCTTAGCACGAGGTCGATATAATAAATCGTATAAGATCTCGTAAAATACTCTAGCCTCTGCAGCAATCTGCACTGACGACAAACCAGACAGGTCAGGGTCTTTATTCTCTGTCATCTCGTACATGGTCGCGAAACGAGTACAATACTCGACACAGGCGTAGTAAGTCTGCTAAAGAAAACAAAATAAAGAGTGTTGGTTTCAGGTAAATTCAGTACAATGTCATAATATTATTAATACCATGGTCAAATAAGTCTACAAAAGAGAACAAAGAGGGAGATTGTTGATTTTTTCAGCATTGTATCAACCTCACAGGATATTACTCAAGAATATCATTGTCATTGACACTGCAGGGTTTGAAGGGAATTTTTTTATGCCTAAGGGGCTGACCAGACGATAGTTGGGGGGGGGGGCTATGGACTTTACCCCCGGGTCAAACTTTTTTTTTCGTTCGCGGCGCGTCAATGAACAATTTTTTTGCTTGCGAAAGCGCGACAAACTTTTTTATTGGAATTTTAACATTACGGTACCCTAGCTACAGGTGAAAACAAACTTTTTTTTTTATTTCCATGTGCTGAACAAACTTTTTTTTTCAGTGTCAAATGGGAAACAATCTTTTTTTTTCACCAAATATCCATAGCCCCCCCCCAAAGATCATCTGGTCGGCCCCTAATCGTGCATGATGCCCAAGGGCAAAGGGCCCTAAATTTGCCAAAATGCCTTGGATCCACATAGTATTTTCACTATACTAATTGTGTATTTTAGCCAGAGTTGGAAAGTTCATATGAGGGGGCACCTGGGGGGGGGCACAGGTCCAATATGGGGGGCACATACCCCCCCCCCCGTGCCCCCCCATAGGGACGCCACTGCCCAAGGACCCTAAATTAGCCAAAATGCCTTGTATCCACATAGTATTATCAGCTTGCCTGATATGATGGTCCATAAACTATAAAACGTCCTCCAAATCTCTAAGTTGAACAAGCAAGATATGAAGGGTGCATGCCAATTACATTCAGGAGCACATTTTGAATGACCATGCCACATACTGAAACTATTACATACAAATCAGCTAGGAATTTCATTTTCAGCAATAGTTAGCATAGCTTGTCATCAATAAGTCAACATTCAAAAACAAAGAATTTATACCTCTCTAGCAATGGAAATTTTGTGAATGGCACAACCGAAATTGCGAGTGTTTCCAGCCATTTGAACATCTGCTTTCTCCAGCTTGTCGTGAAATATTATATTTTCATCAGCTTCAATCATTGATTTCGGACTACAAAGACATCAATTATTTGGTTTAATTCTTTAGTTGGTGAATTGGAATTGTTTTAGGTGATTACATGTAGAGGAAG
This sequence comes from Platynereis dumerilii, assembly GCA_026936325.1. Classification (NCBI taxonomy): domain Eukaryota; kingdom Metazoa; phylum Annelida; class Polychaeta; order Phyllodocida; family Nereididae; genus Platynereis; species Platynereis dumerilii. The sequence continues at coordinate 11,051,702 of JAPTHN010000017.1, read as the reverse complement.
GCTTCAGATTTTACCTAGATGGGAAAGGGAAATATTTATTACAAGGAAAAGGCATGATTATTTATTTCGCGCATGCGACAACCTAGAATATTTTTGTTTCTAAATCAAATAGAAATAATTTATTTCAAGACTGATAGGAAAGAATTTATCTTTTGTTAAGAAATTACTACAAAAAAACAACAATACCATGTCAATTTATAACTGCCCCCCTCCCCCCCCCTCCGATATATATGTGATCCAGGAGGTGGAAGGAATTGAGCGTACAGATTTAGTGAAAACTTCAAAGGAAATATATTAAAACAATGTCCTACCATTTGCATGAGTGCGGCAAAAGAATGAAGAATTTGGTTGGCATTCTCCCTGAGGCGTAACACTTGGAGTTTTTGATCCTGTCCGCTATTGCTATGAAGAAAGGAGAACACAACTTGAACAATTCAAATCAAATAGTCATCAAGGCTTACATCATTACACATGTAAAAATCATATCATGATTTAATTGTCCCAAAATTGCCATTATCTTTGCTCCTCCCACTTTCCCTGTGACTCCCATGGCAGCAGGTAGCAATTGCAGATCTGTCAGTGAACAAATTGAAATATTTCTCAGCTGGCTCATCATACAACTGAACCAATCAACAAAAAAAAATTCACACATGTATACCCTGATGAAGTCACAGTTTAACTGCAAAAATGAACTTTTCAAAAACGCATAGTTATGAAAACGACAATTACAGTCTGTCAGTTTGATACAGAAAAAATGAGGACCAGTTTGTGCACTTTGCCACTTATGATAGCCGATGAAGTGCCATCTTCTCTATTTTCAACATGGGAAACGTAGAGGCTGTTTGATTAGTCATGATCAAGAGAAGGCCATTTGACCCGCATAATTTTAGAGTTACAATCCACTCTTTTTCTATATCAAAGTGACAGATTGTAACTGTCTTGTTGAAGAGTTGTTAGCCTTTGGCCCAACTTTTTCTACGGATTGGCCAGGAAATATATTAGCTCCGAGGCTTTTCAATCATACTCAGGCATCACACTGGGCCTTGTAACTGTGCATGTTGATTGTGTGACCCCTGAAGATGGAAACATTTTTTTTCTTAGCCTACTAGTGCTGTTAATTGTTTTATTAGGGTTGATTATATATATGTCACTATGGTGGACCTGTAACTGTAGGAAGGGAGGCTATATTTTGGGACTGTTTTTACATTGCTAAGGGTACTCTCTGCAGGTCAAACATCATGGCGTCACACTGGTTGAGGTATTTATTACATATTCTTGAAGATTACTTCAGTCTTGACATCACAATTTGTTTTTACCTTCAGCGAACTTGTTCGCAGAAGGTATTGTTATCACTAGGGCAAAATGTTGTCCGTCCGCCGGGCGGGCGGGCGGGCGGCAGGCGGTTAGATCGTTTCCGGGCCAGTACTCGGCCCCTATTCAATGTACATGGATAAAATTTGGTATACATATAGCCTGTATGGTCTAGTTGTGCCTTTGATGGTCTAATGGACAGATACTCCATATTTTTTTAAATAATTAAAAAAAACATTATTTTTGTTCGTTTCCGGGCCAAGGCTTAGTCACTATTGCTTGTACATGGATGAAATTTGGTACAGATGTGGCCTTTATGGTCTAGTTGTGCCTTTTGATGGTCTCATTGATAGACATTCTGTACGTTTTCAACAAATTAGAAAAAATATAAAAATACCTTTTTTTTTGTTTTCGGCTAAGACTGGGTCACTATTGCATGTACATGGATAAAATCTGGGACACATATGCCTTATATGGTCTAGTAGTGCCTTTTGAAAGGTCTGATGGAAAATATTATACACTTTTGGAAATATTGAAAATCAAAACAATTACTGTTTGTTTCTGGCCCATGCCTCAGTCACAATTGCATGTACAATTGTAAATGGATTAAGTTTGGTACACATATGGCTTACATGGTCTAGGTGTGCCTTTTCATGGTCTGACTGATAGATAGTCTATACTTTTTTTGTAATATTTAGAAAAAATATTTAAAATAATTTTTTTCGCATGGGAGCCAAAAGTTGCCCACTATTGCATATACAGCGACGAAATCTTCCACACAAATCACCTATACAATATAGCAGAGCCTTTTGATGTGTATGTAACACTTTTTCAATCATTGGAAAATATTGAGAAAACTATAACAGGATTATATTTTTGGTTTCCAACTGACAGCTCATAAGTCATAACCTATACTTGGTATGTGCATGAAACTGTACCATATGCAAAAATTAGCCTAATAATTAAGGCCTTTTCCACGTTTTACAAACTCTGGCAAGCAGATAGGCAGATGGCAGGCAGCGGGCAAATTGACATTATTGAAGGCCATCACTTGACCACTATTGCGTACCAATATGCAATTTGGTAAAAACATCAATTTTATGGTGTAATTGTAATCTTCTGAATGTGTTATTCGCTGAACGTTTGCTGCTGCGCAGCCTATGTTTGCATATGTAAACAATGTATTGTTAGATTTAGAGTAAGTAGACCTATAACTCATACTGAATAGAAAGAAAGATAGATAGATAGATAGATAGATAGATAGATAGATAGATAGATAGATAGATAGATAGATAGACAAAGATGGATGGACAGAAATAGGTAGATTTTGATAAATTTAAAAAGGATAGATATGGCTAGAAAAAGAAAAAATAAACAATTAATATGAATGGACAGAAATATATAAATAACAAGAATTTGTGGATTCAATGCCTGGGAAGGCAGAAGAATGACTAGTTAGAGGTTAGCACTTGCTTTAACTAGCAAAAAAAAAAAATATAAATATCCTCCTGAGGTGGGAAGTATGAGAGATTCACAAAGAAATGCATGAGGGTTTAAAAGTAGGAGGGAAGCAAACAAGGAAGAATGGAAGGAAGAACTATGGTTATAAGTCCTGGGATTATCAGAAAATCCAATGGTTTCAAAAAGCATTAACAAAGTTTTTCACAGTTAAATCATGTAACATGTAAATTCAATACTGCATCTTGAAACTCAGGGCCAACTTTCTATTCTTCGACTCATTCATGATCGAAATCTAGTAACTAGTCTGAATTCAATTTCTGTCTGCGCATTGTACATTATATTTCCTAATAGATACATTTTTGATGTACAATATGAAAAACCAGAAAAAAACTAAGTATATAGGCCTATATCCTTGATATAAATGATATCTTGAGCTTCATTGAACATTGGATTGAGAAACAACAGGTTTGTTTTTTATTTTGGGAAAAGGTAGTTCACTCACTTGGGCCTATCTTTTTCAGGTTATTGTGGTAGTAGGAGAGGGCAAGACCTTCTGCCAACCTGGTAACTGCAAAACAAAAAACCAAAACAATTCAAGGGGAACAAACAAATTCTGAAATTACAACGATAGTGACATTTTTTCATTATATTCTATGTTAACAGTCTATGTCTGCCACAATAATTGAGACATTTCTTTAAAACAGATTAATATGTAAGTGGCACGTTCGAATTGAGAGCAGCAATTTATAATTATAAAAAAGCAACAAAACATGACCAATCTGCTTTAAATCAATGTACCATACCATTCGAGCTAGAATTAATAAAATAATTGTTAGGGATGGAAAACTTATTAAAACCAGATTAATTCTGATTTATACGTACGAGCAATATTTTCTGCTTTGATACTTATTCATACATCAGTTATAAAACAAATCGCAACCACAATATTAGATATTGGTGTCGCAAATTTTCAATCTTCATCTTGCGTGAATGGACTTTTTATAAATAGTAATTATAAACTTGATTATTATAACAACACCTTTCATTGGTGAATCTTTGTTGCTGGGCTCAGGCAGTGGCTCTTTCAGATTTGTTATTTTGTCACAAAGTTCGTCCACCATTGTAGAAAACTTTGTTGAATTGTAGAGCACGGCATTCTGCCCACTCTTGGGATGGTGCCTCAGGATTGCTTGCAGGGCTTCGACGAACTGATTCAGCTGCTGCTCCGCGTCATTTAGTGTAAATTTTTCGTTTTTGATGATTTTGCTCAAAAATGAAACTTCGGCGTATTCACCGCAAAAATAATAAAGGTCTTCCTGGAAAAAGACAGAAAAAAATATTCATATGAATCAAAGAATTGGCTGTTGTTTGTCATATATTTACAACTTGCACTTGGTCTAGGCCTATAGTAGTTACAGTGCCACCTGTAAATAAGTGAAACAGGTGTTTTTTTTGCCATTGGGTCAATGCTAAACATCCTTTTAAACTAAACTGCTTCTGGAAGCGAGGATACTCCTCCGATGAGAAGAAAAAATCAATTATTGGGACATTTAAGAAGATATTTGAGGCATGTGAGATGCCATTACATAAGTGTCAAAATCTTTGGTAAGTAAATAAACACTCCCTTCCATTGAAATAAGATTAGCCTTGTATTTCACTTCCTTATCAATGAGTTTGATTCAAAACTAACTACGAGTACAGCAAATAAAACAGGCAGCATTTGGTATCCCACATGCCTCAAATATCTTCGTTTATGACTCGACATGTTTTCACCAGGTTCAGGCTTCCATAACCAGTTTGGTTGAAGATGTTTAGCATTCATCCACAGGCGACACATCGCCCGTTTCACTTACTTACAGGTGACTCTGTACTCAGTGTACTGTATACAATAATACAATGCTTGCCTCTGAACAGCCCACACCAGTGCTAATGGGGCGTAAAACACTAAGGCCACACATAATTGATTCTTAGCTTCGCGGACCCGCCGACACAATAGATTTGCTGCCGATTGAAAAAAAAAATTGAAAAAAAAAAATTTTTTTTTTTTTTTTGACATTATAAAAAAAAATTTTTTCACCTTTTTTTTGTCCTACCGACCGACCCTAGAAAAAGTGCCTTGAGAGGATCCGAGAAGCTAAAGATCAATTATGTGTGGCCTAAGTTACTCACTCACAATAATACAACGTACCTTGCTCCTCACAATCTTTTGGACTTTGCTCTTGAAGCTGCGATTTTTACGCCCAGCTCGAGACATCTTCATCCCTGCGTCTAGGTCTCCAAATTCAGAAAATCGCTTATCCACCTCGCCCAGTGTGGCCGGTATTTTGCTTATGTTTGTCAATGGGACAATGATGATGAACAAAGGGCACATCCTGCCAGGGTGTTTCTTTTGCCATTCCTTGATCCTTTCTTTCATTTCCGGAACCGGGGTTTCCGTTTCCGGAACCGGGGTTTCCGTTTCCGGAACCGGGGTTTCCGTTTCCGGAACCGGGGTTTCCGGGGTTTCCGTTTCCGGAACCGGGGTTTCCGTTTCCGGAACCGGGGTTTCCGTTTCCGGGGTTTCCGATGTCGAATTTCCTATCAATAAAGACAAAGAGCATCAGTATACCAAAGTCAAAAACAGAGTTTGCAAGTTTATGACATGGTGGTTTTTATTGGGCATTTTAAAAAAAACCACCTTAAATACCGAAAACTAGTCCCCAAATTCAGTTCAAATTTCACTGTTCAGCTTGGCGCTATAGAGATGTAACTAGAAAAGTACCATTAAAAAAGGGTACTGTATCGATCTTACCATGAACCTGAGGGTATGTGGCATGTAATAAAAGGTTTTAATATGTTAAAGTAGGCATTTCTATGAAATAAATACCCTTAGAAAAAATCCAGAGCCCCTCCCCTTGTTTCATGAAAATATATACATAACCAAGGAAATGTAAAAAAAAAAAACAACTTCTGATATATATGTAAAACCACCTGTTTGGATATTAGTTTGTTCATTGTTCACACATGCACAGTGTACATGTTTTTCAGTACAATTTTAGTGTCCGATGTCAGGCCTGAAGAATACCCCCCCCCCACCAAAAAAAAATCATGAATCTGCCATTGGTTTGCTGTGGTCAATGGAACTTTGCACCATTGCGAGGTAAATATTGCAAATAGAGCAAAATTAATAAGTTCATTGAATTCGGGGGAGTTTACTTGATATATATATATATATATGCAGGTTTTTAAATTTTTAAAATCGGATGTTTATTAACGTTTTTAGGCCTAGTTTTGCATTCAAGATGATGTACACAATCTTTAGTGACGTTTCACACGCAAAAAATATTGCCAGAAATATTTCTAATCTTGTTCAATCGATATACTGTTAAGAATACTTACATATAAGTTTTTTTACAGGTTAAGACATCGATACAAAAAAAAAACAATATCTCTATATTTCGTAATTACTGCTAAACATATATACACATATGCAGATTTGATTGAAAATCCCCTTTGTGCCAAATAAGAACAATGACATTATCAATATAAAGTATTTGGCAATGTTGAGCTAAACGTTGTGTAACACCCCTATTTAAGCGCGACAAACTAGCTTTCACCGTACAGCAAGATTTCAGAGCTCCTTGGCGAAAAAGTAATAGGTTTGGACCTCCAAAACTTGCTGTCATTTGAAAGAGCACCATCTGAATATTCTATATCTGTTTGCTGTTTTTTGTAGCCCTCATAGTTATTGAAAAAATCAGGTCGCAAAGAGGCCTACATAAGCGTTACACATTTTGACAAAATTACCAGTTTTTCAATGACCTCAAAATGAAAGAAAGAATGTGAATTTAAAGATGCTCTTTCTTTTTTTAACTTCAGCCAATCTATTTCATTTTCCTATACTTTTTTTGACCAATATACAGTATTTTTTTTACAGATCAGATAATGTGTTTTAATTTTGAGAGTTGTCCACAATGGTTACATTTTTTAAACAGCTATAAATCTAAAACCGTAGGACGGATACACAAACCGTCAATTGGGATGATTGGTGCAGCATCTGAGACTGAATAAAACATCTGAAAGTGAATGAAATGGCCGTGGATTTTTGTATTTGTTGTCCGAAAATTGTCCACATAGAGCACCCTAAGACATATTTTGTGGACAATCAAAATCATGTTGTCCTTGGATAATGGACAATGTAGCTTTTAGAAGTCTTCAGACAAATGCTGACTCTGGTCACCTCTGGGACAAGACTATTTTATATTTCCAGGAATTCAATATTTGTAGGTATGATTTTAAAATCTCATGAATATTTTAATATGTTGTTGCCTGACGTGCGCATCTTCATGATGTTTCATTCATGTCAAGTAATAATTTTTAAGTTGGACAACTCAGATGATCAGTTGTCCACACTTATTTTTTTTCATAGGACAACTGTGAGATATTTTTTTGAAAAATAAAAGCTGTGTAATATTTTGGCATGTTCTAAAGTATATATTTCATCAAAACTAGTTAACCTACATATATGACAATATTGCAGTAATGAACTCTCATTTGGACACCACTGTTTTTTGGGCATAATATTATGGCCTGTACGAATTGTCCTGCTGGCTTGTCGTTGAGGCAAAAAAGTGAAAATTGGACTCAGTTCAAGAGAAGTTGCTGCAAGATGATAGTTAGGAGGAGGGGGCTATGGATTTTACCTTCGGGAACAACTTTTCGACAGGAGAAGCAACGCTAACTATTTTTCACATGCAAAGGAGCGACAAACCTTTTTATTGCAATTTTGACATTAAACCTAATGGTATGATAGATGAACACCCTAAATGTGGAAACAAAGGTTTTTCTCCTTTGCTGATCAAGCTACTTTTGGTGTCATACATATATCAAACAATTTTTTTTAAATCCGCTGTCCCCATCCAAGGATCATCTGGTCAGCCCACAATTGCACAACTTTGGATATATCATGATCAAAAAGAATTTCAAACGCTTGGCACCATCATTATAATTAACATTTGATAGATTCTAATGTAACCCTCAGCAAAACAACCTTGAAATGCTTGAAGTTTTATTGGTACAACTCTTACAACACATGGTCCATAGTATAGGCCTACAGTTGTTGGCATGTCTGTCCTGTTTGGTTAGGCATTTAAACCCTGCTCCGGCCATGTCCAGAGATTATTACCAGGGGGCGGGGATTCAGAAAATTCTGGTGGGGGGTCTATTGGGTTATTGCGTTTTGGAACTGATGCCTCAAAAATATTCAGAATATCTTTGATATAACACAAATATGCTACTACCTAATAGATGGGAACAGAGAAGCTCAGAGTATGTATCTATCTAGAAAGTGTAAGGAAACAGACAAGCAATTCAGTATTTAGAAAAAACGATGCCATTTGTTGTTCCATTCTAGCCGAGAAAGCTTAGTATAAATATTCTTTCCCAGCTGTGTTGAAATAAATTTCCAGTGGATGGCCTATCTCAGTCTCAGTCTGCAATGTTTGATTGAGAAGTAATAAAGGTTTTCAGACACTCAAAACAAATTTAATCTGTCGCTTTTTCCGTAAGAAATAAATTTATTCCCAGCGAGACGATTTACACGCCCTGTCCTTTAAAAATGCAATGATTGCCCCCCTTATTGTCTTCAGGTCAGTGTTTTTACTTGAATGATTGAGTGAATCTTCAATTGCAATGTTATAGCCTTATTGTAAGTGATATGTCGATAATATATCAAGCTAAAATAGTTTGGCAGTCAACCATAATTTATGTTCAGCCGGCCTCGGTCTCGGTCTCGATAGCTGATGCCTCGGTCTCGGTCTTGGAGGGTCAATGCCTCGGTCTCGGTCTCAGATGCTCATGCCTCGGTCTCGGATGTCCTGGCCTCGACTCCAACACTGCTTGGTTCTTTTGAAAAATGTATTTGAGGGGGTCCTATGAGCATTTGGGGGGGTCAAACCCCCTTGACCCCCCCTTATTTCGAACACTGGTAGAGCTCGGAACCGCCAACATTTTGCGCCGCCGCGAGCTGATTTTGCTCTCAGCTGCAGTGAGCTGAAGTTGGTCAGTCTAGCAGCAGACTTTGCTTCAAGTCAGCCGAGATGAAAAGCCAGCTTGAAGCCAATTAAAGCCCTTAGCTCTATGGCAATTGAGGTTTAATTTACAGGAGAATCAATAGGACATTCGCAATTGCAATTAAGGACGATGAGAAGTTCCCTGCTTTTATTTCTCATAATGGCAATTAGAGTTGGCAATCAGATTGCAATTCACAACTTTGACTTCCAGAAGAGTGAAAAGGCCATTACTTAGAAGTTTGATGCATGGGGTCATCCTAAGTTTGAGAATACAAGCCTGTTCATTGGCTAAATTTCATATGATATAACCATTATGCAAATAAATTGACCAAACCCAAATATTTAGCACAGTATTAACTAGAAGGCAAATTGCAATTTGCATATCTGGACGCTGATAATTGACCTGAACATTATAACATAATATTGGTCTGGTAGTCTGGTTGGCTGAATTATAATAGCAGTAGTCAGAAGTTATCAGGGCATAGTGGGCAATGGGCCTTAAGAGAGAGAAATAAATGTATTGCTACATAGCGATGCATGAAGTTTTTTGATTGTGTGTGATGGAGTTGTGTGTTTAACAACTTGAAATAGTTGTGTTAAGCTGACAGAGGAGATACACACCCACAGCTCATCATTGCTTTGGACATCTTAAGCTAAGGTAGATACAGCTCATCTTCATGAAGCAGACCCACTTTTATGATTTCAATAAAACCTGAGATGTTCGAGAAAGAAAGCAATAACATAATTTAAACGAAGTCAAAGAGCCCTGAGGCTATTGCCCTACTTCATTGCACATTGGCCTAGAAAAATGGACCAAGGGCAGAGTAAATGTATTTACCCCTTTTCACACCTCTTTCAAATTACCCAACAATCTTGCTGTAAGTGTATGTGTATAGGCATATGCAGCTTACATTTACCATGACAGTTACCCTTGTAACTGTCATGCATTTACTAAAAGTACACTGTATAAAGTTTATAAACTTCAAATTAAAAGTAAAACTTTTATTTGATTATGTATACTACACTTTACTTTATTAAAACATATATGCATCATGGGAGAATTCTTTTTATTTTGTTTCTATACATTGTCAAACAAATGGACCAGTGTAGTATGCTTCCTCAAAAAGCCATTCTTTAGGTCAGAAGTAGGTGTGAATGAGGCCATGGTTGTAAAACAGTTCATCCTGTCTGAGCATAAGTCGGTCACAAGTTGGTCAATAGCTTTATGGCTCTTTAACCCCCTTTTAAATTGTTTATGCATGCCAGTTTCAATCTAATGATCTAGTTGTTGAACACCGGCAAATCTATATAGCTCTCTCAACCAATAGCATTAGTGCGTATTTTGCATGCTAGGTGGCTACCGCGTGTTGATGACGGGTGTGCGCTGAAGCATATCAGATTCTGGTAGACTGGTCCCCCCTCCCTGGTGTGCCATAGGGACAGTATATCAGTTATAATTCTAGTACATTATCCTATTTAGAATCCAGTCAATTTTCCATGATTGCAATACAGATTTCCAGCTATTCTCGGTGTTAAGGACCAATTCACCGGGTGATATCTGTAGATCTATCCACTATCTGTTTGCTATATCAGTCTGAGTCACTTGGATCACGTGTGTGCAACATAAAGTAAGTTTGATGGGTTTACTGTGTACATCACTATGTCTTATGTTCAGCCAACAGGAAACTGAAAAACACAAGAAAAGACAGGAAGTAGGCCGTTGTGAGACAGTATCTGGACGCCAGAGGCGTCCAGATAATTAATTTGAATAATTCATTAGATAATTTTTTTTATATTGAGTCCTGCACATGAATTGGAATTGATAGTATAGTTTCAGCCGGCCTACAATACTGTTTAACAAATGTCCATTGGGTTGTCTACATTGTCCTCTAAATAGTCTGCATCGTCCACTAAATTGTCCGCATTGTCCTCTAAATTATCCGCATTGTCCTCTAAATTGTCCGCATTGTCCTCTAACTTTTCCGCATTGTCCCCTAAATTGTCCGCATTGTCCTCTAAATTGTCCAAATTGTCCCCTAAATTGTCCGCTTTGTCCTCTAAATTGTCTGCATTGTCCTCTAAATTTTTCGCATTGTCCTCTAGTTGTCCGCATTGTCCCTTGAGTTGTCCTCACATGTTATAGCCTTATTGTAAGTGATATGTCGATATAATATATCAAGCTAAAATAGTTTGGCAGTCAACCATAATTTATGTTCAGCCGGCCTCGGTCTCGGTCTAGATAGCTGATGCCTCGGTCTCGGTCTCGGACGGTCAATGCCTCGGTCTCGGATGCTCATGCCTCGGTCTCGGTCTCGGATGTCCTGGCCTCGACTCCAACACTGCTTGATTCTTTTGAAAAATGTATTTTAGGGGTCCCATGAGCATTGGGGGGGGGGGGGTCAAACCCCTTTGACCCCCCTTATTTTGAACACTGGGGAGTATCTATGTTTCCCGACTCGAACCCCCCTGCTGCCTACACTGCCCTACAGGCTACGGTGCCATGGGTAGTCAAACCATGCAATATGGATGGTACTAGATCTCAATAATTAGAATCTAATAAATAAAATGAAAATGATCACTGATCAGCCTTGGTTTTTGTTCAAACAACACACTTTGTTTGCAAAACATTGAGACTCTTCTGGCGAGGTGTAACACTCAGCTTAGACAGAAGCCGTTTGTTGTGGTTGTACACAAAAAATAACATTGCCTGGCAGTTTTAGATTTCTTTGTCAAAAACTGTGATGTCAAACTCTAAACTGAGTGTCACAGGTTGAAGATTAGACCAATCACATTCACTGATACCCTCTGATGTCACGGTTTAACTGCAAAACGAAGTTTTCAGAAAAACACACAGCTATGAAAACAATAATAATTTAATTCTCAGTAGAGGCCCCATATAAAGCAAAATTTTGGGTCCTCCCCTATCGGGATAGGACCTATCTCTATGAGCTCATGGCCCACAGACTTATTGTCACTCATCTAAGAGAGTGACAACGCTTACTTGTGCATATATCCCTCGAACAAGCGTTCATGCGCTTGATCCGGCTGAGAAATTAATTTTTTGGGTGCCTGTCAGAGCCTCTCGCTGTCCCACAATGCATTGCGCATCACTTCCTCTTTCACGAGGCCGAAGCACATCAACATACCACCAGAGGGGAGGTGGGTGGGAAGCTCAAGTAATAAGTCTGTGGGCCATGAGCTCATAGAGATAGGTCCTATCCCGATAGGGGAGGACCCAAACTCTATCTTCGCTCATGGCCCACAGACTTATTGTCACTCATCTAAGAGAGTGACAACGCTTACTTGTGCAGATTCACAAAGTGGCGGAGGGGCCAGGAACCCGCAAGGTTGAAAGGAAAGCAAGGCAAACTCACCAGAAGCAGAGCGAAAACTCAAAAAATGCTGCTGCCCAGGACTGCCGTGAAGTCTGACAGAGTGCTGCATAGCTCGCCCCTGCCCACCCGCCCGAGCGCTGAGAAGGCTGCAGAAGAGGGGGAGACGAGGAAGAAAACCGGAACCCGGAGCCGCAAGGGGACGAGAATCCGGCAAAGGAAGAGCGGACATCAGTAGTTGACCAGCTGACGCCGGGCCACTACTGGATGCATTCTGTGCCGACCATCCGGTTGGAGGCGGACGTCGGCCAGATAACATGAAGTAAAAGTGGAATGGCACGCCCACGTGCCGGCCTGAAGAATATCATCCACGGAATGGGAGCCCCCGTGAAAAGCCCAAGAGGCACTCATCCGCCGAACCTCATGGGCCGTGACTGGAAGGTCCGGGCGGTGCTGGTGGGCAAAACGGACAGTATCCTTAATCCAGTTGGCCACCGTCTGCACCGTAGGAGCACCCCCCCCCCGGACTTTGCAGAAGAGGCGCTCCCTGGCAGAGGGACCACCGGTGAAGCCCAGGTAGAGACGCACCATCCGGACCGGACAGAGGAGACGATCCGCTGAGTCACGACCCGAGAAGGGGATCAAGGCCGGAATTGTGAAGGGGCCGGATCCATCCCGGGAATGGCTGTCTTGGCAAGAAAGCCAGGAACAACCCGCAGCGACAGGCCCCGGTCAGAGAAGACCAGATCGCGGGGGTCCCGCGACAGAGCCTGCAGTTCGCTGCGACGGCAGGAGGGCCTCCAAGGAATCCCAACGAGGGGGTTCGAAGGCAGGAGAGCGGAGTACGCGAAGTACCCGCGCCAGATCCCACTCCGGCACCCGGGGACGAGCCCGGGGGCGGGACGTCGAAAAGGCCTTAAGGAGCTTAGAAAGACAGGGATGGAGGGAGAGGGGAACTCCATCCACTGAGCCCAAGGTAGACGCAATCGCCGTGCGGTAATTGGCGATGGTCTTAGGTGCCAATTGCCTCTCCTCAAAGAGGTAGACTAAGAACTCTGCGACGTGTTGAACAGTCGCAGAGGATGGATCGACGTCCCGCTCTTCGCACCAACAGGAGAAGCTACGCCAGTGAGATTGGTACAGGCGTAGCGATGAGTCACGTTGCGAGGCGGACGCATAGCCCGCAACGCGCTCAGAAAATCCTGCCTGTCGGATGCGAAGCCGGAGAGAGGCCAGACGTGAAGAGCCAGGAGGGCTGGCGTCTGGTGAAAAACCTCCTGGCAAGGCTGCCGGAGGAGACGATGCCACGGAGGAAGTTGGAGAGGTAGATCGAAGAGGAGATCTAACAACTCCGGGAACCAAGCCTGGTTGGGCCAGTGAGGGGCTACCAGGAAGAGCTGGACGGAGGACTGACGGAGCTTCCGGAGGACCTCCGGAATCAACTTCGTCGGAGGGAAGGCCAAACCGACGAAATCCGTCCACTCGAACGAGAAGGCGTCCACTTGCCAGGCCAGGGGATCCGGGCAGGGACTGACAAACAGGGGGAGCTGATTGTTCAGACGGGTAGCAAACAGGTCGACCGACAGGGACGGGACAAGTTGCAGAAGGCGCTCGACAATCCCCCGGTGAAGAGTCCACGCCGTGCCAAGCACCTGGGATTGTCGAGACAAGAGATCGGCCAAGGAGTTCAGGTGACCCGGAAGATAATAAGGCCGAAGGGTCACCTGATGGTCCGAGCACCAAAGGAACAGGAGCCAAGCCTCGCGGAAGAGAGACACGGAATGTGTCCCCCCCTGGTTCCGGATGTAGGCCACGGCCGTGGTGTTGTCCGCCAGGAGACGCACTGACTGGCCGTGGACCTGAGGCTGTAAGGCCTGAAGGGAGAGCCGAACGGCACGCAACTCCAGCAAACTGATGTGGAGAGTGGCCTCCTGGGGAGACCACAGGCCCGAGGCCGAATGGCCCTCCATAAATGCCCCCCAGCCCTGGAGGCTGGCGTCCGTCGTCAGCGTCAGGGTGGGAGGCGGAGGGTGCAGAGGGACGCCGGCGAGGAGGCGCCGGTCGTCCAGCCAAAACCGCAGTGCCAAGCGGAAGGGATCCTCCAGCGGGATAGAGACATCTATCATCGCATGGAGGTTGGGGGCCTTGGCCTTGACATACAGCTGCAGAGGCCGAAGATGAAGGCGCCCCAAGGCCACAAACTGAGAGGCATGATTGAGGAGCCCCAAAAGTGACAAAAGGAGACGAACCGGAGCCGACGGACTGCGCATCAGCGCAGAGCATAGCGTCCGGATCTTGGTGACCTCCTCGGTGGTGGGCCGAACCCAGGACCGAGCGAGGTCCAGATCCATGCCCAAGAAGACGAACCTGGTCCGGGGGGTCAGGTCCGACTTCGCCAAATTGACCAAGAGGCCCAAACGGGCAAAGAGCTGCACCGCCAAGGCGGTGTGGGCAGCTACCACCTCTGGAGACGGGCCCCGGAAGAGCCAGTCGTCCAGGTACCGATGCAATAGCACCCCCTGGGCCCGTAGGTGGGAGGCCACGGGTTCCAGGAACTTGGTGAAGACCCGAGGGGCAATGTTCAGACCGAAGCACATGGCCCGGAACTGAAAGGACTCCCCCCGGATGTGAAGACGCAAATAGTGGCGAAACGCCGGATCCACAAGGACATGTAGATAGGCGTCCGACAGGTCCAAACTCGTCGTCCACTCGCCCGCCCGAAGCTGGTCCCGGATGGACCGGTCCGACTCCATCTTGAAGCGCGGACAACGGATGTAACCGTTGAGGCGCTTCAGGTCGATGACCGGCCGAAAACCGCCACTCTTCTTGGGAACCGTGAAGAGGTGAGAGTAGAAGCCTGGGGAGGCATCTCTCACCGGCTCCAGAGCCTGCTTGGCCAGGAGAGAATCCACCTCGGCCAGCAGGACAGTCCTCTTGGCAGAATTGAGTGGCAGTTGAACGGGACGAGGAGACAGGGACAGAGGGGGCGGACGAAGGAACGAGAAGCTGAGACCTGTCGCCAGGAGGCGAAGGTGCCAGGGCGTAAGATGCAGAGAGGCCCAAGCGTCGAAGAACCCGTTCAATCTTCCCCCGACGGGAGCGGACGGGGGGAAGCCGAGAGGAGCTAGTGGGACTTAGAAGAGGAGCCCTTACGAAAGGACCCCCCCCGCCCCTTGCCCCGGGCAGAGCCACGGGACGACTGATTGTGAGACCGAGCCCCTCTCGTGGCGGACTGACGAGGACCGGAAGAGCCGTGATGCCCAGAGGAGGCCGACGACGGGCCATCAGAACGGCCCCGGGGACCCGATTGCTTACGGGAAGACGAGAGGGATGACATAAGAGCCATCTCCCGATCTTCCCGGGCAGAAGAGCGCAAGACCGTCGCCGCATCCCCCAAGAGCGCCGCAGCCGAGGTGGAGAACACGGGCCGTAGGGTGGCCCAGGTGTGGGTACGGCGCGGAACCCGAACCGTATCACAAGCCTTCAAGAAGGCCTCCCGCCGGAGGATGACTGACGAGATCAACGCCCCGGCGGTGAAATCCGTCGAGTAGGACAAAGTCCGACGGATGTGAGACCATAAGGCCTCGACGACGGCCGGATCGGGATGTGGAAGGGAAGACACCTCGTGGAGGGTCTTCAGTAGCCAGTCCAGGGAGGACAGCGAGCGGATATTCTTCCGCAGAAGAAATTCGAGATCTCCCACCTTCTTGACGGGCACCGCCGGAACGGCATTGGACCGGAGGAAGGACTGCTCCTCGGGAGTGGGTGCGGCAGAGCAGCACGACAGGGGGAACTTGTCGCCCCCGTGATATTTAGTCCGAAAACCGGGACCAAACTTGGTCGCCGGAACCTGGGTCGTCACGTCGCCAGGCATCGCCCCCGGCCGGACCCGGGTGAGGTCATGATGATGAGAGAACCGAGCATAGGCGGCCTCGAGGGAGCGAGTGACCCCAGTGGAGGGCGGAAACGAGAGACGAGTGGGCGGGGCCGGAGCCTCAGCCAGCAAGCCTGTGTGGCCCGACGGCGGTGGGGAAGGCGGCGGAGCCTGACCCGCCAACACCAGACCGAGGTCAACCAGAGTGGCCCAGGAAACCGCGGTATCATCGGTATCATCCAGACGAGCCGGGGAGGCGGACCGTGAACGTCGCGCCCCCAACCGAGAAAACACACTCCCCTGGGGGAGTTGGGCGAGCCCTCCGGGGACGAGTCCCGAGGACGCCGAGGGGTCACTTGAGGGGACAGGCGAGGAGGGGAATGACGCCGTGGGGAGCGTCGTCGCGGGGAGCGGCTGCGATGTCGGGGAGACCGACTGCGGGCATGCCGCCCCAATATCACCGACCGACGAGGAGAAGTCGGGGTGCGGCCCCGGCGCCGAGTCGGTGAACTGCGCGTGGAACCAGAAGGTCCCAGCTGGGCCTCCAACAGGGCCAGACGCGCCTGCAGGGCAGCCACTTCAGCCGAGGCGGAGGAAGGCTGAGTAGACAGAGTGGCAGAGGCACTGGAGGAGGGGGCCCCTGAAGGAGGGGGATCCGTAGCTGAAGGGTCCAGCTGTCGGGGCGGCCCCTGCCCCCCCGGGGGGAGAGGGGAGCCCAAAATCTCCTGGTCCAAAGCCGAAGACCCCCGGGCGAAGAGGTCCAAATCCACACGGCAGGGCCGCTCCGGGGTGCAGAAGGTCCGGATGTGAGGCATGCTCACAACCTGCCCAGGGGGAAGCCTGGAATCCGGGGCCCCGGTAGCAGTCTTGGCAGAAATGCCAGAGACCACCGTAGACGGGGGAGGGTCCGGCCTAGCCGGGTCAGTCCGCAAGGGGGGCGGAGACAACCGGGTAGACGACCTGAGGCGGCGCCCAGCCTGGAGAGTGGCCTGGGCCTTGGCGTGACGGTCAGACATGAGGGAGCTGACCAGGCCAACAAAAAACCGCAAACTTGAAAACAGGGGGTTGGGGTCCCTGAAGTACAAGTACTACAACACAGTAATAAGGCAAAGGAAAAAGGCAAGGCAATTCCACAGTAAACTGCACAGCAAGCAGGGGGCAAGCAGCAGCAAGCAAGAACACTGAACTTGACGCACAGCAAGGCAAGGGTGACACAGCAAAACGCAATGTATGCAGCAATCTAAACACCTGAACGCTATGGGAGCTAGGTGAAGAGTGGGCTTGGAACCCAGGACCAGGACAGCACGTCACAGGCTACGTCATGCGCGGCGCTGTCAAAACAACGTCCGCCATCTTGGATTCCGCTGTCAACGGACCAGACGAAATCGTGGACGAAAACGATCGTTTCGGGCAGTGGGGAACCCAAAACGAACGTAGGATTGAAGAAATAAGCAGCAATAGCACCAGCAGTGAAGATTTGAGGGAGATGGGCCGCTCAGAAGGGCGCCATCCGCCCGAAAACACTGCGCAGATCGATGTAAACTTCGACGGGCGCCATGACACTGGACCCGCCAAAACATCGACGAACTCAGGGGCGACTAAATCGAGCCAAAATAACGACTTACCGGCGTCAAATGGACCCGAAAACTAAGAAACACTTACCTGAAACGTTTAACAACGTAATGACACCAAGAAGAATGCCCCATAATGAGTATTTCAACCGAAAAAAGCGGCCGGCCAGACATACGTCCGATGTGCTGGGCCGGCTGAGAGAAAGAGGAAGTGATGCGCAATGCATTGTGGGACAGCGAGAGGCTCTGACAGGCACCCAAAAAATTAATTTCTCAGCCGGATCAAGCGCATGAACGCTTGTTCGAGGGATATATGCACAAGTAAGCGTTGTCACTCTCTTAGATGACTGACAATAAGTCTGTGGGCCATGAGCGAAGATAGAGATCAATAATTAAATCAAATTTAGATTACATTGGTACATTTTTCTACTATAATTTGATGGTGATAAGCATTTAATTGTTGTTGTTAGCAGTAACTCCAAATTGAGCATATAGATTTTCATGTAAAAAAAGAAGAAAAATCCCAATATTTGTAGATTGTAATAATATATTGAAATAACATTTCATATGCCTTGTGTATATTTTCTCACCTTCGAGGACAAATTTCAAATATCCTAGATAGTAGTTCCAGGCCAGCACAAAACCAACATCCCCATAGCCGTGTAAAACTGTAAGTTGTGGCGCAGGCCCTGCAAAGAGAGAAAATTTTGAGACACATGTGCTTTCTGCTGACCTTTGTGTAACCCTATTTATTGTGTGTCATATGTCCTCACAATTAAATAGGGTGTGTCAGTTTTAATTTTCCAAAAAGCGCCAGTGGCTAAAATATGCATCAGGAGCTATGAAATCCAAATTTGTTTTGAAATGGAGATTTTACTTTTCCTACTTCCAATTTTGGTTTTGTAGTTTCGCCTTTATTTCGTTTTTAGTAATTTTTCGCCAAATACTGTTTCCTTTAATTTAGTCAATCTGTATCATAAAGCCATAGTTGGCATGGACTCTAAATGAGCGCTCTTTATTTTGCATACCAGCAATTTTTGAAACGGCACCTATCCCTAATCATAAGTGCCAATATTTTGTCTTTGCCTGCTGCTAACCACAGTTTTGCTCAGTGCTCGCTCATGCATAGGCCTAACACATTTATATATAAACTGCCCGTATGTGAAATTACCTTTTAATCTATTACATATTTGACCTAGTTTGTCCTCATCGAGTCCACCAGATGCATCCATGTGTAACGTTGTTTGATCTCCCAGATCATTCATCACACTATTGTTCCATAGGTCACTTGAGAGGATGTCCTTTTCCAGCAGCACCAGCACCAATGTTGACTTATGTACCATACTACTACGCACAATGACTGATGTCAGGTATGCCATAAATTCTTGGTTTTCCAAGGAACGCGATGAAATCAAGGCGAAGTATCCTGCGTAATTTGGGCCCTCCTGTACATGCTGAAAGAGACCACAGGCCAAACAGATGAACTCAATTGTAAACTAGAAAAGCACATGGAATGTGCACCTCCAGAGCTGGATAGTTGGGTTGGCCCCGGCCCCCCTAGTCCAATGTTGTGTTAGGGCAACGGAAAGATCCTGGTCATGATGCAGGACATCCCCGAATGAATATGTGTCATAGAGAGGTTAAAAGAGCAAGATAGCGTAGGGCAAGACAAAAAGCAACTGCATTGGCTACATGCTCCTGCTAGAAGACAATTGCAGTTGCTGAGTACAACCTGGAAGGCATTATACCTGAAAACGCCAGGATCAGCCAATGGCAGCAAATCATGTATTTCTTGGGCTCAACCAATATTCTGTCACTCGTGTATTCCTTGTGGTTTTTCTGTATGATATAGAACTGTGCAGTGTGCATAATTGTATAAATATAAATATGAACCATTTGTGGTGAGAAGCATCGTAAGGATTTCAGGGCCGTAGCCTGCAGGGGGGGGGGGCTAGGGGGCGAAAAATTTAACACAAATATAAATATGATGATGATGATGAATCATTTGCACTGAAACCTGCCAGTCTAATTATCCCCCCTGTGCTAGTCTAATGATTGACTCAAAGGCAAACATAAAACCAAGACCAGTCAGCTGAGTTTGTCAGCTGTCAAAAGTCAGGTCAGTTTGTCAGCTGTCACAAAACTGAGCAATGAAGTGACCACCTCACTGGCTGTACTTACATAAATTCAGCTTCACAGATATATTCCATGGTCCATGGGGAAGTGACATAAGGTGAATTGGACCTTATGGCCAGAATATTGTGAGATAAATCTCACAATAGTGAATACAACACAACACTGCACACCTGCATGCAGAAGGTTGCGCATGCTAATCCAGGGTGCCAAGCACATGGTGGCTATATTTAGCACACCAGCAGGGTCCAAACAATCACATTGTAGCATTGCGATATGACGTCATGGGACTCCCCAATAGAGCACTCTGATTGGCCAAAAAAGACAGGAAGAGGCAGTCCTAGTGAACTGAGCAAGAAGGACAAGATGGCATGGCAGCCTGCACTGCTGGAATTTGTCATGAATTCTGCCACAGTGTGGCTTTTTAATGTCTTTATCAAGCAATGTTGGACTATATTTTATAAAATAAAGATGAAAAGCAAAGATTCAGAGGATATTTGGGGTTTGTAATGGTGTTGTTTGGCTGAAATGCAGATCGTTAGGGCCAGTGAAATTTTGATTGTTTTTGTTCAACATGGCGAAGTGGGGATGTCAAAATGCATTGAAAATGCCCGATTTCTGACTATTCTCGGCACAAAAGTGTTTTAGTGTTTTGATTGATACTTATGTTGAATTGGGAGAGATGAAAGTTTGTAGGGCTTGACAAGTAGTGTTAATACTGAGTTATGTAGAGTAATACCCCCCCCAGGCGACCCCTCGAGGCAACCCCCCCCCCCAGGCGACCCCTCGAGGCAACCCCCCCAGGCGACCCCCCGAGACGACCCCCCGAGACGACCCCCCGAGACGACCCCCCGAGACGACCCCCCGAGGCGACCCGGGCCGACCCCCCAGTTTCTACCGATTTCAATAAAGCTACATTTATGACAATAATGATATAATCATAATTCATTAACTGTATTTGGTTTAGTGATGGGAATCGGTCAGATTTTCAACATCGATTATCGGATGACCCTTCTGATTCGATAATCGATCCTAAATCGATTATTTTTCTACTGAGAAATAACCTCAATCTTGACAATTATTGCACTATAACACAAGCCATACAGATATAATTCTTGCTGTGTTAAATAGATCTCTTCAAGAGCTTTAAAATATAAAATCGATGTTGACAGTGGCGATTATCATCGGCGATATTTTCGTCGATCACTACAACACTAATTTGGTTACACACAAATATCCTTTATATGATTTTATTGTTGTAATCACAACTCAGGACAACCATGGCAAGCCCAACACCCAGTGATGCGACTAACGCGTTAGTAACGGACTGCGTTACCTAATATTATTACTTTGGCAGGTAACTGAGTAATATAACGAGTTACTTACAAACCCAAAGTAATAATATTAGAGTTACTTGCATGCCTATTCTCCGTTACTTCTGCGTTACTTTATTGCCTGGTAAACTGCCTGTTTGCAGATATCCCACATGTTCATTTGTAGCCACATTTTGTCCACACTTCAGTTGACTGCCTATATCTGAAATTTGTTGATATTTGCTTTTTGTTGAGGTAATTGACGCTCTCATGGCATAGACAATGTGTTCATATTAATATGGATATCATATTCAGGTGTAAAGATAGCAAAAACTTAGTAATAGTGAAGTGCCTGCTGCCCTCAGTTGTTCATACTGATTTCAGTACTGGTGGCTCCACCTATAATAGAGAGGTAGAGGACAGGGAGGTAAAGGGGGCTGAGGTAAGAGGGAGGAGGTAAGGGGGAGGGAAGTAATAGAGCAGTGCATTTTTTAACATGGTAACTGGGAGACCATTTAAATCACTATTATCTTATAAATCCACTTGGACCATGCCTGGACCAAAAATGCTGTCGGGATTCAAGTAAGTTTTGAGTCAGCCTTTGTTGGACTAGACCATGCCCAGTTCTCATCATTTGGCCCATAATACAAACTAAATGCGACGCAATACGCTAAAGTAATAAGTAATATATAATATGTAATATTATTACTTTTTATCAATTTTTAAAGTAATATGTAACGGATCATATTACATTTTTAAAAAGTAATATGTAATACGTAACTAGTTACTATGACTGAGTAACGAGCACAACACTGCCAACACCATCCTAACACAGCATACAAATCCACTAGCGCTGGTACACATTTTGCACGTTAAATGGCTACGGAGAGTGTCCCCCTAGCGGGAAGCCCAAACACTACTTGTTCACAGCAGCAAGATGGCGGGAACCAGCCAGACGACATCAAACAATCACATCGCTTCAATCCAATGGCAACCAGCTACTCTATCAAGAGCTTATGTAGGCCCTGACTCTATGCATCAATGGACTGGTCCCCCCTAAGCTACAGACAGGTGGGCCAGATAGCAGTCAAATGCATCAGATTTACTGATTTCTGCCTATTCTCGGCACTGTATGCATCTATCTCCGGTTGCTACAGACAGATCTAGCCATAATCTATCTGCCACATCAGTCTGGCCCTTTAGGATGCCGTGTGTGCAGAGGTGGATGAGAAAATAGAGTTGTTTTGAGTAAATCACTATATGTCATGTTTAACGAACACAGGAAATGAAGGCTGACAGAACTGGTAGCGTAGCTGTACAATCCTCCATAGCAGCAAGCTGCTCTGGAGGAATTACTGAAAAATTATTATCATTATTCTTCATTTTACAACAAGACATGACCAGGGTTATATGCACATTCAAGAAAGATAAGTAAAGAATCCTTTACTTTCACAAATGGTCTGTCTTCTATCATGGCTTTCTCGACCGTTTTCTTGTTCTTTCTTTCGATGGCTCCAGATATTTTCTCCCCATCTTCTTCATCTTCTTTGACCCAAATTCCACAAATGGCGTCTTTTGGTTGAAGCATTTTTGGCATTTTTGGCGGTTCACTGAAAGGGAAGATTACAATATGTATTCACGTATTGAACAGTCAAACACATCGGCACCAACACTCTAAAAAATGTCGGGACAAAATTGGTTTTTTAGATTCAAAATGGTTTTTTGAAAAACCAAATTTCAATGCAAAACCAACATGGATTTTTAAAAAAAGCCATGTTGGTTTTTTGCACTGAAATTTGGTTTTTCAAAACACCATTTTGAATCTAAAAACCAATTTTGTCTGAAAATTTTTAGAGTGAAGACTAAATAACAAATAAATCTTTAGCCATTCGGTTCCGTAAAGTAGGCCCACTTTTAACCAGTGGCGTAGCTAGTGGGGGGGCAGGGGGGGCAAGTTGCCCCCCCAGACAACTTTTTGGGGAAAAATGGGGAAATGGGGGTAAAAATAGGGAAATGGGGAAAAATAGGAAAGGGGAAAAATAAGGGTAAAAGGGGAAGCAAAGGGGAAAAAAGGGAAGGAAAAAGAGGAAAGAAAAAGGGGAATATAAGGAGGAAAGGCATACTTTTACTTCATACATGGAAATTCTGTTGACATCGCTGACACTATCTGAAGACTCTACGATGAGTTGATAAAATGTAATAAAGAACAAGTTGGAGACGCTGTATGAGTACTGAGTACATGTATGTGATGTGCAGGATTGACAGCAAAATTTGAGTGTTTATATATATTAAATCTATCTAAATTTTATTTGGCCTGCATAGCCTGCGCTTCGTCTATCACCCAACATCCAGAATGATCTTTCAAACGAGGCCTTGTGTAATAGGCTATTTTTTGGCCAAAGCCAAACACAACAGAGAGTCAAGGTGTTGGTAAAACTTTTGAAGAGACGGAAATAGAGATTAGTTGAATGGTGAGGAAAATGCTGATGATGCTCGAAACATGCCAAATGTTTCATTAAAAATCAAAAGCAAAATTGGCTACACAATGCATGATGGAATACAACAAGAAGAATTCAAGACTGATTTTTCTGATTATAATCACACAGTTGAAAAAATTTTCTGGCCACCTCATGGGTAATTTTTTTAATTTTCTTTACAAATAGCAACAATTATTTTAAGGATGTCTCTGTTTATATGAAGCACCTGAATACAGAAGCATTTCATATTTGATAAAAGACAGATGGGGAGTCCTCATCACAACAAAATCAACCTTCAATTTAAGTTTTGCATCTTTTTGTGAGTTTAAAGTAGAAGCAACCTAACCAAAGATATTTTCATTACATAATTTTGTCGTGCGGTACAAATCAGCAACTTTCTAAAACTTTGTTTTCTTTAGCTCTTCCATGCAGAAAGTGACAAGTGCACAGAATCCTGTGTATGCCGGGTTGCCGATTGCTTTTTAGGGAAATTCAGGGTCATTTGCCCCCCCAGAGAAAAACCCTAGCTACGCCACTGCTTTTAACACTGATATCAATGGGCTGCATCTCATAATAATTATTATCATTTGGTCACCAACTTGGTTAAGAGTACAGTGAAGTTCCATTGTGTAAGTCATGGCATAGCTGCTGAAAGAAAGATTTTAAAACATTACCTGGATGGTCCTTGACCTGTCGTATCCATTTGGGTCTTGTCCACAGATTGATGACTGCCACCAGGCACAGGGAAAAAATAAGAGTTATATCACAAAAGACAAAAAAAAATCATAAATATGATACACATAGAAAGATGTAGTAGGAGTTTCAATGCTAACTGAGTTCCAATTTGATTGGCCGCTTTGCAGCATGTCGATCAAGGTCATTTTTAAATTTCGGGACAATCTTCGTCACTCAGGTGCCGTGACATACGTTTGAATGCAATTAATATCTGTAATGTCACTCCACATCTGTTATTCATTTGCTAATTAGAACCACTGTACAATATGTATTCACGTATTGAACAGTCAAACACATCGGCACCAACACTCTAAAAAATGTTGGGAAAAAATTGGTTTTTTAGATTCAAAATGGTTTTTTGAAAAACCAAATTTCAATGCAAAACCAACATGGATTTTTAAAAAAAGCCATGTTGGTTTTTTGCACTGAAATTTGGTTTTTCAAAACACCATTTTGAATCTAAAAACCAATTTTGTCTGAAAATTTTTAGAGTGAAGACTAAATAACAAATAAATCTTTAGCCATTCGGTTCCGTAAAGTAGGCCCACTTTTAACATTGATGTCAATGGGCTGCATCTCATAATAATTATTATCATTTGGTCACCAACTTGGTTAAGAGTACAGTGAAGTTCCATTGTGTAAGTCATGGCATAGCTGCTGAAAGAAAGATTTTAAAACATTACCTGGATGGTCCTTGACCTGTCGTATCCATTTGGGTCGTGTCCACAGATTGATGACTGCCACCAGGCACAGGGAAAAAATAAGAGTTATATCACAAAAGACAATAAACAATCATAAATATGATACACATAGAAAGATGTAGTAGGAGTTTCAATGCTAACTGAGTTCCAATTTGATTGGCCGCTTTGCAGCATGTCTATCAAGGTCATTTTTAAATTTCGGGACAATCTTCGTCACTCAGGTGCCGTGACATACGTTTGAATGCAATTAATATCTGTAATGTCACTCCACATCTGTTATTCATTTTGCTAATTAGAACCACTGTACAATATGTATTCACGTATTGAACAGTCAAACACATCGGCACCAACACTCTAAAAAATGTCGGGACAAAATTGGTTTTTTAGATTCAAAATGGTTTTTTGAAAAACCAAATTTCAATGCAAAACCAACATGGATTTTTAAAAAAAGCCATGTTGGTTTTTTGCACTGAAATTTGGTTTTTCAAAACACCATTTTGAATCTAAAAACCAATTTTGTCTGAAAATTTTTAGAGTGAAGACTAAATAACAAATAAATCTTTAGCCATTCGGTTCCGTAAAGTAGGCCCACTTTTAACATTGATGTCAATGGGCTGCATCTCATAATAATTATTATCATTTGGTCACCAACTTGGTTAAGAGTACAGTGAAGTTCCATTGTGTAAGTCATGGCATAGCTGCTGAAAGAAAGATTTTAAAACATTACCTGGATGGTCCTTGACCTGTCGTATCCATTTGGGTCTTGTCCACAGATTGATGACTGCCACCAGGCACAGGGAAAAAATAAGAGTTATATCACAAAAGACAATAAACAATCATAAATATGATACACATAGAAAGATGTAGTAGGAGTTTCAATGCTAACTGAGTTCCAATTTGATTGGCCGCTTTGCAGCATGTCTATCAAGGTCATTTTTAAATTTCGGGACAATCTTCGTCACTCAGGTGCCGTGACATACGTTTGAATGCAATTAATATCTGTAATGTCACTCCACATCTGTTATTCATTTTGCTAATTAGAACCACTGTACAATATGTATTCACGTATTGAACAGTCAAACACATCGGCACCAACACTCTAAAAAATGTCGGGACAAAATTGGTTTTTTAGATTCAAAATGGTTTTTTGAAAAACCAAATTTCAATGCAAAACCAACATGGATTTTTAAAAAAAGCCATGTTGGTTTTTTGCACTGAAATTTGGTTTTTCAAAACACCATTTTGAATCTAAAAACCAATTTTGTCTGAAAATTTTTAGAGTGAAGACTAAATAACAAATAAATCTTTAGCCATTCGGTTCCGTAAAGTAGGCCCACTTTTAACATTGATGTCAATGGGCTGCATCTCATAATAATTATTATCATTTGGTCACCAACTTGGTTAAGAGTACAGTGAAGTTCCATTGTGTAAGTCATGGCATAGCTGCTGAAAGAAAGATTTTAAAACATTACCTGGATGGTCCTTGACCTGTCGTATCCATTTGGGTCTTGTCCACAGATTGATGACTGCCACCAGGCACAGGGAAAAAATAAGAGTTATATCACAAAAGACAATAAACAATCATAAATATGATACACATAGAAAGATGTAGTAGGAGTTTCAATGCTAACTGAGTTCCAATTTGATTGGCCGCTTTGCAGCATGTCTATCAAGGTCATTTTTAAATTTCGGGACAATCTTCGTCACTCAGGTGCCGTGACATACGTTTGAATGCAATTAATATCTGTAATGTCACTCCACATCTGTTATTCATTTTGCTAATTAGAACCACTGCACAATATGTATTCACGTATTGAACAGTCAAACACATCGGCACCAACACTCTAAAAAATGTCGGGACAAAATTGGTTTTTTAGATTCAAAATGGTTTTTTGAAAAACCAAATTTCAATGCAAAACCAACATGGATTTTTAAACAAGAATCCATGGATTCAAAGGCTAGTCGATTCAGTATTAGGCCTATATTTATAGAACAGTGATTAACCAGGATAGCGATATGCCTCTGTTACATCTGTCTTGCAGATATGGTTATCATAGTTTTAAACTATGTGAATTTTGCCAAAAAAATGTCAGTGAGGAGTAATTGCCCTGATCTCAAATTTTTATCAAGAAATGTGTCTGAAATGAAATTCCTTATTTTAATATTGTTCAATGAAACTCAACAGATTGTGATGCTGCAGTCTATCGTGCATTACTTATATATACTATCACTAAGCAGACCAGTTGCACTGAGCTGTGTCCAATTACAAATGCACATTTTTGTTGATCTGTAGTGTTTTTTTTTATTTTTTTATTAGTTGTGTCAGATAAATGTGATGTGCTTATGTGTGAAATTGCTTTACAACAGCACTGTGGCTGTAACACCAATGAAACAGAGTTCAGGCCTGTTTGTTTATAGGCCTACACATAAACAAGCTATTGTTGTGATGTGGTACAACAGGAAATCAAAATATTGGAACCCAAATATTCCACACAGTTCCAATCCAACGGGAAAGTAAGGTTGTAAAATTAAAGCTACATGGCCAAATTGGTAAAAATAAAATTATGTCTTGATCAATCATAATATAGTACTTATTGCATAAATTGTGCTGTATTGGACAGTCATTTTACTTGATAGAAGACAAAATAAATCAAAGAAGACAAGTAAGTTATGATGTAAGTGAAATTGAATTGACATTTATTTTCTAATCTGCTCAACTTGATATCACATTAATGACCACTTTTTTAATTATTTACTCTCATTCACACTGTGGTGTAATTTACAATATAAAACATAAAATAATTACAATTAATTAAAGCATTGTGTTATACTTTCAAGAAATTCTGCAATTGCAATAACTTGATATTTTATTTTGACACAGATCAATGAATAATTGCAATCATTAGACACTACCTGCCAACTCAAGCCAATTCCATTAATTGATATTACCTTAGACACTGACTGATCTCCGTAGTAATTGCAATCATTAGACACAACCTGCCAACTCAAGCCAATTGAGTTGATATTTTCTATGACACTGCTCAATGAGTAATTGCAATCATTAGACACTAGCTGTCAACTCTGAATGTGTCACTGCTTAGTAAATGGTATATAAAGACCAGCCTTGGTGCATCTGTTCAGTGTACATACAACAAGACATGCTTTAAGAACATGCCAAAGAGGATGAGAAAAAGAGGATAATGGCTTTTCAGTACATCTTAAGGAGAAAAGGTAAATCTTATGTTATGATTTCTACTTGCTTGGCCTAGTCATCTTGTGCTTGTTGTTGTTTCAAGCAGTTGTCCATTGGCACCTTCCCATAGTAGCATAGACTGCATACCATGCTGTCCCATCCTCAGAGACATTTTTTAAAGTTAGGCCTACCTTGTACCTAAAATGTAGTTTTTGCAGTAATATCATGCTAATAATGTATTATCCAAAAAATAAAATAAATAAATACATAATGGAATTTTTACCTTATTATCTTACTTAAGTCATATTATTTATAATGACATGGTTGGTAGGTTCTGATCAAATATCTAGGATGACTCACTACTATTCAATGACAAATTTGCAGACCTGTCACCATATCACTGGTTTTCTGAATATGAACACCAGAAAGTTGATAATCACAACAAGCTGCTTGTGTACATTCCAAAAGAAAAAGCCTTTTTGAAGCCTTTGTTAGGGTTTGTAAATTCAGTAACAAAACTATGACTTCTTCTGAAGTAAAAGACTGTTGAAGTCGATTGCCATCAACATGTCACCTCTGGATTGAAAGCTTTGTATTAAGAACTTCAAATAAATCTCAATTACAGATCCATGGTCAATGATTCTTTGTATGGATCTCAATTACAAAACCCTTTTATATGATTATATCCTTTTATGATTAATATCTAACGGCCGACTGAACACCTGACGGCCGCCCCGGGGGCAGAGAGAGAAGGGCATTCCAGCAGCAATTAGACGGGGGGCACGGCTGGCAGTTTGCCGGACGGGCGGGCTGGGGCTAGGGCGAGTTCTGCCGAGGCGGGAGATAGCGAGGCGGCTAGTCCTGGGGCGGATTAACCGGGTACCATACGCCCGGCTAGCGGGATATCGACAGTCCCAGTGGGTCCACTCGCTATGGGCGAACGCATCCGCAATGTTGTACAGGATTGTTTATAGCTCTATCGATCGTAAATATGATCGTGGACGATCGTTTTCGATCATATCTCGGCCGCTGGTTGGTTTTTTGCACTGAAATTTGGTTTTTCAAAACACCATTTTGAATCTAAAAACCAATTTTGTCTGAAAATTTTTAGAGTGAAGACTAAATAACAAATAAATCTTTAGCCATTCGGTTCCGTAAAGTAGGCCCACTTTTAACATTGATGTCAATGGGCTGCATCTCATAATAATTATTATCATTTGGTCACCAACTTGGTTAAGAGTACAGTGAAGTTCCATTGTGTAAGTCATGGCATAGCTGCTGAAAGAAAGATTTTAAAACATTACCTGGATGGTCCTTGACCTGTCGTATCCATTTGGGTCTTGTCCACAGATTGATGACTGCCACCAGGCACAGGGAAAAAATAAGAGTTATATCACAAAAGACAATAAACAATCATAAATATGATACACATAGAAAGATGTAGTAGGAGTTTCAATGCTAACTGAGTTCCAATTTGATTGGCCGCTTTGCAGCATGTCTATCAAGGTCATTTTTAAATTTCGGGACAATCTTCGTCACTCAGGTGCCGTGACATACGTTTGAATGCAATTAATATCTGTAATGTCACTCCACATCTGTTATTCATTTTGCTAATTAGAACCACTGTACAATATGTATTCACGTATTGAACAGTCAAACACATCGGCACCAACACTCTAAAAAATGTCGGGACAAAATTGGTTTTTTAGATTCAAAATGGTTTTTTGAAAAACCAAATTTCAATGCAAAACCAACATGGATTTTTAAAAAAAGCCATGTTGGTTTTTTGCACTGAAATTTGGTTTTTCAAAACACCATTTTGAATCTAAAAACCAATTTTGTCTGAAAATTTTTAGAGTGAAGACTAAATAACAAATAAATCTTTAGCCATTCGGTTCCGTAAAGTAGGCCCACTTTTAACATTGATGTCAATGGGCTGCATCTCATAATAATTATTATCATTTGGTCACCAACTTGGTTAAGAGTACAGTGAAGTTCCATTGTGTAAGTCATGGCATAGCTGCTGAAAGAAAGATTTTAAAACATTACCTGGATGGTCCTTGACCTGTCGTATCCATTTGGGTCTTGTCCACAGATTGATGACTGCCACCAGGCACAGGGAAAAAATAAGAGTTATATCACAAAAGACAATAAACAATCATAAATATGATACACATAGAAAGATGTAGTAGGAGTTTCAATGCTAACTGAGTTCCAATTTGATTGGCCGCTTTGCAGCATGTCTATCAAGGTCATTTTTAAATTTCGGGACAATCTTCGTCACTCAGGTGCCGTGACATACGTTTGAATGCAATTAATATCTGTAATGTCACTCCACATCTGTTATTCATTTTGCTAATTAGAACCACTGTACAATATGTATTCACGTATTGAACAGTCAAACACATCGGCACCAACACTCTAAAAAATGTCGGGACAAAATTGGTTTTTTAGATTCAAAATGGTTTTTTGAAAAACCAAATTTCAATGCAAAACCAACATGGATTTTTAAACAAGAATCCATGGATTCAAAGGCTAGTCGATTCAGTATTAGGCCTATATTTATAGAACAGTGATTAACCAGGATAGCGATATGCCTCTGTTACATCTGTCTTGCAGATATGGTTATCATAGTTTTAAACTATGTGAATTTTGCCAAAAAAATGTCAGTGAGGAGTAATTGCCCTGATCTCAAATTTTTATCAAGAAATGTGTCTGAAATGAAATTCCTTATTTTAATATTGTTCAATGAAACTCAACAGATTGTGATGCTGCAGTCTATCGTGCATTACTTATATATACTATCACTAAGCAGACCAGTTGCACTGAGCTGTGTTCAATTACAAATGCACATTTTTGTTGATCTGTAGTGTTTTTTTAATTTTTTTATTAGTTGTGTCAGATAAATGTGATGTGCTTATGTGTGAAATTGCTTTACAACAGCACTGTGGCTGTAACACCAATGAAACAGAGTTCAGGCCTGTTTGTTTATAGGCCTACACATAAACAAGCTATTGTTGTGATGTGGTACAACAGGAAATCAAAATATTGGAACCCAAATATTCCACACAGTTCCAATCCAACGGGAAAGTAAGGTTGTAAAATTAAAGCTACATGGCCAAATTGGTAAAAATAAAATTATGTCTTGATCAATCATAATATAGTACTTATTGCATAAATTGTGCTGTATTGGACAGTCATTTTACTTGATAGAAGACAAAATAAATCAAAGAAGACAAGTAAGTTATGATGTAAGTGAAATTGAATTGACATTTATTTTCTAATCTGCTCAACTTGATATCACATTCACTTCACTTCACTTCGTTGTACTTTCCTCCTCTTCTGCTAGGAGAACCCTGTTATCCAGGTTGATATTAGAATTATTATTTTAAAATGTCACTAATTTTATCCCCTACTGCCTTTTGCTTCTCCTAAGCGCCCAAACAAACATTGACTCCAGCCCATCCTTCTGTGCTCTCCTATTGTGCATCTTGAAGCAGAATCTCCTGGCAACTGTCTCCAGTTCCACGGCATTCTTCCAATCTCTCGCCAGGTGGGACGGGTCAATCAGGATTTTGAGTAGTTCTGTCCGTGAAGGGATTCCAGGTTCTCTGTGACATGGTCTTGCAGTGTTCTTATATAGCCGGCTCTGATGTCATCGTACAGGTTGCAGCTCAGCATAAAGTGCTCCACACTCTCCGGTGTATTGACGTTGCAGTACGGGCAGCTCTGCAGCTGGTGTTTTCCTGCGCACTTTGAGCCTGTGAGTGGGTATCTACCTGTTAGGAGCAATCCTCGAACTGCTGCCATAGGCACTTGCATAGCGTCCACTCCTGTTTCCCACACTGGATGGCCATCCGCCAGACTGCATATGTCGACATTCAGGTGTTTCAGGCTCTTCATGTTTCTTGCTTCTTCCTTCAGTTGTTCTTCCCAGTATCTCACTGTTGCCTTCTTGACTGTTCTCTTCCATTGCTCTTTTGTGGGGGGATTTTCCGCCAGGGTGTAGGCCGATGGTAGACTGTACTTATGCAGGATTAGTCTTACGTAAACTGTCCAACTCTTCGAATTTAGGTCCTTTGTAGCAAGCTGCCTTCGGATGACTTCATTCTCTGGTGTCTCACTTCGGTGTAAAATTGTCAGGAACAGATTTAGGGCTTTGCGATGTAGAATGGCTTCAATAGGCAGGCTGCCCATCAGTAGGTAGATAGCTGGTTTCGCAGTAGACTCTGGTAGGGACTGGAGCATTCTAAGGAGGCTTCGATGGTAGGTGGAGAGTCTGTCAGTATCCTTCTGGGAGATCGTCAGGGCCTCCAGGCCGTACATGAGGGCAGGGCTCACGTAGACTTCCACAAGCTTCTTGGAGACACTGGGGGAGATTCCGTTCATTCCAGTGAAGCCCGCTCCCATAAGCTGGTATGCTGTTTTCCTCCCTGATGTGATTCGGTCCGTAACGGCTTGGGTAGATTTTCCGCCTGGGGTTCTGGTGAGGCCTAGATGAGTTTCGGCTTCCGAGTAGGAAATAGGCTCGCCGTTGAATGAGAGACTTGGCCACAGTGACTGGTCAGTTTCTGCTCCCACATGGAGGACTTTTGACTTGGTTGAACTGAAGATGTATCTATCCTTTTCAGCATTATGCTGAGCCATGAAGAGCTGGACTTGGGCGCCGACATCGGAAGTAGCCATCAGGCAGTTGTCATCTGCTACTGTTGGAATTCCTATGGGTGTAGCTCCTATCCTCTGTGAATGCGGGTGGTTAAGGACTTTATCTAGAAACTTGTTATCCTTTGCTTTGAAGCCCTCCGTTGATGTCTCACCTCCTTGGCGTATACCTCTTCCCTCCACGATCACTCTGGATAGGTTCCCTCCTAGCCTCACGCGGGATGTAACCGTCTTGTACATCTCCTGGTACAGCTTCCAAAGGTGTGGGCTGAGGTTCAGGTCGTGCAGGGCGTTAAGCAGTACTGTGTGGTCGACGACATCGAATGCTTTGGATGAGTCGAGGAATGTGATGAACATGGGGGTCTTCAGGTCTAGGGATTCGGCTATGGCCTCAGTCACCATCAGGGCACAAATAGATGGGGAGCATTTCTCGGTAAAGCCATACTGCATTTGACTTTGGTTTATCTTGGAGTGGGGTTTTGTCTGGAACATCATTTCCTTCTCTAGCACTTTCCCGATGACCGAGGCTACGGTGATACGACGATAGCTATCCGGATTCTTTGCAGACTTGTTTTTCTTCAGAGTCGGTATAATCGCTCCAGTCTTGAACAGCTCCGGCAGTGCACCATCTTGCAGACACTTGTTAATGATGGCCGTAAGGATGGGGGTGATCTCACTAGATGCGAGGATGAGGTGTTCAGCTGTCATCCCGGTGACATCGGCTGCCTTCCCTCTCTTCAGTTTTTTCAAGTGTTTTGTGACCCTTTCTTCAGGCACTGCTAATGGGACGGTGTTCCGGCATGTGTGACTGGCGACCAGAGAGTTGCTGTGTAGCTTTAGTAGACTTCTTTCGTGGTATTCCTTGTCAAAGTTTGGGAGTGCTTCAGCAGCTGCGAGGATCTCGAAGTATCCGGCCCAGCTGTTTATCTGTAGGTCCTCCGGGGAGTTGAAGTTGACATTTTGGGATATCCTTGTAGGTCCGCCCCTTTGCTGTCTGACAAGCTTGTAAAAGAGTTGTCTGTCATTTGTGGATGCTTTCATGATTTCCTCAAGGCTATCTCTTCTGTGCGTGGCAGCAAGTTGTCGTTGTTGGGAGCGGAGATCTTTCTTCAGGATTTTCAGCTCTTGGGCCGCATGGTCACTAGGATCCTTCCCAGATGTTTTCCACATGTAAAACTTCAGCTTTATCTCCTTTGTCAGTGGTTTTAGGACCTCAGACCAGGGATATTTTCCTTTTCTCTTCTTCCGCTTCCTTAGCGATGGTCCGCACTCGTCGGCGCAGCCAATGAGGATGTCATTCAGTCTCGTTGCCAGTACCTCTCCTGGTAAGTCTAACCCTCCTATTTCAATGAGACTTTGCAGTTTCTCTTCTGTCTTCGCTCTATAGACATCTTCGTTGATCTTATCCCATCTCGGGCGTCCCTTGGCTGCTTCAAGGTCCATTCGGCTGTCATTGCTATCTTCCTCCTCCAGGTCAATGAAGATAGATGCTGAGATAGCATCATGACTACTCATGTTGCATGGATTTCTCTTTAGCACCACCAGGTTTCTTACATGGGGTTCTGCCCTGCCTTCCTGGGTTAGGATGTGGTCAATCCGTGAGGTTATGTTGCCAACGAAGTGGTAGTAAGACGGCGTCGTTCTGTCACCCTCTGGTTCAGTCAAGCCCACTTCTTGGCAGAATTTCCTGAGCATCCTATCGTTGTCGGATGCAACTGTCCTAGTAAAAGATGCATTCAGGTCTCCTATCCAGATCACATGACCAAATCTGGAGTACTTGTCATGAAGTTCCGCGACTTCGCCAAGGACCTCCTCGAATAGCTCCGGGGTACCTGCAGTCGGCATGTATGAGTTGATGATGCTTGTCTGCTGCCCTTTCCTGTTGCCTACTTCAATTACTATATTTCGGCTGGAGCCATCGTTACATGTAGACACATACTTGTCCAAATC
Source organism: Platynereis dumerilii (assembly GCA_026936325.1). NCBI lineage: Eukaryota > Metazoa > Annelida > Polychaeta > Phyllodocida > Nereididae > Platynereis > Platynereis dumerilii. The sequence continues at coordinate 11,016,939 of JAPTHN010000017.1, read as the reverse complement.
AGGCTTCCAGATGGTGAGGACACCTCCTTTACCTCTTGGTCTGATGGCTGGGCTGACAGGGTTGTTGTGGTCACTGCATCTTATGTGGTAGTTGTAGTCTGGCAGAAGTTTTCTGAGCATCGGTTCTTCGTATGTATGGAGCCAGTGCTCCTGGAGACAGAGGATGTCATGGTGGTTCATCAGTTGATGTACATATTCTACATTAGTCTTGATGTTCTCCACATTGAGACTCCCAATTCTGATGATGGCGGTCTGTCTTGGAGGCCGATTGTGTCTAAAAAATGGAGGCTTGGGTGGTGTGGTCTGCATCTGTTTCCCTCCTGCGCATGAGTCCCTGTTTGCTCAAAGGCGCTCTTTGCCTTGTCCATCTTTTGGGGGCCATGCTCTCTCATGGGATGTGCCTGGCGTGGCAGTGTATGTAGGTCGATACTCTCCATCTCAGAGTTTTCTTCCACTGCTCCAAGGGACTGGCTGACAGGTGGGACGCTCCTCTCTGGGTGTGTAGCCAGCTGATTTGAGGCATCATTCGGGCTCGTGTTGTATATGGCTACTGGATTGTCAGACACTTCGTACACAGCAGCTCTATCATGCCGTGTCTGAGGTAGGCCATGTTGGTAGTCTGTGACTGGAGTGGAGTTGTGGTAGTGGTCCCGTCGGCTGAGGGCTTCGTCGTCTCGTCGGCTGAGGGCATCATCATCAACGTGGTGATAGCTGTAGTGCCTTGGTCTAAACTGATTAGGAGCACGTTTGCCATGTTGTTTGCTCTTGGGCATCCATTGTTGTGGCGCTGGCTGTGCACTTCGTCCAGCTCGGTTGACATCTACTCTGAGGCGCTCCACTGTTTTGGAGAGGTCGCTGACTGTCTGTGTTAGCTGCAATAGTTCTCCGCGACAGCCTACGTCTGTCGGAGCATGCTGCTGGGCATTCATCTGTTGGAATAGGAGAAGGAGCAGCATCTGGGTGGTGCTACTGTCTGCAGTCTGGGTGGTTGCAGTTGCGGCCAATCGGGGTTGGGGGTTGTATGTTGGCCTCGATCCGGGGGATGAGCATTCCTACTGGCAAGCAGTTGTATGCTGAGGTTGTGGATCTCGTCTTGTTGTGCTTTGATCTTGTCCTCCAGTTTTGCGACCTGGGCTATCATAGCGGCGTGTTGCATAGACATCTCAGTCTGTGCCAGCTGCTGTTTCCTGAGGTTCTGCTCCAGTTTGTTCAAGTGTCTTTCTCTTGCTTTTAGGGTCTTTTCCCTCTCTTCTAGTCTTACAGCTGTATCATCGAACTGTGTCCTGGGGCCATCACTGTCTTGCAGCTGCTGAACAGTCTGGCAGTGGATTTCAGTGTTAGTTCCTTCTGCATTTTGAACAGTCAATACTTCAGCGTCTGTGTGAGCAGTGTTGGCCTGGTTTTGGGGACCATGCCTGATGCTAGCTTGTCTGGAGTTTCCTGTTTTGGCGCGGGCCGGCTTTCTAGCCACAGTGGTTTCCGAGGCATTATTAGCTCCTGATTTGTGCGCCTCCATATTTTTCCCTATGCTTCCTGGTCTGCCTGCATCCACTTCTGCCACTACGTAGGACGACGGGCTACTTGAGATTGCAGCCTGATCCTGAGAATCAGCAGCTGGTTGGAGGGTCATAGCATCTTGGGAGTATGTGGCTGGCTGGGGTGTCACTGTGTCGTGAGTGATAGCTAGTGTCCTTGGGGAGTGGGAGACATTCGCTCTTGTGACTGTATGTTGTCCTGCTGTGCTCCTTTCTCCAGTTTTGTTGAGTTCCATTTCCGTAACTGTGTGGCCGTCATGGGGGGTGGTCTCCTGACTGTCGACCTTGCAGTCGGGGTGGCACGTGTTCGCAGCGATGATTGTGATGCAGCTTCTGCATGTGTAGGTCATCTCGGCGTTGTCTGCCCTATCCGTATCTGCTGGTTGAGGATTTTCGCACTGGGGGTGGGCCCACAGGTCACAGACATCACATATAACAGGCAACTCGGCGATGGGAAGTTCACAGGCTTTGCACATCATAGTCACGGGCGGATCATCTTCGTTGCAGCCGCTTTCAAAAGGAGCTGGGCCCCGGGGGCTGTTGCTATTTGAAGGGAGAACCAGGTCCGTGTCTGGTTGGTCAAGCTGCCTTTGACTATCATGGGGGTGTGTTAGGCCGGCAGTCCTTCCATCGGTGAGCATCTGTTGGATTGACTCATTCTGAGTGTGCAGTTCGTCCTTGTGAGAGTCAATGTATTCCTTCAGTAGGGGGAGAAAGAGGACAACAAAGTCTCGGGCCTGGGCCCCATTTAATAGGCACCTTGATGTGGTTCTGTATAAATTTATCACAACCTTGCATGTGCCTTTGAGTCCTGCGAGGGAGGCCCTTGACACACAAGACCAATTTTTAATCAGTATTGTTTCAGAGACAATGAGGCCGGTATCACTGGAGTCTCTATTAACTGTGTGTTCCAGGTTACGGTTCGGCCTTCTGTTGTCTTGGTTGGGATCTAAGTGTAGGCATCTAAGTATGGCACATTTGAAGATCTCAAAGCTTGCTGTACTCAGGTGAACTGTAAAGTTTGTGTTATCAGGGGAGCTGAATGCAAAGTGGTCTCTGCCACAGGCTTCAATCTTGTTTTTGAGGGCCTTGTCAACATTGAGAACGTAGTTCAATTCACGAGTCTTAGAATGCATAGCTGGCAGTTGTTTTTGACTCACATTGCATTGTTTTTGACTCACGTTATCTTGCTTCTTGACTCTTCCTTCATTAGCGGGAAGCAGGGCTTTTCTCTTCTTTTCCATTGTTGATGTATGGAAGTTTTTGGCCGCTCCTCTGTCGGGCGATGATATGGTGTTTTGGCTGGTAATGGCTGTCAATGTTTTGGCGCGAGAGCTTAGGCAGTTTGGAGAGTTAAAATTGTTCATTTCTTCCCGAGAAACGGGGATAAAAGACATAAAAGGTTGGCTAAAACGTCCGACAGGGGTTATTGGTTAAAACCAGGATCTATCACAATAAAAACGTTTGATAAAAAGTCCTAAAACCCCTGTTAAAATCGAGAGAAGATTTTACATCGGCTCCTCAAATGACCACTTTTTTAATTATTTACTCTCATTCACACTGTGGTGTAATTTACAATATAAAACATAAAATAATTACAATTAATTAAAGCATTGTGTTATACTTTCAAGAAATTCTGCAATTGCAATAACTTGATATTTTATTTTGACACAGATCAATGAATAATTGCAATCATTAGACACTACCTGCCAACTCAAGCCAATTCCATTAATTGATATTACCTTAGACACTGACTGATCTCCGTAGTAATTGCAATCATTAGACACAACCTGCCAACTCAAGCCAATTGGGTTGATATTTTCTATGACACTGCTCAATGAGTAATTGCAATCATTAGACACTAGCTGTCAACTCTGAATGTGTCACTGCTTAGTAAATGGTATATAAAGACCAGCCTTGGTGCATCTGTTCAGTGTACAACAAGACATGCTTTAAGAACATGAGGATGAGAAAAAGAGGATAATGGCTTTTCAGTACATCTTAAGGAGAAAAGGTAAATCTTATGTTATGATTTCTACTTGCTTGGCCTAGTCATCTTGTGCTTGTTGTTGTTTCAAGCAGTTGTCCATTGGCACCTTCCCATAGTAGCATAGACTGCATACCATGCTGTCCCATCCTCAGAGACATTTTTTAAAGTTAGGCCTACCTTGTACCTAAAATGTAGTTTTTGCAGTAATATCATGCTAATAATGTATTATCCAAAAAATAAAATAAATAAATACATAATGGAATTTTTACCTTATTACCTTACTTAAGTCATATTATTTATAATGACATGGTTGGTAGGTTCTGATCAAATATCTAGGATGACTCACTACTATTCAATGACAAATTTGCAGACCTGTCACCATATCACTGGTTTTCTGAATATGAACACCAGAAAGTTGATAATCACAACATGCTGCTTGTGTACATTCCAAAAGAAAAAGCCTTTTTGAAGCCTTTGTTAGGGTTTGTAAATTCAGTAACAAAATTATGACTTCTTCTGAAGTAAAAGACTGTTGAAGTCGATTGCCATCAACATGTCACCTCTGGATTGAAAGCTTTGTATTAAGAACTTCAAATAAATCTCAATTACAGATCCATGGTCAATGATTCTTTGTATGGATCTCAATTACAAAACCCTTTTATATGATTATATCCTTTTATGATTAATATCTAACGGCCGACTGAACACCTGACGGCCGCCCCGGGGGCAGAGAGAGAAGGGCATTCCAGCAGCAATTAGACGGGGGGCACGGCTGGCAGTTTGCCGGACGGGCGGGCTGGGGCTAGGGCGAGTTCTGCCGAGGCGGGAGATAGCGAGGCGGCTAGTCCTGGGGCGGATTGACCGGGTACCATACGCCCGGCTAGCGGGATATCGACAGTCCCAGTGGGTCCACTCGCTATGGGCGAACGCATCCGCAATGTTGTACAGGATTGTTTATAGCTCTATCGATCGTAAATATGATCGTGGACAATCGTTTTCGATCATATCTCGGCCGCTGGGTGGTTTTGAGACAGTCCCTGGCTCCACAGACGCTCTCTGAGGCAAATCTGCATTACGGTATTTTGAATTTCCGATTTTCGCGGGCTTTTTTTGTCATCTCTCTAAGGGCTAGTCCTCGACTAGCCAAAAAAGCCATGTTGGTTTTTTGCACTGAAATTTGGTTTTTCAAAACACCATTTTGAATCTAAAAACCAATTTTGTCTGAAAATTTTTAGAGTGAAGACTAAATAACAAATAAATCTTTAGCCATTCGGTTCCGTAAAGTAGGCCCACTTCTAACATTGATATCAATGGGCTGCATCTCATAATAATTATTATCATTTGGTCACCAACTTGGTTAAGAGTACAGTGAAGTTCCATTGTGTAAGTCATGGCATAGCTGCTGAAAGAAAGATTTTAAAACATTACCTGGATGGTCCTTGACCTGTCGTATCCATTTGGGTCTTGTCCACAGATTGATGACTGCCACCAGGCACAGGGAAAAAATAAGAGTTATATCACAAAAGACAATAAACAATCATAAATATGATACACATAGAAAGATGTAGTAGGAGTTTCAATGCTAACTGAGTTCCAATTTGATTGGCCGCTTTGCAGCATGTCTATCAAGGTCATTTTTAAATTTCGGGACAATCTTCGTCACTCAGGTGCCGTGACATACGTTTGAATGCAATTAATATCTGTAACTAAGTTGTTGACATGTCATAATGAAGAACTTCGTTCACTTGTCAACTAATGAGTGCTGCATCAGTTCTTCCGGAAACTGACTAGACATTCAGTCTCAAAAGCTCATTAGTAGAGGAAACGGAAGCCAAAAAGTCCAATATTTAAGGAGATACCCCGCACGGAAGTACAACAGGCCGAATCATATACCAAAATGTTCGCCAGAATGTCAGCTATCTGAATACGGCTAAGAAAATTACTGGTTCCGGGTACTAACTGAGGGAGAGCTGTTGCCATGGCAACAGATTTATTAAAATTGTAATTTGAAAATAATTCATTTTTAATGCTTTTCTTAAACACCAAAGTTCACAGGTGAGGTTTTTGGGCCTGGTCAAACTATAGTTGAGACAGACTTCCCACTGGCAGACCAATTTTGCTTCTGCATTGTAGTGGTTGCCATGGAAACAAGAAATCATAACAAGTTTGAAGTTTCCTGTCATTATCACACACTTTGATCTCTTATACTCCAAAATGATTTTATTAAACCCACTAGTGTTTTATATGGAAATGTTGAGGAGAGTGTCCTCTTTCAAAACCTGTGCGAGATTTTTATGTTTTATGTCTAGTTATTGCACTAAAATGGTTTCCAAGGCAATAAGTCAGGAAAAACAAGTTTATAAGAATTTTGGAATTTAGCAATATCTCAAATAATAGACATGCCATAGTGCTCATTTTTGGACATAATCATTGTGGCAGGTTGACCTTCAGATAAGTGAACCCTCAGATATGTGGCATGGTCTTGGTTGCCATGGAAACAAGAAATCATAACAAATTTGAAGTTTCCAGTCATTATCGCTCACTTTGATCTCTTATACTCCAAAATAATTTCATTAAACCCGCTAGTGTTGTACATGGAAATGTTGCTGAGAGTGTCCTCTTTCAAAACCTGTGCAAGATTTTTATGTTTCATGTCTAGTCATTGCACTAAAATGGTTTCCAAGGCAATAAGTCAGGACAAACAAGTTTACAAGAATTTTGGAATTTATCAATATCTCAACTAATAGACATGCCATAGTGCTCATTTTCAGACATAATCATTGTGACAGGATGACCTTCAAAAAAGTGAACCCTCGGATGTGTGGCATGGTCCTGGTTGCCATGGAGACAAGATATCATAACAAATTTGAAGTTCTTGCCATAAGTAACACACTTTGAATTCTTATACTCTAAAATTTTTCATAAAACCTGCAGTTGTGCTACATGAAAATGCTCGTGAGAGTGTCCTCTTTCCAAATATGAGTATGATTTGTATGTTTCATGGAAATTTATTTCATTAAAACTATTTCCAAGGCAACATATCGGGTCAAATAATTTGGATGAGGTTGAGACATTATCAATATCTCAACTAATAGACATGCCATCTTGCTCATTTCTGTATATAATCATTGTGGAAGGATGAACTTCAGAATGTTCAGTGAACCCTCCATGACATTTTATTACAAGTATTAGTTACCATGGAAACAAGAAATCACAACAATTATGATGTTTCGAAGGGATTCATAATTAACGCACTTTGGTCACTTTTACTGAAAAATGATTACTTAAAAACCAGCAAGTGTTGAACATTAAAATGTATTGTGAGAATGTCCTCTTTCTGAAACTCGGCAAGATGTTTATGTATGATGTAAAATTTATCCACTAAACGGTTTTCAAGACAATTGAATAGGTAAAGACAATTGAAGGATTTTATTAATTCATCAATATCTTAACTGATACACTTGAAAACGTGCTCACTTTATGACATTATAATTGTGTATGTATCTCCTTCAGAAAATAGAATCCTCCATGGGACATTGCAGTCTTGTTTGTAATGGAAACACATACATATTATTGATATTAAAGATAACTTAATAACCATGTATCATTTCAATTGACTTCACAAATTGTCACCGGAGTCACGTCAAATAATTTTTAGTGGCCTAAGCATCCGCTTTTGCTATTTAGATGCTGGGAAAACTTGTTAGCACGTTTCAGGTCATCCTATCACTAACCTTATTTAAGCTTAACATAGTCTCAACAAACAAGTACTTGTGCTCCAGCCCTGCATTGAATTAAAAGTTTGTAGAGGTATCCTTAATATTTTAGATACCATTGAGGTAAATAGGAAAACCCTCCTGGACAGTGCAGCTGTCAAGGATGGGAAACAAAGCATAGTTGAAGTAGAACAGTTGCGACGATGTATCTTGTCACAGCTGTTTTGGGGCTGTTTTGAGGCTGTTTTGAGTCTAAAGGGAGGTATGACTTTGTAGAAAATGCTTTAAAACATATAATCTGTGAACATTTCAATACATTCCTGCAATTTGAGGCATCAAAATTGGCTGATTTTCACCGATTTTCTGGCTGAAATGACGCATATTCTCAGTTTAAAGGTGATCGAATTTGCGTATATAATGTGATAACTCTTGATCTGCAAGTTTTTCTTAATTTCACCCAAATAATCTACTGAATTGTAACTTTGCAAACCTAAACTGAAGCAGTAACATCTTGCATTTCACACATTTGATGCCAGTCTCTTGTAATCCCCCACTCTCCTCGAAAGGCTACAAAAATTGACCAAACTGATCATAAAATGCCATGTCATAATAAACATGGATGCCTTCATGATCAAGTAATAAAAATTATACAATTGCATTGGAAAACCATTGGAAGTACCATGTATCAAAAACAGATGTCCATCTTGCGGTCAAAACACGTCATATCACAGCAAATTATCCTTAGAATGTGTCTTTAGGACCCTCCTTTAGTCCTGTGTGACGAACCATCAAATCCTGCATCTCTCGGAAACATAATGGCAAGTGGAAAATTCCCGGTTCTGTTTCCCATAGGAATAGTATTGTCAAATCAGATGAGCTCCATCAATTTCAAGATATTTTCAATTGCATGGCCAGTCATTGTTGCAATGTGATGTTCTTTGGTTTGGGGTGAGCTCTCAACTTAAGGAAAGCAAAGTATAACTTTAATTACGGTTTCATATTTTTTCTGGCTTACATGGGCTTTTCATTGCAATAAATTGCAATTTCAACGCTATGTCAATGCAGGACTGTTAAATGCGTTTTTTTTATCATGAATTCATCCATGGTTGAAATGATGGTTCTACATTCACTAAGTGTTATGAGGTAAACATTCATGGTATTTTATGATCAGTTGGATAGATTTTTGGTGCTTTTTGAGGGAATTTGAAGAAATTGCATAATAAGTGTGAACACCCAAAACTTGACTGTTTGTCACAACGCCTCATTGAACTGACATGTTTTGACAAAATTGGTGTATTGGCTCCATGGCACATATATGACCATGTGTAAAACAAATCCAAATGGTGTTATTAATTTGGAGATACAATGAAAAAACATGGGTACATAATAGGTCGGACACACTGGATTGAAAAACGCCTAATTATGTACTAATGCATTGTTGATTGGAAATTCATTGATCTCACAAAAATAAATTTGTTAAATTCTCAAAATTACCTGTAATATCTGAAGATTTATGCATTTCCATGGCAACAAAGACCACAATATCCCATGGAGTGTCACTTTTCTGACTGTCATTGCTACATAATGGTTTGTCATAAAATTGAACATGACGGTTAGGATATAGGTTGTGATATTGATAAATTACAAAATTCAAATATATTGTTTGCCTCGACTTGTTGTCTCAGAAACGATTTTGTAAGATAGATTACATAAAACATGCAAATCTTGTATATTTTTTGAAAGAGGACACTCTGACAGACATTTAGATTCACAACACTTTTTGGTTTTATGAATAACTTTAGTGCAAAAGAGACCAAAGTGTGTTATTTATAAATCAACGGGAAACTTCAAATTTGTTTTGACTTCTTGTTTCCATGGCAACCAAGACACATGACATAGAGGGTTCACTGTTCTGAAGGTCATCCTTCCACAATGATTATATCCAAAAATGAGCAAGATGGCATATCAGATTCTATGATCTGAGATATTCAGAAATTCCAAAATTCATCAAAATTGTTTGACTCGATATGTTGCCTTGGAAATAGTTATAATGAAACAAATTTCCAAGAAACATGCAAATCTAACCCATATAAGAAAAGAGGGCGCTCTCCCAAACATTTTCATGTGTCACAATTTCAGGTTTTATGAGATCATTTTAGAATATAAGAGCTCTAAATGTGTCAATTATGACCAGGACTTCAAATTTGTTATGATATCCTGTTTCCATGGCAACCAGGACCATGCCACACATCTGAAGGTTCACTTTTCTGAAGGTCATCCTGCCACAATGATTATGTCCAAAAATGAGCACTATGACATGTCAGATTGTTGAGATATTGATAAATTCCAAAATTCTTGTAAACTTGTTTGTCCTGACTTATTGCCTTGGAAACCATTTTAGTGCAATAACTAGACATAAAACATAAAAATCTCGCACAGGTTTTGAAAGAGGACACTCTCAGCAACATTTCCATATACAACACTAGTAGGTTTAATAAAATTAATTTGGAGTATAAGAGATCAAAGTGTGTGACAATGACTGAAAAATTCAAAGTTGTTATGATATCCTGTCTCCATGGCAACCAGGACCATGCCACAATTCCGAGGGTCCACTTATCTGAAGGTCATCCTGCCACAGTGATTATGTCCAAAAATGAGCACTATGGTATGTCTATTAGTTGAGATATTGATAAATTCCAAAATTCTTGTAAACTTGTTTGTCCTGACTTATTGCCTTGGAAACCATTGTAGTGCAATAACTAGACATAAAACATAAAAATCTTGCATAGGTTTTGAAAGACGACACTCTCAGCAACATTTTCCACATACAACACTAGAGGGTTTAATGAAATCGTTTTGGAGTATAAGATATCAAAGTGTATGACAATGACTGGAAACTTCAAACTTGTTATGATTTCTTGTTTCCATGGCAACCAATACAATGTAAAAGCAAAATTGGTCTGCCAGTGGGAAGTCTGTCTCAACTATAGTTTGATAAGGCACAAAAACCTCACCTGTGAACTTTGGTGTTTAAGAAAAGCATTAAAAATGAATAATTTGAGAATTACAATTTTGATAAATCTGTTGCCATGGCAACAGCTCTCCCTCAGTTAGTACCCGGAACCAGTAATTTTCTTAGCCGGATTCAGATAGCTGACATTCTGGCGAACATTTTGGTATATGATTCGGCCTGTTGTACTTCCGTGCGGGGTCATCATCAAAAATGAGCTCATATTTCCTCTACTACATGGAGAGTGGACACAAAATATCAAGGTGGTATTCTAACGAGCAAATAGTACTAACACCGACTTTTGTTGCACAAGTTAAATGTTTTCAGCTATTTTTCGGTGTAACAATGGGAATTGTGTACCCTACAGATTGTAAGGATGGCCCATTGGATATATTCTGGAGAGTGAATTCTAATTTCCATAGAAAGTGATAACTATAACAGCTTCTGCCGAGGGCATGATGGTTCGATTTAATCGTAAATTACGTTCTGCAGTAAATGAGTCACTCACCTGCTTCCGTTCCTCTGGTGCCTCCTCCAGTAGCAGTACAATGAAATAGCAATAGCAATACTGAAAAATAAGGAGGAGATTTTAGGCCTGACTGTTTTTTTAAAATTAAATGATGCTTCAGCTGTTTGGTGTTGCACAAATACACCCTGACTACATATGGAAAATGAGCAGCTATCAAATCTAGTTGAGCCATATAATACAACTTTACAATAAATAATAACTATGTACAGCACAAGTTATTATAGCTCTTTGCGAATTGGTGGTCCACTGAATAAATTATTTTTCTGATTTTCAATTTGCAAACTGGCTTTGCCACATCATCGACAGTTTTCTGTTGGTCTCCTAATCTTCTTATTTGACGAAGTACATTAAGTCTTTCAATTGGTTTGTTTAAAGTTTATTGTCACCTACGTATGCTTCTAGATATGATATGCACTGAATCAACTGATTGACCATATGTAACGGACAAAATCAAAACAGTTTTAAGCCAGTGACAACACACGACCAAATTGAAAGTTAATTTTGAAACTGTTTGGACCGCTAATCCGCAGACAGCTCTAATGCCAGTAAGTTATCCTATCATGTCACACACTTCAATATCACCAAGTGGACACCCAACACCTCCCCAACTGAATTTGTGCTCAAATTTCAGGTTGAGTGTCACAGTTGAAGTCACGTTCGCAGGTGGAGTACTATGATGAAACTAAATTGGAGTGTGGTTCACAGCAATGAACCACATGAATATCAGGTCGCGGAAGAATGCAACACGAGTCCGAAGGCACCATATGTTTTTTAATGGCCACAAAAAGATCCCCAGCAACCACACCGACCAATCAGAGTGACAAAACATTGTGACGTCATCTCTTCAGTGCCCATTGTTTACATAATAACGTCAGACAATGAGATGCATGTGGTTCACAACAATGAACCACATGGTGTGAATCACATGGTTTTTTGTCAGAACTTCACTGCCTATTGTGGGATATGAGTCAAAAATGACATTCGACCATGTTGTCAATTCTGAATGATGATGCATTGATGCATGCACCTCCAAGGAACCATGCGGAAGATGCCTTCTTGGGTCTACTATTCAGCACACTCACACTTTTTTCAGATAGTCGAGTGGCATTGCAAAGTCCCAAAATCCCGAGGAACTTTTCAGAACACTTACCATAGGCATAGCAAGAGTACTGGTAATGTGATTGCCACGACAACTCCGTCGCTATAGCTTTTTCCTGAAAAGACAAATATTGTGTAGGAAATTTATATTGCACTCCCATAAAACGCCTCCAGTTTATTTGAAATCTCCACCTAAAGTTTTTAGAGTGTAAAGATAATATGGGCTAGGCTTGTCTTTAATGATATATGTTGTTGATATGGTGTTGATATGATGTTGATATGATGTTGATATTGTTGATATTGTTGATTTGTTGTTGACAATGTTTTCGATATGTTTTAGCAATGGATTTTATGTTATTTGAGACTACAGTCTGTCACTCTGATATAGAAAAAATGAGGACCAGTTCACTGTGAAAAATTCCCTGTATCTTAAGCTGACAATAGGTCTGTCTCCATTTGTAGTTCTGAATATATGTACAGGTGGTGTCTCCAAGCAATAGGAGCTCTGATGGAATCCCCTTTGCCTTTCAACAATTGTTGGTGTTGCTGACCAAGCCAAGGGGTCTGACTTAATGAGTGTGTTCGTTGAATGTTTGATTCTTTGGATCAGCTACGCTGTATTGATTATGTTCTCAAAACAGCCGTTCAACATAAAAGTGTGTTGTTATCATACAGATTGGGGGAGTGTAACACGTTACAGTCCTTGTCATACTTACGTGGAATCTCAAGTTTTTTTTTCTATGCTGTTGAACTGTGATGTCAGAGATGACTCTATTCTAGCATTGCAATATATGTAAATTAACTACAAGCTGTGATGTCATTTCAAACTGGGTCAGATTCCCCAGCTTCTAGCCAATGTTGATCCTCCTGAACTGAGCGTCACAGTTTCAACACAGTGTCAGAGTAAGAGAGCATGCTCAGACCTATTGAGCATGTGCAGAGAGCAATAACAAATGGTGGCCATTTTGAAATTTCCCTGATTCAAACTTTTAAGGCCAGTTTTCACTACAAGCTACATGGGGTTCACTCATCAGACAAGGCTCATAATAATCTAAATTTTGTAAGGAATTTTTTGGTGTGTGTCTGATCAGTGAACGTTATGTAGCTCACTTTTGGATGATAATGGATAAAATTTTATCATGAATGATAAGGACAGTTTTCATAGTGATATACTTCGTATTTCAACCAATTTGATACTTTGGTCTGCCTGATGATGGTCAGTTGGTCATCTTTTGGAAACTTGTTGATGCTTGATATAATAATGCCAGCCCTTCAGAACATCGATTGGTTATCATAATAATGGTGATACGAGGGGTTTTCAAAAAGTTCTGTCCAACTTGCCATAACTTTTGTAATATTTAATACAGAAACATGATATTTGGGTCAGATAATATTGAAGTAATTTGCAGATGATCCTGAAAAAATCAGATCATAGAAACAAAAATAAATGGTTAATTTGTTGCCATGGAAACCAAAAGTCATGAAATGCGGCCCAGGGCACTATTAGGAACTCATATTCATAATATCTTGTCAAAAAATGTAATTTTTACCAGGGTTACATGAGAAGAAACATATTAAAAATAATCCCTAACATTTCACAAATTCATTTAATAATGACCTTGACACTGAGCACATTTCATATAACCTTATTTCCCTTAAAAAATCAATGCCTCATAGTCCTTATATTAAGATCACAGTTGGTGTTTCGCAGACTTTTTGTTCTTTACGATGGGTTTTCCATAAGTTCTGTCCAACCTGTCACAACTTTTGCTAGATTTTAAATATAAAAATGATATTTGGGTCTGTTGATATTGAGATAATTTGCAAATGATCCCCAAAAAGTCTGATCATAGAGGTAAAATTAAATTGTTGATTTGTTGCTATGGAAACCAAAAGTCATGAAATATGACCGGGAGCTTGTTAATAGACACATACTAGACATATCTTGCAAAATATGTAATTACTAGCCAGTTTCCCGTAGATAGGAGAGAGCAGAATAGAATAGAAATCAATTTGCCGGTAAATCAGTTACATATTATAATACTGTGGGAAACAAATGAAGTGTTCCCAGAGATATATGCTGGTGCATGGTCAAAGGAGGAGAAGAACTGGCAGACATCTTGCAGTTGCTGCCCTCTTGGGTATTGTACATAAATTAGCTTAAAACGAATTATTATTAATTAGGACATTTAGAGAAATCCAACGTCCCTGTAAAGGGGAGAGTTTTGACCTGGGGTCCATAGAAAGGCACAGGGAAAATTAGAAGATGAATCATTGAGTATAACTTTAGATAAATCCCGTACGCTGTAATTTTAATATATAGATTACAAGCGATATAGAACAGAATTTTTTCCAAAACATTCATAGTCATTTCACAACTTCCAAAAAATAATGACTGGGACCTTATAAATACGTTTTATCATAGCTTCTATCCATTTCTAAGTATGATACCTCAGTGTTCAAGTTAAGATCAGTTTTGGCATTTTCCAGTCTTCTTTTCTTAGGTGTTCCATTGTGTCTTCTCTTCATTCAGAAAAAGTTTGTTCAACCTTTATTTGGTTCTGTCACTCATACTGTCTTCCTTGTATGTATGATAAAGGGTTCTTACACTCTCTGCTAGTTTTATCCAATTAAAATGAAAAAATGTAACAGGTACATGTGATGTCATGATGAATCGTTACAACACTATGGTCATCCATATCCAAAAAATTGCTCATCTCGTAAAAATCTGAGAAAAAGCATGAGTGAGGGTAAAGTAACTGAGGTGTAACAAAAATACCAGTTTCATTGTTATTAATGATTTTACAATTAACTGATTATATTTCATGAAAAAAATTATGAATACACTTCAATTTAATATGTCAAGACACAGATAATGCAAGTAGGTGTTCAGTTTGCTTTAGGTGAGCACCACAATGTCTTGGCCGCATTTCATGTCTTCTGGTTTCCATGGTAACAGATTAAGCATTTATTTTAAATTTTATGATCTGATTTTTTTGGAGTTATTTGCAAATTACGTCAATATTATCTGACCCAAATATCATGTTTCTACATCAAATCTAGCAAAAGTTATGACTAGTTGGACAGAACTTATATGGAAAACCCCTCGTAGTTCATGCAAGACAATACGCGCAGTGATCAAATTTTGGGACACAATATACATATATATATATATGTTTTTATACTCTGGACTCTGTTGCATTTTAACAGTGAGATTGATTTATTCCTTTGCTATCTCATGAAACCCATCCCCGAATGATTCTATCTCATCTCATAATAATTATTATACCTACCTTTCTGTCGTTGTTCTTCTTTCGTGAGGCCTGAATTGGGTTCATGAACTTCAATTGTGAGATTGTTTGCGAACTGTCCCTCCTTTCCTTTTTCCTTGCAAGTGATCGTGTAGTTCCCTGGCACATAGAACGTCCCATTAGTTAAGGCAGTTGTGGTGAATCGGTCGCCATGCTTCGTGTTATTTGAGACAACTGGAGACAAACGTACCCCTGACGGCCCGGAGATTTCAAGCTGCAATGATTCAGGGTATTTATGAACTTGAACAATCCTCGCATCATAACCAGTTGTCTAGTTAGGTATTTATGAATCTATCTGTAAAATTGGTGCAGAGAAAAGACACAACATGTCATAGGGATCAGTGGCGTATTTAGGGGGAGCCATTGGACCATGGCCCCCTCTGGCCCAAATTTAACATGGAAGAGATAGGAAACGCTGCGAATCTCCCTGTATTCACCCCATGTAATGCCCCCTCGGGCCATTTCTACATACGCCCCTGGACCCTAGTAGGGATATCAGTCAATTTGAGGCTGTGGTCAGTGATCTCGAAAAAACACGATCAGGTTTTTCCTTATTTTTTTGAGACAACAACAAAAATATTCACGAATGAAACACTCAGCTTCCACTATAAATTGCCAACAAGAATGTGTGGTATAAATTTACATAATCAGAGAAAAAATGTGCCTAAAACTTCATAATTATTGCAGAACAAAAATCTGCAAAACTATTAATCAGAAGAAAGCTTTTTTTTCTCAGTCCAAGAGTGGACCTATGATGTCATAGCTGTATACTCCATTGTCAAGCACTGGCGGATATCAAAATTGGTGCAAGCCATGACGTAACTGTAAGGCCATGCACGATCAAGTTTTCCACAAGGAATGCTATTGGCCAGTTTAACCAATGACATCATAGGCTATGATTAATAGCTTGTACCAAAGTTGTATGGATTCCAATGGAGTCTCCAGCTATAACATCATAGGTCCACACTGTGAAAAAAAAAGTTATTTCTTCAGAGCAATTGTGAGAGCTCTTACATTTTGAAAACTTAAAAAATAGTATTTTTCCAAAAACAATACTGAAATCAAAGGAGGCCACAAAAAAGAATTACAAGAAATGTAGGAAGAGCAGGCATCTTGATAGAATATTGAGTTAAAGCGGCTCAAACTTACTGTTACATTACTGCATTTGTTGGTTATTGAGCATACAATTGGCACAGGACTCGTACCCGACTCCACTGGCTTTCCATCGTTAATCAAAATCACTGGAGAGTCACCTGAAAAGCGAATGAAAACTTTTGAGGCAACAAATATTTATTGGCAATGAATAATCTTCTAAAAATAAACCTTTAATATTCTGTATCAAAAGTTTAAGGCCATTCATGTAGCAGGAGATCAGTCACATGACATGCCAGTAAATAATGATATCGGTGTCTTAAAAGTGTTAATGGCTAGTGGAGATTGACATTGGCGTGTCTCGGTGCACTCAGCTGCAACCATGCACTTAATTGCCTTTTATTAAGGGTAAGGCTGTGTTTTGCCAAATGTAACTTCTTGGAAAGTCAATCTATCATTTTATAAATATGCCCATTGCAAATAGTAGGAAAATTTAAGTATATTTCATGTAAAAAAAAAGTAAGTATCTTTAGAAAAGCCATTATTTCTAAAATATGTATAAGTCTGAAAATAGTGGTGCAGAATAACAAATAGTGGATGTTGGGTTGACCAATATTGAGTTTTATTGGCCTTAGCGGGTAATATTGGCCTCAGCCTATGGCCTGGACCAATATTACTTTCGTCCGCCATTAAATATTGGTGTCCTCACCATCCACTATCTATATAATATTTGAACATCAACTTAAATATTACCTGACTACCATGTGACAAGAAAAGGGAAATGGAAATCTTTTTAATACCTCAAAGTCCAAGAAAAAATAACAACATACTACAGTAGACCTGTTCAAAAAAGACTTTCTATTTTATTTTAATGCAGGATGCAGTGATTCCCATTCTCCAAGCTATAGAATGACCAAATATGACATTTTTTTCAATTTTGAACTTTGGGAATGCCTGCCTCATGAGCCATGAAGTTTTAATGTTTAATTTTGTCAAAAACGCCAAAAATATCAGAGGGGGGTAATATATTTCTCCTCATATCTTTATCAGACATAATTGTAGAACAACATGGATGGTGTCATATGAAAGCTTGTTAAATTGTCTATCAATTGAGACCAATAACTTGGTATTTGAGACACTTTAATTTATCTTCAAAGCAGAAATTTGTAAATTTTAAGGACAATTTTGATGTCGATTAGTGTATTTTGCCCCATGTAATAATCCAAAATGATGATAGAGCTGCATGAGTGGTATCATTTGAAGTTGTCTTTAAATGGACACCATTTTTTAAATTATTCAGATAGTTCTCATTGTCTCTGAGGAAAAAAATCCTCCATTTCAAGGAGCTCCTTGCCTGATCTAATTCATTGCTGCACTGCATTGACCAGAAAAGTTGCAAAATCGTTTGTCTTATTTAATAATTTCATTGTTGTTGTTTCCAAGTGATTGGAACATTTTAGAAATACTTTTACCATGTCCTTATAATGACTTTCTATTGAGGAAATACATTGTTGGATTTGAACTGAATGGAAACAAACATAATCGATAACTTTAGTATTGTTATTTTTCAACAACCAGTGTTACCTTGTCACATTCTTGGAGCAAATGTGCTACATATTTTAGAAAATGCAGTTAAACTTGACTTAACATTTTGAGCAACAGTAGGGGAGACCGGGGTAAGTTGTGCCATTTTTTGCGTCAGGCTGATTTTACGAAAAACCAAAGTTTAATCATGTAATCTGAAAATCATACATCAAAATATAATGCGTTGGCCTGAATCGACCAAAGTTTCAGGGCAGTCCGACCATTGGGAAGGTCATGGTAGGCATTTGAAAAAAGTAGGTCAAGTGAAACAACTTGCCCTGGTGCCGGGGTAAGTTGTGCCGCATGACGGGGTAAGTTGTTCGGCTTAATTTATTCCAAAAAACCCTTGTATTTCACCCGTTTCTTCAGATAGATAATTTGTATTATGTTTTTAACTTATAACTGTCTTTTTAAATGAAACTAATCAAACATTTATGAGCCCATTTTATACAAAAATTTAAAAATCTGAAAAACTAGAATTATTTATTGTTTAGAGGGTGGTATAACACTTTTAACACATTTTCCTTTCAGTGTAAGTCATTTCACAACATGTTTAGGCCTTGCATAAAATTAAGACCAAAAAAGATGAACAAAAAATTAATTCCTATGTCATACCATTGGCACAACTCACCCCAATGAAAACGGCACAACTTACCCCAAATTGATTTTCTGGATGAAACTGGTTGTCAAAAATAAACAAACAATGCAAAATGAAATCTAACAACACAAACGTCTAGAAATACCTCCTAGCTCCATTCTACCAGAGGGTCATAATCTTATTACAAATACCAAATGACTGAGAAACAAGAATGTCAGTCCTCGGCACTTGAAGTTTTCAGCAATTTAATTTATTAGTGTAGCTTTTCATACCATTATATTTGGTAGTTTTTTTCTTGGTGCCTAATGATGTTGACCAAGTGGGTATACATGGGTGGCATTGCCTTCTTTGCCCAGTTCTTCATTTAGCCCAGACAGTGGGCGGCACAACTTACCCCGCGGCACAACTTACCCCGGTCTCCCCTATGTCACAGTTGTCAATTCTAATAATAATATTATAAGTAACCAAGTGTCCTTCTTGTGCCACTAAATGAATAAAGACTTTAATCATGTTTGACTTTTGTCAATTCAAAGTTTAACACAATATTGGATTTCATTGCATTGTGGTAATACTCCTTGTCTGAGCTCAGGCACCTTGAAGTTTATGATGGATACCTCAGCCAACAAAAACTTGGAAAGAACAAGAACAACATGTGGGGCAGAGTGGCTGGAGGCAACTGAGAAAAACAGTGTAAAACAAGCAAACTTTCAAACAGTTTCATTTCAGAACTGTGAAAATACATAATTCAATGGAATTTTCGAAACTGTGATAGCACCTTTCAACAATACACAATTTCTCCATTTGTAACAGTGTGAAACAGAAGCAACAATTTCAAACTATGATGTAGCAATCCCTGATTAGCTGAGCCAAAACTGAGTCAGTTTAATTTAATTAAGTATTCATGAATTAGCAAAGGTTATGGGCCATTTTGTCATGGTATGACTTGGGATGATGATGTAGACCTGCTATTGTCAATATTGTGTTAATCTTTGAATTGTCAACCGTAAACATGATTAAAGCCATTATTAATTTAGTAGCACAAGAAGGACACTTAGTTACTTATAACATTATTGTTAGAATTGACAACTGTGGCATACTGTTGCTCAAAATGTTAAGTCAAGTTTAATTGCATTTTTCTAAAATATATAGCATAATACTAAAGTTATCGATGATGCTTGTTTCGATTCAGCTCCAATCCAACAATGCATTTCCTCAATAGAAAGTCATTATAAGGACATGGTAAAAGTATTCTTAAAACGTTCCAATCACTTGGAAACAATATCAGTGAAATAATTTAATAAGACAAAAGATTTTGTACATTTCTGGTCAATGCAGTGCTGCAAGGAACAAGAACGGGTAGGTAGCTCCTTGAAATGGAGGAATTTTTGCTTCAGAGACAATAAGAACTATCTAAACAATTTTAAAAATGGTGTGCATTTAAAGACAACTTTACAGGCATTCAAATGATACCACTCATGCAGCTCTATCATCAATTTTGAGTAGCACATGAGGCAAAATACACTAATCGACATCAAAATTTTCCCTAAAATTTACAAATTTCTGCTTTGAAGATAAATTAAAGTGTCTCAAATACCAAGTTATTGGTCTCAATTGAAAGATAATTTAACAAGCTTTCATATGACACCATCCATGTTGTTCTACAATTATATCTGATAAAGATATGAAAAGAAATATAACACCCCCCTCTGATATTTTTGGCATTTTTGACAAAATTAAACATTAAAACTTCATGGCTCATGAGGCAGGCATTCCCAAAGTTCAAAATTGAAAAAAATGTCATATTTGGTCATTCCATAGCTTGGAGAATGGGAATCACTGCATCCTGCATTAAAATAAAATAGAAAGTCTTTTTTGAACAGGTCTAATACTACAGCCAATAGCCATTTGCTTAATGATAAATTATGATAAATTACATTTGACATTTTACCGTAACAACTAGCTTTCAGCAAAGACAACTTACTTTTGGACAATTATAGAATACTTTGGGCAATGCCAAAATAGTGAAAATACTATACGACAAACTTATTTTGGGCAGTGGAAACTTACTTGGTGAATTTCTATTCACCTTGGGTAATGCCAAAATACTATACAACAATTAAACCTATTTTGGGCAGTGGAAACTTACTTGGTCAATGGAAACTTACTTTGGACGTTGCTAACATACTTATTTGTAATGCCAACTAACTTTGACAATATTTTTGCAACTAACTTTTGGACAATGTCAGCTTGAAGTATCAACATTCAGTTAGACAATGGCAAGTAACTTTGAAAATAGTCAACATACTTTGGGGCAATGGTAACTTACTTCGGGAAATGGTAACTTACTTGGGAAATGGTAACTTACTTTGGGCAATGGTTACTTACTTTGGGCAATGGCAACTTGCTTTGGGCAATGGTAACTTACTCTGAGCTGTCAATACAAGGTGAATTCCATGCTTCACTGTTCCACATCTGATGGTCATTTGTTCTTGACAACTTCCGTTTAGTTTGACTTGAAATAACACAACATTTGGGTCGTCCGATACCTTGCAGGAAAATTTGCAGTAGTCTTGGTTATAATAAGAGCAGTCTGAGTCATAGTCGATGCATTTGCGACCGTCCTTAAATACAGGAAAAGACTCCCTCTATAATCAAGGAAGAAAAAAATAAAGTTTTGTTATTCTCTGTCCCAGTTTACATTTTGATGAGTACTCATAACAGATGGAATCACCCTTGTGAGTAACAAGTTAACACGTGTTGTCCTCCTTACCTCGACCCCCTTGTTTGTACAAGAAAGTTGCACCACTGACGAGTTGTACGACTGCACATGCAAGTGGACATCTTCGTCCGCAACTGTCGCTAGTGCAAGTGAAAGGACAAGGCATGTTCCAAGTGGATGACCTGAAACATAACACAAGGATATACATATAACATAACACAAGGACATAACATAACACAAGGACACAACATAACACAAGGATGCAACACAACGACACAACATAACACAAAGATATAATTATAAGAGGCATTTTCGTGGATTAGCCCCTAAGGGGTCTAAACCTTTTGACCTTTCTTTTCATATAACAATTTTGGTAGTTATCATACTGTAGGCCTGTCAACGTCATTATGTTTATACACAAAAATGACGTTTATACAGTCAATGTAACAAAGAAATACTTGTCTAACTGTTTCTCAAAATCCTGTCTCATGTAGGCCTATTATACTCCTACTTTAGCACCATCACCATTGAAAAGGGGCTAAAGCAGGAGCATATCGTCTACCCATCTATAAAGTCGAAAAAGGTGATAATGGGAAAAGGGGTTGCAACAAATATGGTTCCACAATTTGGTCCCTAAATATGTCAAGAAAAACACACCCCCAATCGGAGTAAATATTCAGATATTATGATTTTTCTTACTTTTTTGCAGTCTTCAAATTCTTTGAATTTCGAATTTGTCATAAAATGAGTTCTAAATTAGCCATAGACATGCTTTAAAGAGCTGTACATATGTGTAAGACCATGCCAAGCACAATGGACAATATTGTGTGTGAGACAAATATGCTTTAGGTGATGTAATATTGAGATATTTTGATATTTCTTACTTCTTTGTATTCTTAAATTCTTTGAATTTCGTTTTTGTCATAAAATGGGTTAAAATGAGCTAGTGAATGATTTAAAGAGCTGTACACATGTTTTATACTAGGCTTGACATGATAAATAACTTTATATGTGAAAAGAAATTTCACCTTATAAGCTTATTTGTTAAATTGATAAAATGAGACAAAGAATGAACATTTTGTGAGATAACTACTTTTGCGTTCATGAAATAATAATAATTTTCATAAATTGGGTTCCAAGTCAGCTGGGTACATGATTTAAAGAACAGAAGATATTCTCAGGACAATGCTGCACATGATAAATAATATTGTATGTCTCGTATATGTCATATCTAATGTAACATAGGGATAACTGATTTCTTTTTGTATTTGTAGCTCCTGAAATTGTTTAATAACTAACTCCGGACAGAGACAATCAGATATTATACAGCATTATTTCTTCAGCCTTCTTCTTATGTCTTTATCTTTCAAGGACTCCATAAACTCAATATAGATGCTCAGCAAAGGTAGCATGATACATCCAGCCTGGAATTTCAGTGATTCTGTACTAGAACAATCTGGAACAGTCCTGCGACAGTCCTGCCTAAAGTTGAAAACATTTTAATGTTTTCTTCAGCTGAAATACAAGTCCTAACCTCTCTGTAATGTTTACATGCCAACCTGGTGTTTATTGTACATATGGTAGATAAATACAAATAAACCTGGTTGAAGAAATAATGCTACTTAATTAATGCCTATCATTAATCTGCCAGATAACTTTCAAAAGCATCTTCAAAGCTTAAAATAAAACGTATAAATCATGTTATCCCCATATTGGATTAGATATGATAAATATTCTTACATATAATGTTATTTATCATGTTTAAGATGGTCTTAAAAATATCCCCTGCTCTTTAAATCATGTCCCTAGCTCATTATGAACCCAATTTATGACAGGTACTATAATTTCATGAGCCGAAAAGTATTTGTCTCACAAAACTCTCATAAAATCATAATATTTCAGTATTACAGCATGTACAGCTTAATTGTCTCCCCAAGTATATTGTCCATTGTGCTTGGCATGGTCTTACACCAATGTACAGCTCTTTAAATCATGTCTTTAGCTAATTTAGAACTCATTTTATGACAAAAACAAAATTCAAAGAATTTGAAGACTGCAAAAAAGTAAGAAAAATCATAATATCTGAATATTACATTATCTAAAGCATATTTTTCTCACACACAATATTGTCCATTGTGCTAGGCATGGTCTAACACATATATACAGCTCTTTAAATCATGTCTGTAGCTTATTTAGAACCAATTTTATGACAAAAACATCATTTCGGGAACAAAAGCAGTGCCAAAAATTGGCAAGAATCCTTTTATTTCAATATCACATCATGTAAAGTAAGTATTTCTGCATTTTTTTGTTTTCTTATAACTTTGGTATGGTTATAAAATTACTTTCAGCTGTTTAAATCATGTCTCTATCTCATTTATAACCCATTTTATGGCCAAAAACAGCATTTTTGACACCTCGCAAAACATCGAAAAAGGTGATTTCAAAACACCCAGGGTAGGCGTTACAAAAATGAGTGAAATTACCCAAAATGGTCATAAATAGTAATTTAACTATATTTGACAAGTTTTTGGGGGGGCTCTTTTTTGAATTTTACATTTTGACTTTTTTCACTCCACCCTAAGGAATATCCACTAGGAAAAACATTAAATTTTGATGGTGATAAGCTTATCTATCCTGGGCCAAGTTGGCTCAGGACCCCTGCAGTGAAGGGTCACTAGGGAATATCCTTTCATCTAAGGGTGTGTCTGAGGGTAACTTCACAAAATTCAAATCTACACCAGAATCAGTTCACCCCTCTTCTAGGATCTAATCTATTTTTCTTGATCCAAACGATCTTGATAGCATGGACATTGGGCTAGTTAAATCCATGGGATAGAGCTTGTCATAATGAACTTTTTCCCAATAAAATATTCCAATTTATAAAGATTTTAAGGCAGTTTATTTGATTCCAAGGTGCAAACAATTCCTTGTTTTCTCCTTTAAATTACACATCAAAGCACAAGAGTGTTCAATGTTTTGAAAATACCATTAGAAAGTCCAGAACATATGCAACATGGTGATGTGAATGCCATTTTGTTCGAATGTGTTCCTTGAAGTGATTTATGCCTCTGAAATAAGGTCTAAATGTAACAAGAGTGCTGATTGCTGCCTATCCACTTGCCAAATAGTACAATAAACACTACACTTAATGTTGTGTTATTGTACAGAAATTAAAAGGCAAAATGGATCTTTATTTTAAAAATCACGACAGTCATGGTATGCTTTTCATTCTATAATAATATTATGCAGTCCTATATATTCAGTTAAAAACTACCAAGAAAATAAGGGAAAAGGGGTAAACTTAACAGGTGCCCCTCATTAGATAAGAGATATCACACATCATTAGCAGAGATTCTCAGACACAGGCTTAACCTTTGAAGTTGTGGAGTGGATTGTCCTTCTGATAATTGGTCCATGGTTGAACTTAGTTCACATTTTTTCAACTCATGCATATTCAGCACAGCAGCAGCAGCAGCAGTGACACAACAGTGACCCACATAGTGGGGCCAAGTGCTTGGGTTGCCAAGGTTGGCTTGTGATGGTGCAGTGCTGCATGTGTGCAGCTGCTAGGACCCGTTGCAACGAATTTGGAATCGTTTTTGGTGAAGCTGTCACAAAATAACTGGAAAATGTGATATATTGAAGTAAATTGAACACTGAGAAGATCGAAATTGCAGGCAGGGATGCATAAGAGGAAGTTTTATCATTGGAATACATTAGTTGGGCGTGTCATTTCGCCAGTGAATAGTTTTTCTGAAAACACTAAATTAGAAGATTGACCAGAAGTGGCTCTCACGACAGATATGTCCTGGGATAAATCCCGAGGACATAAAAACGTTGTCTCCCAATTGCACCAGGGACGTACCTACAAATGGTCTGGGGGGGCATCATATGGGGCAAATAGGCGACGCTCGGCGGCACTTCCTATCTGTTCCATGTTTAATTTTGGGCCTGAGGGGGGACATGGCACCATGGCCCCCCTAAATACGCCACTGTGTGTCACTTTATCCTTGGGATATAATGGTCGCCCCCTAAAATGGTTGTTTCTGCAAAATGCAGGTCTGTCTCTGTTTCTTGGAAGGTGTTGGTGGTTTTTCCGAAGAAGGTTTGCAGTGGCGTTCGTATGGGGGGGGCACGGGGCTACATGCCCCCCCATATTGGATCTGTGCCCCCCCAGGTGCCCCCCCCATATGAACTTTTCGACCTTGGCTAAAGTATACAATTAGTATTATGGGTGCCCCCCCCAGAGAAGGTTTGCAAAATATAGTGACATCTGCATTTTCTTTGACTAATGAACTTATTTGATAAGGGGGAGTTGACTTGAAATTTTTTTTCGCCATAATTGATCTTTAGCTTCTCGGATCTTCTCAAGGCACTTTTTCTTGGGTTGGTCGGTAAAACGAGAAAAAAAAAGTGAAATTACGATTTTTTATAATGTTAATTTGATAAAATTTGGGTTAAACTCAATTTTTTTTATCCGCAGGCAGAAAATCTGTTGGGTCCAGTGGCGTAATTATGGCCCCCTCTCAGGCCAAAAATTAACATGGAAGAGATAGGAAAAGATGCGGAGCACCCCGTATTCACCCCATGTAATGGCCCCCCTCAGGCCATTTTTAGATACGCCCCTGGTTGGGTCCGTCAATTGATCCGAGAAGCTAAAATTTAAAAAGTCTGGCCTATTTGGAAGGCTTATTGTGACTACGCATAGAAATGTGTGGTAGCAACTATTTTGCCACAATGTGAACACAACATCGAGATTTTTTCACAACATTCTGACAACATTGCCACAACGTCGCACCGACTCGCACGCACAAGTTGACAATGTCATTAAATTATCCTACTGTATAATATTCTTCGTAATTTTCATGAACAATGTGACATTGCCACAACGTTGCTTCAACCGAGTTGTCACCCATTGAGAAAAAAAATATTGTGACTGATTTAGTCAAATCTGTTCTATAATTTGGGTTACCACTCAATCATTGGCTACGCTCCTGAGTGAAGAGTATATGATGCAGTTCTGCAAAAAACTACAGAATTCTGCAGTTCTGCAAAAATCTGCAGGAAGCTGCAGAATTCTGCAGTTCTGCAGCTCCCTACATGATTTCTGAACCTCTGTTACTTCAATGCATCTTCAAAGTTCAGACCTCTCTGACATGGGGCTTGCCACTACCAAGGAAACATGGTTTGGGGGGTCGGGATTTTGGTAGTCCTCAGTCATTGCAGTGTTTCTTAAAAGTTTCTGCAGCAAAATCTGTAATTCTGTAGGAGTTATGCAGCTTGGGAGGTTTTATGCACTTCTGCTAAAATCTGCAGAATTCTGCAGAAAACTGCAGAATTCTGCAGTAAACAGCAGAATTCTGCAGTTCTGCAAAAAACTGCAGAATTCTGCAAAAAACTGCAGAAGTCTGCAGTTCTGCAGGAAGCTGCAGAATTCTGCAGTTCTACCAGGTAGCAGTTTGTGGAATGACCTCTATCAAAATAAACTTCCATGGACGTTCTGCCTCTCTGCTCGGCCAATTCTCAACCGAATTTCATTCAGAAAAAAGTTTCAGGTACCCTACAACCAGGTCTATAGACTGCAGTAGTCAGTCTTTGTCCGTCGTTGTTTCTTTTCGCCGTACGACACATTTTTCGGCGATCGGTCAGCTCGCAAAAATGTCATTTTACAGTGCTCTGTCAAAATAAACTTCCATGGACGTTTTGCCTCTGCTCGGCCATAATTTTATTCAGAAAAAAGTTTCAGGTACCCTATAAACCAAGTCTATAGACTGCAGTAGTCAGTCTTTGAACGTCATTGTTTCTTTTCGCCGTACGACACATTTTTCGGCGAACGGTCAGCTCGCAAAAATGTCATTTTACAAGCTGAAGTTCTAATTCATTGCAGATGAGCATCAAAACCCCAGTTTTCTGCAGAATTCTGCAGTTTTTTGCAGAACTGCAGAATTTATTGCAGAATATGCAGGTGCAGGAAGAAATTTAAGTGTACTGTAACAAGTCAGGTCCGCATTCCTCTGTAACGCTGTGCACAACTTCCTGACAAAATTCAAGATTGTATAGGCAGAGAGGTATAGCAGAGCTATAAATCTATGGTATAGGCTACAGTTGTCCTGTGGTGACATGTTTTCAAATCACCAAATGACTACTCAGTACTCTTTTCTATATTTTGGCTCCAGTTTGTGCATTAGAAGTGAAAACCTTTCAAAATTATTTCACTCACCTTTCCATGTTGGAAAGTTCTTGGTGTGAATTCCCATCCGTGTCTTGAAATGCTCTGCAAAGACTAGCATTCCAAATAGCACCGTCGTCTTGTGTAATCTGTGCATGTGATCCAAGAATAGGAATAAGCCACAGAAATCAATGACGTCATCATAATTAGTGCAGCTCCACATCTTGATAGGTCCATTGTAACTATTTATAGAGACCACAGGTCTTGGCCCGCAGGGCAAAGACCGTATGTCTTAATATGGTAGGAGCTGTACTCACACGGATATACTAGGCAAATCTTGAGGATGGGGCAAGCTGTCAAAAAGTGGCACCGTGATTGTGACGTCATTACTAAATGAGACACAATGGTGATGACGTCACAAAAGAGGTGACGTCAGAAGCACTTGATTCTAAAAATAGATTGTGAAGCTATAAATCATAACGTCATGATCTGCAGAGCTGTATATTTCCCAGGAGTCCAGTGGTGTAGCTAGTGGGGTTTGGGCAAGTTGTCACCAGACAACTTTTTGGGGAAAAATGGCGAAATGGGGATAAATATGGAAATGGGGAGGGGGAATGGAAATTGGGGGGGGGGGGGGATGGGAAATGGGGGAAAATAGAAATGAGCAATTTGGACCACACTAATACCAGTAACATTAGATCAATTCTAGTAGCCCTATATCTATCTATCCATCCAGAAAAAAACTTAAAATCTCTGGTTTATCTAATAAATATTTTCTGAAACTAAACTTTTCTGCAGATTTCAGTGGTTTTATATATATCTTTAAAAAAAATCTTTTATTACACACGTTCCTAAACTTACCCACAAAGTTTCCCATTTTAAGGGAAAATACACAAGGAAATAATACAAATTTCTATCGAAATTGAGATATCAGTAGACATTTATACGAAAGATTAAATCTGAGACCTGACACAACAATTTAGTACATAATTTACTTCACTGAAACAATTTAGTTGACTATAAGTACGTTATTCATTTGTGATTGTATTCTCTGTGGTAAAACTTGTACAGCTGTTTTAAGAACTTATGACTTCCTTTTTTTTCTTTTGATCCTTTTTTAGTTTTTAGTTTTTATTTTTGTTTTAGTTGATATATCCTTGTTCATTTTTCATATATTTTCATATGGCTAAATACTTGCCGGGATTTCCAACGCAATCTTCTCATTTCAACTTCACCTCATACCTCATTATATACATTACCATCATCTGGTGGCTCACCAGCAGCGACAATAATTTTGTCTTTGGTGGGTCTCCTCATTATCTGTATTATAACTCATCTCATGTCATTATCATACTTTATGCCTTTTTTAAACAATAATACAATGTTTTCCAAATGATGATGATATAACAGGATTTGTCTGTCTTGTCTGTCTGTCTGTTTTAAACAAACGACACTGTAATTCTTCATATAATTATAGATGTGGCAAATAAAACTAATTTGATATGTTACGAATTGTATGCATTAGGACTACATGACTACAAATTATGATTATGGCACCTACTAAACAAACTGGTCATTTGGACTTTAAAACCTTTTTCTTTGTGCAACATCATTCAGTATGTTCCAAGTATAGCATATTAGCATGCTGGGTATTTGTCCCGATTTTTGCAGGATTGTGCTGGATATAGTGATGTAGTGACGCTGTACTAAAAAGGGTCACTGGGTTAAACATACCATAGGGGAATAAGATTCCTGCCTGGTTACACCCTTCACTTGTCTTATATAGGCCTAAGTTATAATTAATAGTTTTGGAGCTTTTGCTATCTGAGAAGTTCAGAAGACAAAAAAACAACTTCCAAACTGGGTCACTGGATCTTGGTGAAAGAAGTCACATCTGGAATCCAGGGGCGGATCCAAAATGTTGAACGGGATTCAGATTTTAGATTCAGATACAGATTCAGATTTTGTTTATTTTCCCATATAGCCATTATTATAGGTTACAATATTCAATAATTTCTTTTAAGTATTACATGTAGTGGGAAGGGAGACCTCTCAAAGCTTATTTGTTGCTGCAGAGAGGCCACCTTTTCGTGAATATAATGGCATAATATATATGGTAAACGCCGGGGGGGGGGGGGGATAATGAATGAAAATGCTTAAATTTATTTGTGAAAATATTTATCATTAAAGTGTACAGGCCCAAAGGGTGGGGGGTTTGAACACACTAAACCCCCCCCCTCCCCTCTGGTTCCGCTACTGGAATCTACACCCTGTGCCAAGACTCAAGACTAAGACATTTATTTCTTCCAGAAACATAATTATCAAGTTACAATAAATAGGGAGGGCTTCTCTAAGACAGGACTTTTGTCGCTAACAAAACGCCCCCCACCTAAACAAGAAAATTTTTTCGGAAAAAAATATAGCCGATATTTGTAGTTATAATTTGTTTTGCTAGATAATGGGATTTTTAAAAGAGATTTCTAGAGGAGTTGATGAGAATTCTATTCACAGCTTCAATTCAATGCTGCAAGTTCCTTCATGTCTAATCTCTTTCATAGCCTTTCTACCTAATAATAAATAATAACTAGAAATCAGGTAACCGCGATGCGGTGACAAAACTTCACCTATCATATAATTATTGGCAGTGAAATTAATGTGAGAAAACACAGAAATGATATTGTAAATGACATTGGACATGAACTTGAACATGAACATGAACTCGCACATGAACTTGCACATGTACTTGCACATAAACTTGTAAATAAACTTGTACATGCAATTGCATGAGTCTTGCACATGCAACATTACATGCAATATCACACACAATATCACATGTAATAATATGCAATATCACATGTTGAGTAAAATGCAATGTGTTAAACATACAATATCACTTGCAATATCATACAAAATCATATCACATGTAATATTAATTTATCTCCTGTAATTTTGCGTGTTACTTAGAATGTACATAGTGTGCACAGATATATGGAAGTACTTCCAAACTATCTGTCTGTGGACTAGTTGTGATGTGACATATAGTCAGAAGACAGATAAACCCTTACTGTAACATGTCAATCGGTTTGTGGCCATACACTGACTGATTTGCTGACTGATACACTGACTGATACTGTCTGATACACTGTCTGATACACTGTCTGATACACTGTCTGATACACTGTCTGATACACTGACTGATACATTGACTGATACAATGACTGATACAAAAATATTTGACCGAAAACATGTAATTACGAGGGTAGGGCGTTCTTTTAAACCATCAGAGTTACAAGAAATCTTTCAGAGAATGAAAACTATAGGAAAATTTTAGCTTGCCGAATATTATATATACAGAAAATATGGACCAGTACGTGGACCAGTACGTGGACCAGTACATGGACCAGTACATGGACCAGTACATTGAACAGTACATGTACCAGTACATTGAACAGTACATTGAACAGTACATGGAACAGTACATTGAACAGTACATTGAACAGTACATTGAACAGTACATTGAACAGTACAATGAACAGTACAATGACCAGCGCATTGACCATGCATCAACCTGTACATCAACCAGTGCATCAACCGGATCATCAATCGGTACATCAACAGTACATCAACCTTGGAATTTTAGGAATGCATAGAATGTACTTCTAGTCCTGAAAACATATCGAAATGACTGCAATTTCTGAAAACATACATTTTTCAGGGTCCGGCGATTTTTTTAATCGTCAGTGATACAAGAAATTGTTAAACATAGAAACTAGAGGAGAATTTGTGCTTTCCAAATCTATATTCAGATTCTCCGTCACTTTATTAGGACCGGAGATATGGCCGATTGAAATTATGGTACAATCAGAAATGTGGACTTCAGAAATTTCTGAAAAAATGTAGTTTTTCACTTAAAATTACTCTAGAACCAAAACGGTTCAATGGAAACATATATAACTTGGCAGGATTATGTGAACGAAAGATGAAAGTATGCTCAAATAGCTTCATTAAAATAAAATGATTATTTCCTTGTCAAAATGATGATAAATTGTGAAAATTTGACAAAAAACATGAAATTTTCAGGGTCCGGCGATCTTTTAAACCGTCAGAGATACGACAAAATGTTCAATATACGAAACCTAGGGGAGAATTTTGCCTTTCCAAATCTGTTTTCAGATTCTCTCTAACTTAATTAGGACCGGAGCTACAGTCGATTGAAATAACGCTATCATTGAGAAATGTGAAAAAATATCGTAAATTTTTCCCCAATTTTTTTACCTTGTGACCTTTACGGTCTAACGTAGGTTAATCCGAGGACCTTGAAAATTTTTACGATGCCTCTAGACTATTGTAGCAAGTATGTGTGACATTTTTGTAACAATATTTTGATTCCTTGCCTGTGTAAAAAAATCTAATGCCAAAAAAGTAAAATTTTTCATCATGTTTGACCTTGAATTTGACCTTGAAGATAAGTTTCTAGGTCAAAACAAATATTATTATCAGAATCAGCATGTGAAAATGGGGGGATCAATTAATTATTGTAACTCTCTCTGATCGATATTTCCATGTCCAAAACGAAATAATTTGTCATTTTTTAACATTATGCGGTTTGCAATATTTGAAATTTTGTAGAAAATTAAGAAAAAATGTTAGAGGAATTTGGATTGCATATTCTAAATGCACATATTTTTGTCTGTCTACAGATAATATATCAAGGTGATATCAAGAAAAAAACATAATTTTCAGAATTTTTGAAAATAAGCACTTTTTGCACTTTGAAGAGCCAAATGACCTTGAAAAATGAGGTCAAGGTCAAATTTGAAGGTGGTTATGGGGGTTTTAGGGGTATCTTTGGGGGGGTTCACTATACATTGTTATGGCCTAAAATCGATATTTCAGGGTGAAATTACCAAGGTCATTGGTTTTGATGAAGCGATTGTTATTAAAAAGTACATAACTCAAAAACAAGGCATGACATCATCACAAAAATAACTTCTTACCATGCGCCAGACATTTGGGCATCAAACTGCATCAATTTTGATACTGTATGGCTCAAATATTTTGATTCTATGCGAAACAATCTCCATCATTAAATATGGACCTGTGCGACCTTGACCTTGACCTACTTTCATGAAATTGGGTCAGATTATGTAATGTACTTGTAGCATTTAGACACTAAGTGGAAAATGAAATATGCACGTAATTGCCTGTGATATGCTCTTGAGAAATATATGAAAAAACGAACTTTGAAATGGCCTGTGACCTTGAAAAATAATTCAAGGTCGCTGATACTGGGTCAGTGTAATGAGGTCATGTAATACTATATACCTGATTTTTTTGAAAATTTTTTGAAGAAATTTTTGTGCGGAAAAAAGAAAAAAAATAATAATAAAAATACTTACGAAAACAAGAAACTTCACCTATGTAATAGGTGAAGTTTAATAATAATAATACCTATACCTGTCTACAGATCTTCTGTCTGTCTATTATATTTATTTAACCATCTGACAGATGATCTGTGCTATTGGCAGCTCTAAAAGATCTCCTCTGCTCCATGAAAAGGTCACACTGACATTTCCCCAACATGTCTAAATTTAGCCCAGGGTTTCCCCAAAAGTGCACAAACTTTGATGATGTGTCTTCACACATGTTTCCTTATTTCCATTGACAAATCCACCTGGTGGACTCTAGGTGGTGAACATACATTGTATATCCGCCTATGGCAAGTAAGTTACTTCACATATCTTGTATTGCTAAGAGCCTGGGCATCGGCTAAAAAAGCAAAAAGACTAATTGTCGTCGCAGAGAAGTCCACATATAAGGTTTAGAAGGAAGCTAAACGGCTCAAAAAATTAAGAGGAGCAAACAGACTCTTCGCCAAATCTGTCACACTGAACAACATTTTCATCAGTGTACCGCAAAATGGCAGTTACGTAACATCTCCTGACGCTTACTACAGTCCGTCAGAAGTGTTGATGGTCAAGTGAATCTCGCTTGTTAAGAGAGCACCCCACTATTCTGCCAGTTCCAGTTTTGGTGTTTCGGACAAATTGTTATTGGATCACACAGTGTTCCATAATGAGAGTTGGACCTATCGCTGGCCACCTGTACCTTATAAATGGGGTTGATTTCTCACAGTTTGACTACAACCATCCTTTTTAAGTTTTTTTTTAAATCTGGGATTGTTGGATGATTGGGGCTTATGTCCTGTATTTAATTTGCACTTGATAATCAAGGATGCCGGAACAGGGGGGGGGGTACAATTGCCCCTCCTTCCCTTGGCCGGGGGGGGGGGACTTAGGGGCCAAGTTAGCCCTGGACCCCTGGGACAGGGGTCATGAATCCTCCCATTGGAAAATCATGAGAATTGAAAGAAAGGGTTCAGGAGAATCAAGATATCTTTTGAAGTATTTGCAGCTTGTTCATTCTAATTATACCATCTGAAAGAGTGCAAAATTTGCTACTGACGGCACCTATTTCTTATTTCTCCACATGCTGAAATGAATGAATAATCATTCTGTGAACCTGAAGAAGTGATTTTTTTCTTTATACATTGAAAAAATGGCGTCATTTGATTGGTCGATTCATGGTAGTGCTGATGATGTCACAACAAACTGCTAGTGACATCATAGGATAGACTGATGACGTCACCATTGTGCTGTAAATGGAGCTGAGAGATTTTGCTCATTTTTTCATAGAGTTTTTGTTCTTTAAAGTGATTTTTCGTCTTTTAAACCTGCAGGAACTGCCTTCAAAAGTCGTGCCGTCAGCAGTTAAATGTGTGGGCTACCCAAATCCAAAATTTCATGTAATTTGGATAAGAATTGTTCAATATAGACCAATTTTCCTGATACCATGTCGAAATCTCAAGATTTTCAATGGGACGACCCATGACCCATGCTACGCATGGGTCCCAGGGCTAGGGCCAAGTATGCCCTTTTGATCTTAAAGAAATAAAACCTTATTAGTTGTAAATTTTTAGGCAAAATTTGTTAGTATATATTCAAATTTATTGATAGTACATTAATTTTTTTCATGCGAACTAGATTTGCCTTTTCTCTGCCGACCCTGCTGCCCTTGTTTCATTCCAGCAACTTGAGGCTATTGGGACAGCAAGCCGACATCGTAACATCCACCGTGGGACAACAACATTGATATTCACATCATTGTAATGTCACCCATGGGTGATGTCACAATTCTCACCTTGACAAGAGCTTACAGCTGGTGCATGCAGCATGGCTGACATTTTAACGCTTAAGGGCCCGGCGCAAACGTTGTTGCTCTATCCTTTGTATTGCCTGTACTAATATTATGAGGGGCACCTAGAGGGGTAGAGACCCAATACGGGGGGCGCATATCCCCCTCCATCTCCTCCCCATGCCCCCATTTTCATTGGGTCAGATTGTGTCTGTCATCCATAGAAATACATAGAACGGACATGAGGCTGTATGATGGTCTCTAGATGAGGTCACCAAATCCGCCATATTGGAACTGCCCAGAGTCATGACGTCACAATAGACTAATTATGATGTGACGTCATACCATTGTTGTAAGTGACATCACTGTTATTGATGACGTCACGATTACATTGTGCCAGGATACAGGGCAGTTCCAAGATGGTGGATTTGGTTGCTTCATTTGCCAGAGCCTCATGTCCGTTCTATGTATTTCTATGCTGTCATCACAGGGATGTGGTTTATGTACAAGTTAATAGTATTCGTCAAATGTAATATGTTCGGTTGATAAAATTCTATAATTATATAATTATAAATAAAATTCTTGTATGAACATGACACTACTGACTTCCTTAATTCATTTAGCTATGAGCCCTCAGAATTTCGCTGACCACTTCCATTAGAAATAAAATTATGTTATGTGATGGATGTTTTTAAAATATCTCAACATGTAATAGTCACAAAATGATGTCTGAATGAAAAATGGATAAAAAGATTTGCTTCCAAGGACGGATCCTTTCTATGGTCATTGTATTTTCAATCTTTGCTCTGACTGCAGCAACTAGATGTGGTTATGGTAAGTACTTTCCTTAGAAATTTTCATTTGCGTAATGCTACATGACCAGCTTATGAGGGACGACTGGTTCCATTTCTTTTTACCTTCAGCGAACGAAGTTCGAAGAAGGTATTGTAATCACTTGGGTAAAAATGCTGTCCGTCCGCCGGGCGGGCGGGCGGGCGGGCGGTCGGGCGGCGGGCGGATAGATAGTTTCCGGCCCGGCACTCGGCCTCTATTGAATGTATGGGGATGAAATTTGGTACACATCTAGCCTGTATGGTCTAGTTGTGCCTTTTGATGGTCTGATGAATAGATCTTAAATACTTTTTGAAATAATTAACAAAATATAAAAATACTTTTTTTTTCGTTTCCGGGCCAAGGCTCGGTCACTATTGCATGCGCATGGATGAAATTTGGTACACACGTGGCCTATATGGTCTAGTTGTGCCTTTTGATGGTCTCATTGACAGATATTCTATACTTTCTGAAAAAATGAGAAAAGATATAAAAACATATTTTTTTTGTTTTTTGGGCTCAGACTCGCTCACTATTGCATGTACATGGATAAACTTTGGTACACATATGGTCAATATGGTCTAGTTGTGCCTTTTGAAAGGTCTGATGGAAAATATTATATACTTTTTCAAATATTGAAAAAAACATAAAAATTATTATTTTTGTTTCTGGCCCAACATCCGGTCACTATTTCATATACATGGATGAAGTTTGGTACACATATGGCTTGTATGGTCTAGTTGTGCCTTTTCATGGTCTGACAGATGGCTATTCTATAGTTTTTGTAATATTGAGAAAAAATATTTAAAAGAATTTTTTTTATATCGGAGCCAAAACTTCCCCACTATTGCATATACAGTAATGCATTTTTCTAAACAAATCACCTATGCAATTAATTTAGCAGTGCTTTTTGATACGTATAACACTTTATGAATCATTGGAAAAATAGAGATAATGTAAGGCCACTACTCGACCGCTATTGCATACCTATAAGCAATTTCGTAAACGCACCAATTTTATGATATTATTGTAATCTTCTAAAGGTGTTATTCGCTGAAGGTTTGCTGCTGCGCAGCCTATGTTTCTACTGTCCCAAAAAGGCATTGACTAGAGATAGGCCTATTCATAAAATTATGGAATTTAACCAAATCAACTGTACCAACATAGAGATAGAATCAAACAACTGGATCTTTATACTGTTCATAAAATTCATTGTATTATCTTAAAATTCAGGAATATCTTTTATGTAACTTCACGCGTGCAAGTGATATCCAATTGTCCATG
Organism: Platynereis dumerilii; assembly: GCA_026936325.1. NCBI lineage: Eukaryota > Metazoa > Annelida > Polychaeta > Phyllodocida > Nereididae > Platynereis > Platynereis dumerilii. The sequence goes on along the minus strand of JAPTHN010000017.1, from coordinate 10,980,276 downwards.
GGTACGCAATGACAAATTCAAACGTAACTGCAACTTCAAACTTCCAATGTCATCCAGTAACACTATTGTGCCAAATTTGTTCTCATTCAATAACATCAAAACATTATTCACAACATGCAGACAACATCAAGCATAATGAGGAACGTCAATCATTCAAAAGCAAATGTTAACATCATTCAGTTCAACACCCTTGAGCATACAGCGCAGTTAATTAGAATAAGTGGTAGATCTAATGTCTATTATTATTGCCGTTATGAATAGAAATACGTTCATATAATATTTCTTTCAGCAAGAACACCGTTTGCGTCTGAAACCGTCTGGAGAGACAAAGGGGAAGATGTGACGTTAAACTGCCCAGGATACAAAAACGAGTCATCTCAGTACTATATAATTTTTTCTTTTTTAAGCAAGAAAACCATTTGTGACTGAAACCGTCTGAAAGACAAGGGACAAGTTGTGACGTTAAGCTGCCCAGGAAACAAAAATGATTCATCTCATTACTAAATAATTATCAATTTATATCTTTCTTGCAGCAAGAAAACCCTTTGCGACTGAAACTGTCTGGAGAGACAAAGGGCAAGATGTGACACTAAACTGCCCAGGATACAAAAATGATTCATTGCAGAATCACTCTGTTGAATATTCCTGGTTCAGACAAGACTACAGCTGCGAGGGGATGGCCACTTCCAGCATTATCGCATATCATCGTCATGGAGGTAAACGTCAATTATTGCCTGAACTATAGAAAATAAATCTCTTGTAAAAAAGCTGATTGGATTTTGGGCTTGTCTTCGATAATATTGCAATTTAGGTTTGTTATAGTATCACACAGCTGTTTAGTATTTTTTTGGTAAAACCAAACTTGTATGCAAAAAACCACTTGGTATTTTAAAAAAACTGTTTTTTCGGATGTTATTTAGAGTATGATCGCATTCCCTCATCATGGAGGTAAATGTCATTTATTGCCTTTTTTCCAAAATGGTTGTAGCATATTTGTTGGGTGATTTCCATCACTACACCCTTGAGCACATAGAAATACATAGAACGGACATGAGGCTCTGGCAGATGAAGCAACAAAATCCACCGTCTTGGAACTGCCCTGTATCCTGGCACAATGTAACTGTGACGTCACCAATAACAGTGATGTCACTTATAACAATAGTATGACGTCACATCATAATTAATCTATTGTGACGTCATGTCTCTGGGCAGTTCCAATATGGCGGATTTGGTGACCTCATATTGAGGTGGCATCATACAGCCTCATGTCAGTTCTATGTATTTCTATGCTTGAGCACCATGTACATTGATCCAATTTACAAGGCTAGCAAAGAACGTAAAAAGGCAACAAATCACAGCCGTCAGTAAGCCTCATATAAATTAATAAGCGCATGAGGAATCTAAATCAGCGCTGCCACATCATACCTCAAAAGTCCCAATAACTTAGGGTGATTATCTGCCATCACATTACCATCAAGTGAGCTTTCCCAGGGACAACCAGCGATAAATGCCACCTGTCAGGAGTCAGCATTGTAACTAGGGATAGACACCATTTGCCAAGTTCGATCTACAAATTCAGCTCAATCTGCAATTTAGTGAATTTTCTGGTCTGGAATTTAGTCGGTTGCAACCTGGGCGAAGGTTAAGTTTTTTTTCCACAATTTTTCGTATTTCTTGGCTTGATAAAGTAGTTTTTGACTTTGTTTACATGGAAATTAAGCAAGTGGAGGGTAGAATTGGATAGAACTGAAAGTGTATTTCATCGATTTCGGTTATCAAACGGCCGAAAGAACTGGTATGGCCAATATATCGTGAACCGGTGTCCATCCCTAATTGTAACTCGTACGGAGAAAGTCTTATTGCTTTACAATTAAGCAAAGCTTTGCAGGTTTGCATGCTGAAAATCGTATCATCCAACCCCTTGTCTTCTGTTCTCAAACCAATCACATGATCAGGTGGCGCTTTGGTGTAATCCGGAGAGTACTGAATATCTTTTGTTCATGTTATGGTAACTTGATTGATTGCAAATTCTCTCAAAGCTAAGAATATTGTGGTTATGACTGATGGCCTCATCTCCAATTGCAGGGTAATTATGTGAACTCAGATTTACAGATTTGGCACTCTAGCAGCTTGTGTAGCCCTGCCACTATATCTCAGCTATTTCATTGTTATATAGGGATGAGGCCAGGTAATAGGGGTATCAGACAAGCCACCAACCAAAGCTCTAAGTGCAACAGGAGCTGAGCTACATCAAAATATATAGCGTTTCGGACGTACATCACACGATGCCCATGCAGGACTCGTTTACACTCGCCCTGCCAACAGGCTCTACAAAATACTAAAGATTTCTAAAGCATTGTCAGCTTTTTTCCGGCCTGATGTAATGAATTGTTTATGGTTTTCTACAAAGAAACTCATTGAAACAACAAACAGGCAACTATGAAACACTCAAGCATTCATTCAATTGCTTTGAGAAATCTCAAACTGTTAATTATGTCTGTCACACCGGAGGAAAGTTAATCTTTTTGTTACTACTTCACAAAACAGTGTATGATGTGGTCAGGGTAGCTTTCCAAGCTTACACTGAGAAGTTAGGATGGATTGGCTACACATATGTAATCCTTATTGTACTATTACAATCATGGAAACCGTACTCTGTAACTGAAATCCAGGATGTGGAAGCTGTCAAATGATGCCCATTTATTAAAGTTAGTGGTTTCCGAGGATGTTTCCTGGTTTATAGAGAGTCATGTTGTGTACTATTTTGGCTTTCCAGCATTTTCGTCCCCACACATGTAACATGTTTATATAACTTTTCGGCAGCAGCCTAACAACCATTAACATAAGGGGAAATTCAAATAAAATATTATATTACTCTCTGAAAATTGAATGTACCACAAATTACTATTCGGTTATATGTAATCAATTAAGTCTGAAATATATAATACAGCATCAGATTTATTTTGGTTTGAGGAAACAGATTAAATACTTTGTTTTACATTATTTAAAAATCCGGGATTTACTGATGTACAAGAACATCAAATTAACCGATTCACAAAAATAGTCTTCAATCTGACTGGCTGCTTGTAAACCTGCTCACTTTGAACAGTTTGTCCACATAGTGTGTATTTGCCTGGATCCGGCTCTTCCTTTTTTCCGGTGTCCCTACTGTGTATTGTGCATAGTTTGTCTTGGAAATTTGTTTCTTCTTACTTTTCACCTTTTAGTGTCTTTGTTCTCGCTCTGAATATAACGCTGGCTTACAGCTCTAGCAATTGATTTAAAGAAATCAGTTTTTTTTTTCTCAGTGCCAGAGTGGACCTACGATCTCATAGGTGGATACTCTATTGCCAAGCACTGGAGGATATGCAAAATTTGTGCAATCAATGATGCCATAGGTCAAACTGGCCAATAGCATCTGTTGTTGACAGTTTCATCATAGCCTTGCAGTTGTATCATTGCCAGAGCGGTCAATAATATCACAACAACTCAGGTGCAAGGTTGGACTGCTCCTGGGGAGGGGGCACTCTGCACAAAAGCTGTCAATTTATCCTTATACCACTGTTTGCTTTTTCTGGCCAATCAGAAGGTAGGATTTCGCTCTGATATAATGCATATCACAGCTCATACACCTGACCATGATATTGCATGCTTGGCTGACTACAACTTGACAAAATTGAAGGAAACACTGAAACAAAACTGACCAACAAAGGATTAAAACTGAACAACACAGACAGTAAACAAGGAGGAAGATTGTATCAAGTGTAACTGGTCTCAATAAAAAGGCTATATTCACTCTTTTTTATAAATACCATAATCTGAAATAATGATCAAATTTAAGGTCACTTGATAAAATAGTACATTTGGGATATGTAAGCTGCAAAAAAATAGTGGAGCAGCAGACCAACAATTTTGGCCCCATTTGGCAAGCTCAAAGAATTATTTTTTCTTCTTAATTCGGGGGCTGCCGCCCCCGAACCCCTGCTTCTTCTTATTTCGGGGGCTGCCGCCCCCCAACCCCTGCTCCATGCTTTATATTATTTTTCAAATGTCTTTCATGATTTAACAATAACATTTGCTAAGCGACTGTAATAATCAACCTCCCCAAAGTGACCTTGGCTGAGATGGCTGCACTATTGACCTACCTATCTATCTATATATCTATCTATCTATCCGTCTATCAATCTATCTGTCTATCCATATCTATCTATAAAATTAATCAATGAAATTAATGTATTGTGTTATTTCCTTCTATTTATCGATCTTTCTATCTATCTTTCCATCTACAAAATTAATGTATTGTATTATTTCCTGAGAACAAAGAATTCTGACCTGTTGACTTCAGGGCTGCGAATGAACTGAGGAACATGAATGCGCAACAAATACAATGAAATGTTGTCAAACAAGAAGGATTGAAGGCAAACAAAGGGATTTAAATTAATTTGTTTTGTACTTATGGTATAAGTTAGATAACACCCTTGTTTGTGACAATATGCAATAATCCTCGGGCTAAAGCCCTCGGATATATTGCATATTGTCACAAACGAGGGCGTTATCTATTACTTATGTCTCCATATTAACTCCTGTGAGCTGTTGCAACCAATTAAACAATATAGGATTAAAGTAATTGTTGATAGTTTTACACTGAAAGGACCCCCAACAAAACTGCAAACAGTAAACATAATGCATGACTTGACAAGTCCACATCAAATCCAATTTAGATCAGAAGCATGTTGGTGAACAACTGTGATTAATTTCCAGTTATCCTATTAACCATGCCTGGTTGAATTTCAGGCACTTTCGGTATCACCAAATAATAAACAATCCCCTCTCCCAAGTAACACCTGGGTTTTTGCAGTGGTATCATTGGCTCATCTGGCTATGGCATTATTGCAGGGCTATGATGAATTTGTCTACATGAAATGCAATTGGCCAGTTTGACCTATGACACCATAGCTTGCACCAAAGTTGTGTAGGTTCCAGTGGAGTCTCCAGCTTTGACATCATAGGTCCACACTATGAAAAAAATGTATTTCTTCAGAGCAATTGCGAGAGCTGTAAGTCTGGAGCACTAGTTTATTTATTTGGTCTGCCCTCCATTCCAGTGCTAGGTTAAAGTTCTGATTTTACTAATATAGGTAAACTTATTAATTAGCATGGTATTCTGTTGATTTTGCAGGAGAAAGTCTTGCAGAAGAACCCGAAAATACCTATTCAAGAAAAATGAGTGTGGACAAAACGTCAGGCAGGTTGACCATCAGAAACTTGACAGTTGCGGACGAACACTCTTTCACGTGTCTGTTTACACGTTTGAATGAATATATTGCTACTGTGAATCTTAAAATAAAAGGTGTGTATTCTTATAGCACTACGCTATATGTTTACTTCACTTCTAGTAACCATTAATGTGCACATTAGGGGAAACCGGGGCACATTGGGACGCTTTTAACGTCTACTGATTTTGATCAATGCTGAGCTTAAATCCAAGGCATAATAAATTAGACTGCACTTACCCTTTTGCGGCCTGACAGCAAAATGGGAGTGGTGATCATAACTTACATTCTGCCATATAAAGTGCGTCCCAATGTACCCCGAGTTCACTGTCCCAATGAGCCCCGATATGACTTTTACGCCAAAATGCTAATTTCTCAGGTACCAGTGAGTGTGTTTATCAGGATAGCAATTCATGACTGTTTGTTACGATGTATCAAATTCATACAAGCATTGAGAAAGTCTCATTGTCCACAGAATGGTTTGAATTGAACCCCTCTGAATTTACTTTAGTAGTAGGAAAACCAACTTTTCCTCACCATACTTCTGCATGCGGCTGTAATTTGTCAATAAAACGATAGAAACATGAGGGTGTGAAATTACACAATATGATGGCACTACCATATCATATACCTTGCCAGGAACAAAGAAAAATCTCACTGTTCCATAGTGCCCCACGTCCCAATGTGCCCTGCCCTATCAGCGTGCCTCGGTGGCCCAACGTCGGCCAAAAGCCGGTCCGATGCTGCTGACATCGGAGCGACGCCAGGCCGACGCCGGACCGCCGAGGCACGCTGACAGGGTGGTTCCCCCTACTCAAATTGAGTAGTGCAGATGAAATATTAAATTGATGACCAATGACTGGACTATTACATTGCAGTTGGGTGCTAATTCCAACTATGTTGATTTTCAATTGCAGAATTTGAGCCACCAGTTTTTACTGATTTGCCAGATGCAATATTTGAGAATGAAGTCCGGTACGCCAAATGCATGGTGCCAAAAATGCAACCGGCCACAGGTATGCACTTTGTTTCAATGATACGGGGGTGACCATTTGATATTCTTGGCCATGGATTTTTCTTGATGGGAAATTGTTCATGTTTCATAGTCTCAAATTTTATTATTATTTTGAGTATGCATTTTTTTTTTTTTTTTTTCGAGTGTTAAACCAGGATTCACTAATATAAGCTATAAAATTCTAGTTCATTTTTTCCCTTTCTTTTTTTTTTTTCTTTTTCTTGAATTTAATTTTGTAACTTGATTATGTTAACTTTTAAGTATTATTCTTGCAACACTTTGTTTCATTAACTGGTAATGGCAAATACACCTATCTGGTGTCGCCAACCACGTCATATTAATTCTTGTCAAATTATGTAATTGTGAATTGTTTTTTATGTGGTCAATAAATTATTATTATTTTGAGTATGCATCATCCTAAAATATATGTTTCATTGAAGTGATATCATTCCCCTGAAGATTTTGTTGATGAGATATTATTCTCCTCTGGGTTTCATTGGAGTGATATTATTCTCATGCAGGATTCATTGGAGCTATATTATTCTCCTGTATGTTTCATTAAAGTGATATTATTCTCCTGTAGATTTCATCGTAGTGATATTATTCTAATGTAGGTTTCACTAATTTTGAGTGATATTATTCTCCTGTATGTTTCATTGAAGTGATATTATTCTCCTGTATGTTTCATTAAAGTGATATTATTCTCCTCTGGGTTTCATCGAAGTGATATTATTCTCCTGTAGGTTCATTGATTTTGAGTGATATTATTCTTGTCTAGGTTCCATTGAAGTGATATTATTCTCCTGTATGTTTCATTGAAGTGATATTATTCTTCTGTAGGCTGCATTGAAGTGATATATTCTCCTGTAGGTTTCATTGAAGTGATATTATTATCCTGTTGGCTGCATTGAAGTGATGTTATTCTCCTGCAGGCTGTATTGAAGTGATATATTCTCCTGCAGGTTTCAGTAAAGTGAGATCATTATCGTGTAGGTTTCATTTAATTAAAGTTATATTATTCTCCTGTACGTTTCATTGAAGTGATATCATTCCCTGTGGATTTTGTTGAAGAGATATTATTCTCCTCTGGGTTTCATTGGAGTGATATTATTCTCCTGCAGGATTCATTGAAGCGATGTTATTCTCCTGTATGCTTCATTGAAGTGATATTATTCTCCTCTGGGTTTCATTGAAGTGATATTATTCTCCTGCAGGTTTCATTGAAGTGATATTATTCTCCTGTAGGATTCATTGAAGTGATATTATTCTCCTGTAGGCTTCATTGAAGTGATATTATTCTCCTGTAGGTTTCATTGAAGTGATATTATTCTCCTGTAGGTTTCATTGAAGTGATATTATTCTCCTGTAGGTTTCATTGAAGTGATATTATTCTCCTGCAGGTTTCATTGAAGTGATATTATTCTCCTGCAGGTTTCATTGAAGTGATATTATTCTCCTGTAGGTTTCATTGAAGTGATATTATTCTCCTGCAGGTTTCATTGAAGTAAGGCAGGATAACAAGATTATCACTGTCGACTTGTTGGAAGGACAACTTCCCTCTGTGGTTGTTCCCATATCAGGAGAAGCAAAGCCCAATGGTAACAACCTGACATGCACGGCCGTGCAGAATGTCTCTGGTGCAGTGAAACGCCTTTCTGCTTCAGTGCAGGTCAACGCACTCTGTAAGTAGCATACGTCTGATATATAGTTGCGTTTGATATTAAGTCCGGTCGGGCCAATCTATTTTTTTGAAGCATGCATCCCTGGCATCTCAATTATGTTGCCGGATGGTAATCCAATAGAAATTAATTGGGTCTAGTTCCTGATTGTAGCATTTGGCTAAATTAATGATGATTTCCAGATTCGTACCACACTAAAGTGATCTCATCTGTGCCTGAGCAACCCATGGAATCCACTAATGTCACTCTGATATGTGAAGTCACCAGGGAAGGAAATCCAAAAAAAATAACAGGATATAGTCCAGTCATTCTATGAGAATAGGGGGGTCAACCCACCACAAATTGCAATAGTAATGATTCTGGTACCAAATTGATTGTTATATTCTAGAGCAACTTTCCTGAAGTTTACCCATAAATTTATGCATTGGAACATGACCTAATTAGCATAAATCCAAGATGGCGTCAGTGAAAATCATGTTTTATGCTAATAACATGGAAACTATTAGGTTTAGGCCTCATATCTGTATGAAACATGAATATAAACTTGGGTATTACGGACATTTTGACACCATTCCCATGTCTCTATCTCCATTAGTTTCCGAGATATGGAGTATTCAGATATCTCGTATTTCTTGAAATATCCGTAAAATAGCCAAAGAACTTAATTATTGATGTTGATTCTAAATGCTTGATTTGTGATTTTTTTTTATCCATTGAGGATGCAAAGGGCACTCCTTGTGGGTCATTTCACAAATCAATCATGTCTTTACCTCAATTCTATCTCTTAGTATCCCATTTTTTGTATGTCAAAGTCATGCCGTGAAAATGCATTCCTAGTTGAACATTGTCCATTTTACAGAAAAGAAATAACTTCTATTGGGTCTATTTTTCATGGTCACGGTTCTCAACAGCTGTCTTAAGCATTTAAGTATATAAGTAGTCAAGTGCATTTAATTCAGACTATTTTGAATAACTACAAGCAAGGTTGGTAACTATAATAGAAGTTACACAGTGGAATAGATTTGGTTGGTACAGGATCTATTAAATATGGTAAATGCTGCTATTGTTGAATGTTGAGTGCATTATAATCATGCAACTGAAACATTGGCCTGAGTTCCAATACTGCTTCTGCTCACTCCTACCATTGGCCACCACAACTTTCTTCTGTTCATCATCACAAAACAGGACTGTCATCAGGTGTGGTGTCTCAGAACTGGGAAGAAGAATTTTCCGTTATTGGAGCCTCTGAAAGGCAAGCACCATACAGTTGAATAGTGCATGCCAGCAGATGGTTGTGATTAATTGTGGTTATCAACCTGGCGGATCCCAATCAACTGTTTGCTTGAACAATGTTGGATGTCAGAGAAGATCCGAGTTAGTGTCATCCTGCCATGGACAGTTGGGTTCAAGTAACGTGGTATATTGTGGCAATTTATCAGGATAAAATCAGAACGAACTCTTGTGCATTTTCTAATTATACTAGATCATATTAATACTTTATAATCCCCCCCTCTTTAATGTTCCTCATGGCCCTGTGGTTAAGCACACATGTCCACTGGCTCTGATGAGTTCAAATCTAATCCCGGGAACTCGCTTTAGTCCGAGCCCTACGGACATTAAATGGAGGCAAGTTGTATCTAGTAACTCTAGTATTTTATGCTGGGGCAACTGAAAGACCTTGGGCATCCTCAAATCAATAGCGCATTTGCCAGACTCCTAGATTTCTCATCTCATCATCATACTACGCTCACCAAAAATGAAAGTGCAGCTCGGTCCGCAAAGATGGAGGCTGAGCTTCCCCGGCTGATCCGGGGTATACAAGCACAACAAAAGTCAGTCATGTTACAATCTGTGAATTAAGAATGCCGATTTTGGAGCAAGCATCTCACATTTCTTCAAGACATTGATGTTTAACAGCATTAATTGAGCAATTATTACAGTGCAGGGAAGACTGGAGCTCATAGATGTTTGTTTCATGTTTTGTACCCTGGGGATGAGAGTTTCATTGGATCAACAACTTTCTGGATGTCAAGTTAAAGCAAACACTGTTGATTCTCTTCAATGACTATTAATTCCTTAACTATGAAAATATCCTTCTGATGTGTCTAACTTTCATTTTGAAAATCTACCTTGAAAAGAATTAACCAACCTCAAGTCGATGTCTAGCAAGGTGCAAGTTATTACCTGAACCTTTTCTACAAAAGTCCCAAAAATAAAGATACAATAAAATATGATATCCCGAGTGTATTCTGTGATTCTGAATACCTATCTGACTAAACCAGTATTGGGGAACATTGTCACTCAGAATGAGAGAAAAATATTGAAGATTTTCCTCGGTTGTTACAGACGTGCTTTAAGTCAGTGTTAGGGTAATTGTTGAAGAAAAAAAAAATTAAATCTTCTGATGATTATAACTCAATCATCCTCAGAAAATTTGGTTTATAGCGTAAGTTGAACCCGAGTCATGTGTTTATCACAGGGATCAACTTTTTCCTTTGAGAAGGGTTTCCATTACAGAGCTATGTCACTGGATTTGAAAGCTGACTGGTGCTGTGGCCGATAAACAACCGAATGCACCAGTTGCAGTGATAAAATTAAAAAGCCATATTGACTGAATAGAAGCTAATTTAGTTTCCCTTTTTAGTTGATTCCTTGTGCTCTAAAAACTAATTTAGCAGGTGAGCGCCCCATCCACCAGACAACAGCACCTCAATGCAACTCTTGTCTGTTGATCAATCTGGAGAGTCTAATCCATGCATTTGTTAAATATGCAACCGAATTGCCAGCAACCTGATCATAAAGCACAGTTTCACTTTCCACTAGTGAAAATGTTTTTGCTTCATAAATTCATAACTTTCCTTATGAAAACTTCACAAATCTAGAATCCAGGGTGTAACCCTTATTTGAAAAAGCGTGTGTCCTTCAATTTTCTGCGGATCAATTTATTCCCGGGATCTGCTTAGTCTGGGGATTCACTTACCATATGCATTCTCATCCAGATAACTGTAGTTATTTAAAATAGGCTGCATTGCATGCCCATAAGGTATCATATCCTTAAGAGGCATGATAATAACCAGACCCAATTTTGGGTCTTTGTTGGATAAAATAATTCAATATTTTCAGTGAATGATGCATTTTCAAGGTACCTAGTATGTCTTCAACATGCAATACGTGGGATGCGGGGGTATAGAATTGAGGTAAAGACATGGTAAATGTGTAAAATGGACAAATATATTTCTATTTGAAACCTCAATGGAAAAAACAACAAAATCATGCATGAAGCATTTGGAATCAAGGCCAATAAATACGTTTTTGGCCGCTTTACAAATATTTCCTGAAATACCAGATATGTGAATATTCCATATCTCGGAAACTAAAGGAGATAGAGACATGGGAATGGTGTCAAAATGTCCGTAATACCCAAGTTTATATTCATGTTTCATACAGATATGAGGCCTAAACCTAAGAGTTTCCATGTTATTTGCATAAAACATGATTTTCACTGACGCCATCTTGGATTTATGCTAATTAGGTCATGTTCCAATGCATAAATTTATGGGTAAACTTCAGGAAAGTTGCTCTAGAATATAACAATCAATTTGGTACCAGAATCATTACTATTGCAATTTGTGGTGGGTGCATCAGTAGAATGACTGGACTAATACACCTGGTTGAAGGACGGACGTGAGATGACTTCCGGACAAGTGCTTCATTTGGGGTTTGGCAATAATTTTCAAAATCAAATCACTTCATGCTTGGTCAAAGGAATGAGTTTCATTTTCAAGCCATTTCTATAACCAAATTATTTATTTACATAACTATGTAGACTTAATCCTGACCTTTGGAGATCCATATTGATTAGTTTTCATATTGATTAGTTTTACACAAAGGTCTGTACAATTTGACTCACCTGTCATGTTACCACCTGAGCCACTTCAGACAGCTGAGGAAGCCCTTGTGAGAAGGGTGAAGCTCCTGGTGAGTCAAATTGTATAGACCTTTGTGTTATGAAAACTAATCAATATTTATTTACAGTTTTGTCTATTTTAGGAGTGTTTCTGAAGATGACCGAGGATCCTACCAATGCCTCATCACAAATAGAGCGGGCATCAAAACCTCACCTGATGCAGCCCAGAAATTGCAGTTGGACGTTGTTCCTCTTCCATGTAAGTGAATTGCCCTATTCTATTTACTATTATTGTCATTTTTACTCATTGTTCTCCCCGTGAGGCGTATCCAGAAATAGCCTGGGGGGGCGTAAAATGGGTAGAATAATGGCTGATTTGCAGTTGTTCTTATTTTCCCATGTCAATTTTTGGTCAGGGGGGCATGGCCCATTGGTCCCACTAAAAAACCCACTTGTCTTCTCAAAGCATAGAAACTTGAAATGAGCACACTTAAATTTTGTATCATCCAAGCAAATGGCGTTAGAGCCCCTTATAATAGCAATAACTTTACAACTTGCACACATGTTTACCTTTAGGAATGCTATCATGGTTTTTGACTTGTCTTTGTGAAATAAGACCAACAATTTCAGTTTGCAAATAAAATTAGTAGAGCTGAATTGAATTGATGATACAATTAAAATAATTAAATTGAAATTAAGATAAGATTAAAAGAATTGAATTGAATTGAAGATACATCTAATAGAATTGAATTGAAGATGTGATTAAAAGGATTGGATTGAATTGAAGATGAGATTAAAAGTATTGAATTGAATTGAAGATATGACTAATAGAATTGAATTGAATTGAAGATGAGTTTAAAAGGATTGAATTGAATATAAGATTAATAGAATTGAATTGAATTGAAGATAAGATTAAAAGGATTGAATTGAATTGAATTTGAAGACAAAATACTCATTATATACATACTCGTATCATTTGCAGTTAATCTGACGACCGAAATTGCTGCAGTTGCTGCCTCCAAGGTTAGCACAGCATCCCTTGCTGGATACAGTATTCTTGGTTGTGTAGGATCGGCAGCAGTCGTTGGCCTTGTGTTTTGGGCAGTTTGTGCACGTAAGTCAAGTACTACTATCTGAATAACATTTGATTTTTACTTTCAACAAGATTTAGTTATTTTGTGTTGAATAATAATTAAATATCTTCTCTACATTTCCAGGACGTAAGAAAAACAGGTAAATAGACAATTTGTTTGCTCATAACGACTAACTCAATACACTGAATATTTTTCCTCACCTTCTCTGGGCATTTGCTCTTGCTTGTGCTTTAGAAAAAATTACCAATATTTCAGAAAAAGTCTTGACCCAATTTACGAAGGTATGTACATGTTAAAATGAATATTATCACCTGGTTGGCTGTGAATATCACTGTTCACAAACAAAATATCAGGGCCCATGATATTGGAAAAAATACCACCCCTTTAGGGTGATACTTTTTAACAATGGTTATGACATCACCAGCATTTCAGCTGCCTGATGACGTCACAAACCAAACAATGGCCGAAACAATGGGATTCTGACATCATGTCCATTGATGCTCCATGGTGACGTCACATTTTTGTAATGGCAGAAAATAGTCTCTATTTTAGCTAAAAATTTGAGGTACAACCAGGTGATAAAATCAAAGAAGCCACGCGTCGGGGCACTTCGTAAAATAACACTGGCTGTTGTGTGAATTAATTCATTAATATCACTCTCACTCTTCCGGCTCGAGTGGTATTAGGGCCTAATTCACACAACAGCTCGTGATATTGTTACTCAGTGACTTGGGTTGTTTTGTTATATTATATCTTACAATTTGAAGTATCAAAGTGATAAGAACATCATTATCATGCACACTGCACCCAGTTGATGATGATGAAGCTTCGATATTTAATATTGGCTTTTAAGATTCTTTTCTAAGACTCATCCAAGTTACAGCTGTTCAGAAATATCTCTCGGGCAAATATATCACATTCATTGAAATCTATATTTCTGGCATTCAATGAAGAAAATGTCAATATTGCATAAGTGCTTCTTTTCGCATCATGCCATTTCTTAACAGCCTTTCAGCATTTCAGTAGTATTTCATGTAACTATACAGTGTATTCTCAGGTAATTTCATGTGGCTACTGCACAAGTGCACATGTGGCAAAAATTTGGTAAAAACTGAATGTCCCTCGAATTTTTATATACACTCCTGCTCATAAATAATTCATGGAATATTTTTTTGGAAAAAATGTGTTAAATTAATGTAAGTATCCGAGTGTGAATGCAAGCAAGGTCCATTGCAAAGGTCAAGTGATCTTCTGTAATCAGTCTTTGAAAGCCTTAACTAGATTTTTTGCAAGAATTTTTAATTTTTGGTTTAATGCGCCTCACCCTAAAAAAAAAACCTGAATTTCCATATTTCGTGCTGCTGTATCTTTTCCTGGGGTTAATGCTGCACCATGTGTTTTAACCTACAGCATGTTCTTCCCTTTAGCAGTCATCGGAAGTAGTTACCACTGAATCAGACCATCATTTGCTCCAGCAGAAGTTGCTAAAGTTGTCAATTTCAATGGAGAATGTTGAAGTATTCCATATTTATGAGCAACGGTGTATACATGATATTTCAGATCATTATGAATACATGGGAAAATTGAAGAGACTCAAGGAGAAGGAGGTGAGAGTTTTATATGGAATCTTTAAGGGTTCCATAAGCTGGTACAGGGAAGGAACCCAAACAGGTTCATCATTCAGCTTTCAAAAAAGGTTTCAACGGCAAACAAAAACAAAAATTACGTAATGCAGCTGCAGTGCTGCACTGAACTCCCACAATGGAACACCTTGCTCTCAAGTTGGAAGTTTAGGGTCCTACTAAAGGGCCTTCCGACCAGCATTAAACCTTCAATTCAGTTGAAACCTTAAAAAAATATTTCGGCTTTGGGTTCTTTATATATACCGTAAAGAACCTTTTGCGTTAAGAGTGTATGAAATTAGCTGTTCAATACTCAAGCTTGTAAGGTATCATCAATGGACAAAAATTGGGAAAATGTTCCGTTTACCAGTTGTCTATAGACAAATTAGACATAACAGTATTTGATTGAACATTCTTCTGGATATTCCATTTGATTATATAAAATTTTCTTTCAATATATCCAAGTGATTTTTTACCTGTAGAGACTTTCACCAATCCACTCTGGATGGCTTCCTCATTACAAATGGTGGTGTTATTCCTGTGGAATGATTGTGTCATAAACGTGTGAAAGCTCATACACAATCATTCCACAGGAATAACACCACCATTTGTAATGAGGAAGCCATCCAGAGTGGATTGGTGAAAGTCTCTATAGGTAAAAAATCACTTGGATATATTGAAAGATAATTTTATATAATAACAGTATTTGATTTTTGACAGAAAGCTGGGTAGTCACATATAATTACTAATATTATAATCATTTTTTAAGCAAAGAATTCCAAACACTAGCAGGACACTTTCTGGAATTTCTGAATCGGTCAACCATTATGAGGAGAGTAATCTGCTCGGGGTCCACAGCGAAGGTCAGTTCGCTCATTTACATTCATTTCAAATTGTTGTTTTGGTGTTGTGGTGGTTCTAAAAAATGTGATTTGGAGGTATGCAGTAGAGCGTCAATTTTAGGTGGTCCACATTTCAATGGGAAAAATCAAATCTCCTTAAACCCCCGATTTGAAAGTGGAAATCGATGACCACATAAGTAAAACAAAAACATGCAAAATTTCAGCCAAATTGGTTAATATTTAGAGGTGGCACAAAGCCCTCGAAGTTTATAATGTAATTCCTCATTCGCGCAACTGAAAAATTGGTCAATTTCCCAGATCTTTCTTAGAAGTGAATATTTTTCCTGATTTTTTAGTGTAGGGGGAACGGGGGCACATTGGGACGCTTTTAACGTCTACTAATTTTGCTCAATGCTGAAAGCACTGAATAACTCAGAAGTTTGCATGAATATCACCAATACTATTGAGCTTAAATGCAAGGCATAATAAACTAGACTGCACCTACCCTTTTGCAGCCAGAGAGTCGTAAAAATGACTGTCCCAATGTGCCCCGGCTAAAACAGCCGGGGCACATTGGGACATCAATTAAAAAATCATTTTAACACTCCACGTGCAATAGATATCACATATAAGTAGTGTGTAAGATAATATACAGTGCATTATCACTTTGTAGTGCCAATAGTTCATAACTTTAAACAGTTTTAATCATTTAACTTAAACTGTCCTGGGTGCGGACATCTATGTAAGTAACACACAGTGCTTTGCGACAAATTTGTTCACAGAGCATGGTAATCCACTATGCCTCTATTCCCTGTGGCCTGAATACCTGTTGTGTGCTGTCCCAGGTCATTCAGTTTCCTTGGACACTTAAATTCTGCCATATTAAGGGCGTCCCAATGTGCCCCAAATTCACTGTCCCAATGAGCCCCGATATGACTTTTACACCAAAATGCTAATTTCTCGGACACCAGTGAGTGTGTTTATCACGATAGCAATAAATAACTGTTCGTTACGATATTTAAAATTCATACAAGCACTGAGAAAGCCTCATTGTTCATAGTTTGTCCATAGAATGGTTCAAATTGAACCCTTCCATATTTACTTTAATGGCAGGAAAACAAACTTCTGCTCGTCATACTTCTGCATGTGGCTGTAATTTGTCTATAAAACTATGGAAACTTTCAGGATGTGAAATTACAAGATATGATGGCACTACCATATCCTATACCTTGCCAGGATCCAAGAAAACCCCACAGTCCCACAGTGCCCCGCGTCCCAATGTGCCCCCGTTCCCCCTATGATAAAATTGGCATGTCAAAGTAATATCTGGGGGTTATCTTTTATTTATTATTCATAGTAAGTGAAATATTTACCTGTTTTAATTTAAAAAGGCTTGATAATTAACCTATGTAATATCTATGCTGACCTGCTACGAAACATTTTAAGTCAGAAAGAATATCAGGACTGGATTGGGCATCCTAGACATAATTAAAAAAAAGGTCACTTGATCAAAATAATATGCTGTTACAGCAAGATTTGCAAATACCGATGATTTTGAGGTCTGCCGATGGGCAATCACATGTTAAACTTCAACGGCTTTGTGCTACCTCTAAATATTAATTGATTTTGCTGAAATTTTTACACAATACCTTCTATCCATATAAGATTCAAATCAGAGAAATTCTGAAGAAACTGTTTTTGGACGACTTGAGTCGCAATCCTATTTCCGGTCTAGGGAGTCTGCATAGGAACATGGTGTGGGTGGTTTTTGCATTGACAAAACCATAACCAGAATTTCTTTGGGTATGAAATAGACTGAAAAATGACCTGAACCAAAATATGAAAACAATCCAACTCTACTATAGAGTCTATTGTCAACTTTTTCTTTATCAAGCTTGTGATTTCAGGCAGGATTTATTTGGTGTCAAAACTGTCAAAACAATGTTACTGTTTGTTGAGAATATTGTTTTAAAAGTGTACAGTGTACTGTATTATGGTAATGATCCTATGGATTTTTCAGGACCAACCCCGTGTCCTCCTGCCCCTCCCCCTCTCCCGGATAGAGACCTGACTGGACTGAAGCTGCTGGAAGACTGTCCTGAGACCGATCAACACTACAAGAACAGAACAACAATCATGGCTGCCATCCCAAAGAAACCCAGCTTCAGAATCTCTATGACTGGTTAGTGTTGGTTCACATTTTTGAACAAAAACATGTTTTAATGCTTACTAGTCCAGGAGATTTGTGAAAAAAAGGGGGGTAACCCAAAACAAATTGCAATAGTAATGTGCCATATACCAAATGAAAGCTGAGAACCTCCTCTATAACATATCCAAAGTATACCAAAATCTACTTAGTGGAACATGGTTTTTATAGGGGGTAACTATTGGTAATTATACTTGCCCCAAATTTGCGTTTTTAACATAACAATTTTGACTTAGAAGCAATGAAACCATACAAATCCCATTGTAGCCCACCTGAATAGCTGCCACAACTGACAGACCTTAAAGTCAATGAATATAATGAGGTTCTTGAGCACAGTCCTCCTGCTTTTGGACCATTTAGGTCTCACAGAAGCTAAGAAAAAGATAGCACAGGTATGCGGTTTGGTTTATCTTCTGCAATATTCAATGAAAACTATAAATTTGTCATATTTGGATTCCTCATTAAGGCAGCTATCATTTGAATAACATCTTTTAGTACTTTCCATAATTTTCTCAAGTTTTCGCAAAAGGCCATGTACACTGTGTGCAGGATCTGGTGATATAAATATCCAAAGTTTTGTAACACATGGGAGCATGATTAGCCAGGACATTAATGTCACATTATCTTAAGTCCAATTATCTCAGGAACTATTCAAGCTACATAAACAAATGACACATCTATTTATATGTTTTTAGACATGCAGAATCTGAAAATGACATTAATTTCTTTCTACATTATAAATATCACCTTATAATGGCCAGATACTTACAAAAAATTACATTTATTACACATTTCACATTTTTCAGTTTATTCCACATCAGTAACTCTGTTTGATGACCTTATTTGACAAGAACTAAATACCAGCTTTCAAATGTGGCATAATATGTCTGTAAGAGATGATTATTTGATGAGCTGTGCTATTTTAAAGATTTAGATTTGTAATTCTGTAACCTTTCAGCAACACGGGTGAGGCAGAACTGCCGGTCAGTTTGCAAGAGGGGGTTTCCATACACCATGTACACCCTCTGGAATAGTTGATGCCACCCTGATTTTTTTCTGCCAAATATTGTCAGAAAAGATATTTCAGATGTTTCCATTGCCAATTATCATTCCATGGGTTTTTTGTGAGGGCATTTTGGATTAAAATCTAAAATTTGTAAAATCACTTTTAGTGTAATTGTAAATTTCCGTGTTAAACTTAAAGCAGCCAGTACTCTATCATACTTTATACCAGTGGATAAAATAATAAGCATGAAGAACATCTCAAACCAAAAGCTAGATAGCCCTTGATGTCAACTTTCATTTAACATAAATATGATTTTTTGTAATTATTTGGCCATTATAAGGTGATATATTTTATAATCTAGAAAGAAATTAATTAGCACTTTCATTTTCGCGTTACTGGAACTGTCAACCCTGTCAGAGCTGAATAAATGTCACCGCAAGTGTCAAAAATCTCCTCGGAAACACGAGATCGTCCCATTTATTTTCAATTCTATCCTAATCACTAGATGACTCATTTCTAACCTATCAAATGGATAGCCCTTGATGAGAGCTTTTATGTGGCACCTTGGTTTCCTTGTTACTACAATTGCCTACCCTCCAAAAGCAAAATAAATGTTGTTGTCTTGGTCAAACTTCTTCTCGGAAACACAAAATCCTCCCTTGGATTTTCATTTCAACCTGTCCTAATCACCAGAAAACTCATTTCTTACCAATCAAATGAATGTTGATGGAAAGCACTTTTTGTCAGCTTTCATTTGGCACCTTGGTTTTCTTGTTACCAGAACTTTCAACCCTGCCAAACCTAAATAAATGTTCCTGTCCGTGTCAAAACTCCACTCGGAAACACAAAAGCCTCCCTTGTATTTTCATTTCCACAGATCCTAATCACCAGATTACTTATTCAGAACAATTCAAATGGATGTGGATGGATAGCTCTTGATGTCAGCTCTCATTTGGCACCTTGGTTTCCTTTTAACTTCAATTGCCAACCCTCTAAAAGCATAATGAATGTTGTGGTCCAGGTCGAATATATTCTCGGAAGCACAAATCCTCCAATGGATTTTGATTTCCACCTGTCCTAATCACCAGATAACTAATTTCTAACCAATCAAAGGGATGTGGATGATAAGTACTCGATTTCAGCTTTCATTTGGCACCTTGGTTTTCTTGTTACTGTGACTGTCAACCTTCCTGAAGCTAAATAAATGTAGCTGCTTGTGTCAAAAATCTCCTCGAAAAACGCAAAATCCTCCCATTTATTTTCAATTCTACCTATCCTAATCACTAGCTGACTCATTTCTTTCCAGTCAAATGGATTAGGATGGATAGCCCATGACATCAGCTTTCATTTGCTATCAGCGTATCGTGTTAATACAACCCTGCAAATGCAATATTAATGTTTTTGTTCTGGTCCAAAATTTCCTCGGAAAACAAATGAATTGCATTTGCACCTATCCTCATCATGGGAAAACTCTTTCCTAACCAATTAAATGGATGTGGATGATTAGTACTTGATGTCAGCTTTCATTTGACACCTTGGTTTTCTTGTTGCTATAACTGTCAACCCTCCCAAACCAAAATTAATGTTATATCCGGGATGAACATCTCCTCGGAAACACAAAATCCTACCTTGTATCTAAATTTCTACCTATCCTAATTTTCAGATGACTCACGAATGCTTAACTAAGCAAATGGACATGGATGGATAGCCCTTTATGTCAGCTTTCATTTGGATCATTTTTTTTCTCAGTTACTTCAACTTTCAACCCAACCAAAGCTAAATAAATGTTGCCATCAGTGTCAAGGATCTCCTTGGAAACACAAAATCCTCCCATTTATTTTCATTTCCACCTATCCTGATCATGAGATGAAGCATTCCTGAAAAACCAAATGGATGATGATGGAAAGGCCTTGCAAGCTAACATCAAGGGATATGTGTTTGGTTGGTTAGGAATGAGTTCTATGGTGATTAGGACAGGTGGAAATGAAAATACATTTGAGGATTTTATGTTTCTGAGAAGATTTTAAAACCCGGACAGCAACTTTATTTTGCTTTTCGAGAGTTAAATGTTGTAGTAACAAGGAAACCAAGGTGTCAAATGAAAGCTGTCATCATGGGCTATCCATTCTAATCCACTTCATTTGTCAGGAATGAAATATCTGGTAATTAGGATAGGTGGAAATGAAAATACATGGAATGATTTTGTGTTTCCGAGGAGATTTTTGACCCTGACAGCAACATTTATTTTGCTTTTGAAGGGTTCACAGTTGTAGTAACAAGGTAATCAAGGTGTCAAATGAAAGTTGACATCAAGGGCTATCATTCCACCTGCATTTAATTGGTTAGGAATGAGTTATTTGGTAATAATGATAGGTAGAAATTAAAGTACAAGGAGGATTCTGTGTTTCCGAGGAGATTTTTGACGCAGACACCATCATTTATCTTACTTTTTAGGGAAAAGGCAGTTGTATTAACAAGGAAACCAAGGTGCCCAATGAAACACAATACAACCTAACTAAGTTGCTCAAGATTGCACATGAGAACATCATGTAAAATCATAATATAGTATTCTTGCATTAATTTGTTTCCATCATGTCTGTTGGTCCGTCCTGGACCACTATGTTTCATGTAAAATTGTTTTGATATTGTGAATATTGTGAAAACAAACAAACACAAGTTACCAATAAATATCGTAAGTAATTTAATTTATTGAATGGATAATGGCAGTGATAGGATTACTAACAGTTGCCCTGAATCGTGATTGTAAACCTCTGCTATCCACTTAAAATCTACCAACCATCCTGATTTTAGGATGTGTATCACACAAGTGACACACAATTGACAATTTTTTCACCTTCTCCAAAAGGAATAGTAGGAATTTATACATCAAATTATATACCTCTGAAACTAGCTATATCTGACACCCTCAAATTTTAGCATCACATATGCTACAGATACTGGACCCCAGGCCATTTTATAATGCCACAATTTATATTTTTATCATTTTGAAGTGACAAACTAACCAAACAGTCAAGACATTTCAATGAAAAATTAAGTTAACATAGCAATGTGGGTATGCATCTGAAAGCTCTCTTTGTGAGGAATTCAAATATGCCAAAATCATTACCATACATGGAACATTAAGCAAAATATGCAAAACCGCGTATATGTGATATAATTTACCCTCGGCCAGCCCAAAATGGAGCCTTAGCACACTGAATATGCTCAGAAACTTCATGATAATACTTGAAATTGATGTTTAGTCAGAGCAATAATACAAACAGTCATACTGGGGTCTTGTATTGATTTAATCCTTCTGAGTCATAATCATTATGTTACCAACTGAGATTCTGGACGAGTATGACACAAAATACTTCACCCCCCTTAAAAACCATGTTCCACTAATTAGATTTTGGTATACTTTGGTTATGTTATAGAGGAGGTCCTCAGCTTTCATTTGGTATATGGCACATTACTATTGCAATTTGTTTTGGGTCATTTCATAAATCTCCTGGACTATACATGTACCTCCAATACTATAATTGATTGGTCAAATTGGAATTAGGGGGCCACCATGTAATCTTATGGGGGGTTTTGAGTTTTTTTAAATAAATAATTTCTTGCTCATTCTTGATGAAATAAATGAATTCTTCTTGGGCAGTCTTGAAACGAATAATTTCTGGTTGGAGTATTTTAGAACGAGGTGTTGCTTGGTTTAGGAATGAATATTGAAGGACTTTGCACACTTGAAATAAATAATTACTGCCACCGTTACTATGAAATAATTAATTTTCCACCAAGTAAATTCCAAGCCCCCCTGTTTATTAAATAAATGGTCGTCCCCTTAACAGTCTGACCTTAGAAAAAGTATACTTCCACAAACAAACTAGAAATCTATTATATCGGAGAGTGCTATGAAAGAAGTCATGTTGATCTAATAAGCAATTTTTTAATAATGTTCATAACCTATGTTTATTAGTACATTTAATTTCTACAGACTCGCTGGGAAATCTCCTGGAGTACTGCAAAGAATATAGCACCAGTCAAAATAAATCAGGAGTATCAGGACCACCAATTACCGGTAAAATTTACTCATTTTTACCAAACGCCCCTCTTTTTGTTTGCCGAACAGCGCCAGCTTTGAAGGGATTTGCCCAATTAGCGGTCAGGCATGAGTAATTTGGTTCTTTTCTGTTCAAATTCCCAAACTTAAGACAATTGTTTCTGCGTCAAGACTGCTGATACTGTATAATAAATCATCCCATGTCTAGCCAACTTTTGTCCCTCATACTGAGCTTTTCCCTGGTCAATACAGATTGAGAGAGGGAAATACAACAGAAAGAAACAGGGATATATTTAGTTCAACCAATCAAATTCCTTTGGCTAATTAGCCAGCAGGGATATACTGAAAGATAATGAGATCAACAGGGATATACTGGAACTGACCAGTCAAAAGACAACAGTGCCCCTATATATCATGCTTATTAGCATGTACGTAGATACCAGCATATTTGCTGATTGTTGTGATTTAAGGCAATTAAGTGCTGCCAATTAAGAGTAATGATTTTTTTTTGTAGCACAGCTGCATTTACATTGAGTGCTTCAAACTGTTTTACATTGATATAAGATAAAAGTATTAAAAAAAAGACATGGGATAAAAAGGTTATACCATGGGTTGCGGCAGTATATCCCTGGTATAGTCACCCTCGACCCCGTATATCCCTCGACCCTTCGGGTCTCGGGATATACTGGATCTTGGGTGACTATACCAGGGATATACTGCCTCCACCCGGTGTATAACCTCATAGTATGCAGGATCGCTGCAGAGTCTTGTATGACTCACTTTCAACGGTTGTAATAACAATTCTAATATTCATATTTTTAGATGAATATGTGGACATGAAGAACAGTGCAATTTGCCGACCGAAGGTAGCTGAATTTAGAAATATACAGAAAAATTTGGATAGTTGGATTGCTACTTTATTCAGTGATGGAAATGGTAGGGAGCTTGAGGGAGTTGAGCTCCCTTGATCAAAACACTGGGGGATCTCTTCCCTACTACAGCTCCCCCAATGTCAGTGGTAAAATTACAATATTGTAACAGTATTGTCAAAATTGTTATCTGGTGGCAGAAGTTCTTCCCATTTAAAAATTGGAACGGCGCGCTGCTGCTGCTCCAGCTGAGAGCTACCCGATGAAAATTTTTCATTTCCATCACTGGTTTAATGGATTATATGTGAAGCTTTTATATAACAAAGAATTGCTAAATTTCTATCCTATGTAAGGCTACGTTCTTTTCACAGAAGGACTTGGACACTTCCAGTAACAGACCAGCTCAATTATCTGGATCCACCCAACCTCAAGATGGAAGTGCACCCTTGCAGGCAGAGGGCATCAAGTGTAAGTTATCATATATCTATTATATTCATTATATTGTATTATATCCTATTGAAAGTATATGACCTCACAAAATTCTCATGAGTCATAGAGAATGGCATGCCATATCATTCTCTGTGACTCATGAGAAATTTGTGAGGTCATATCCTATTCTTTCAATGCTATCAAAACAAGTAACACAGCATTCATGGCATGCATTAGGTCACAAGTTACTGAACGACAAATTGACAGTTCATTTTAATGCAATGGATAGGACCTGTTGGAAGTCATTGATGTCCACAAACACCCGAATGAAAGTACTCGTCTTTCTTCGGCTGAATGTTGGGGGGAGGGTTGGTCTAGTGGTAGCGTGCCGGACTGACAATCGCTGGGTCCAGTGTTCAAATCCAGCTCATCCCGGGTCACCTGGCCTATGTTGGACGGCTGTTTCAATCATCCTTCACCTCATTGCCATGTCCTCCTCCTGTCCTAATTAGCCTGCCAAGTGCATAAATACAGGACGTAAAGCCCCAATCATCCATCCAATACTTATGCAATGTTTGTGTTGTCTGATGTCTATTTTTACATTTATCTTTTGCAGTGTGTGTGTATAACACCTGAGAAAAATGTTAGTCAAAGAATTACGAGTGCTTACATTCAGCTGTTAGTGGACATCAATGATATCACACCAAGCCCTATTTGTCAGTTTGAAATGAACTGTCAAAGAGCCATTTTGTCATTAGGTAACTGTGACTCATTCAGTGACTAGTCCTGATAGCATTGCATTGATGATTGCAAGTATAGGATATGACCAGTGGCGTATTTAGGGGGGGGGGTCATTGGACCATGGCCCCCCCTTTCGAAAATTAACATGGAAGAGATAGGAAAAGTCGCGGAGCGCCCCGTATTCACCCCATGTAATGGCCCCCAATCCGGTCATTTATAGATACGCCCCTGGATATGACCTCACTAACTACTTCTAAGTCACACAGAATAACATGGCACAAATAGGGACATGACCTCACTAAGAACATTCTAGTACATATAAGTAAGCACCAGTAGCCATGGTTGTGTCTCCATAGCAACACTCTCAATGAATCAGGGGCCCCAAATAGCCCTATAATCTCATAAGTGAACAATCGCTATCAAAATAATTAGATATTCAAAGAAATTGATTGTTTTTGACATAATTTTAATTATATACTAATTTAAAGCATTAAATTTTGATGACTTATTATTTTAAATCTTTTTGTCTTTTTTTTTTCAGCTGAGTATATGGACATGAGAGGAATTGACAAATCAAAGGCAACGGAACTGCCAAAAATATAAATGACTTATAATGAATACTGCAAGAACTGCAATTTTGACCTCTACGTTTTCATTTTGCTTCTTTGTGCATATATAATTATTATGTGAACAATGTGTGTTTTCGTGAAATCAATAAAGATTTTGTCATTTATGGAAATGATGTTCGTTGACTAATCCTTGACGCAGCTGCTTGAAAAGCATTCAATCATTTTAATTAATGGATCATTTGGACAATAAGATAACAAAATGTACACCGCATCTGACGAAATTATGCAAGTAGGTTATTTTGGCGTAGCACAAAAACTTTTGGGCCAAACAGCGTATTCTTTTCACATAATCATCGGATTGGGCTGAGAAATATTTCATGTGACTATTTCAGAACAACTCAATAATTTATCAATTGTTGATATTCTTGATATGGCCAATAGGTGATAACCTGTCGACCAAAGTTCAAACTTGAAATTGGAACAGATCCGAGAGATAAAAACTAATTGGCGGCTACCCAGCAAGCACTAACTTTCATAAAATGTTAAATCAGTCTTATGAAAATGTTTATAAATCGAAATAACCATTTTGAATGTTTTTTAATGTTAGAGTGCTTTCTGGGAATGTTCAAGTATTTTTCACAAATTCTTTGTATACATTATTTATAGTCTCCCTGTAAATTAAGGAATCCACTGAAATACATCCTTCATGCTTTTTAACTCCAAAAGTATAAAAGAAAAATGAAAAACAACAGTTAAACAAAGCGACTAAGGGTGAGACATTTAAAATACTGAATGAGATTTACCTCGAATGGCATCAGGTTTGACTAGCTCTTCTTTTCTATAGTAGAAAAAAAAATTAAGGCTGCAACATAAAATTTCTTTGAGGAAATATTCAAATTCTGATACCCTGATATTTAAAACGCATCTGTCATAAGAGTTCAAAATATTTTTGCTGCTAGTGTTATCAAATTAATTCAAATCAAATTTATTTAAACTTGGTGGCACAAACAAGAAACATTACCATATATACAGTTATTTTGTAAGTCACTGACACTCCGACTCGGACAGTCCTTATAAATGATGAAATAGTACAGTGATATTTTCGATTGATATTGTGACAGAGTCGTCATTTGCTGTTTTGTTGGGTCATAGAAATAGATACTGAAACTTATCCAAGTTAGCTTTCATCATGTTGTCCCTAAACCATACAGCCAACTGAGAGACAGTTTTCTTGACCAGGTCAATTGTTTCATTTCTGGTACAGGTGTTATCATCTGCATAATTACTCGGAATGATACTATTCTGACTTAGTTCTACAAAATAGATCATTAATATAGATATTAAAGCAGTGGGGACCTACAACACTTCCCTGAGGGATGCCTTTATTTAATCTAGCCCAAGTACTAACATTTTGTGCTAATTTTACTCTAAATGATCTATTTTCTGGGTAGCTTTCAATAAGCTTGGCCGAATTTTCACAAAATTTGTAAGATCTACTTTTTTCAACTAATAGTTTGTGGGGTAAGCAATCGAATGCTTTTGATAGGTTCAGTCATTAAAATATATTAATCATAATCAGTAGCTTTTTTATCCACCCACGTTATGTTTTTATTCTATCAATTGTCTTTCTTTTATTGTCTTTCTGTTATACTGTTGTCGATGACACTAGTCACATTCTGAAGTATCCTGTATTTAAAACCGACATCAATTAAAATTGTCATTGTCATTGTCATTGAAAGATTTGACATAATGATTCCCCGAATTTACCTTCGTCCCAGGCTCGTTTCCTTATTTCTGTGCAATGAATTAGCACTGAGTGACGTCCGAGTGAGGTTCTATATGCCGAAAGAAAGGAACTATAAATTTTGTCGAGATAGGATGTCATTTGTTCAGTCATTAAAGTTTCAATAATTTTTGAGGTGGTAGTAAGAGTACTGACAGGTCGGTAATTTGATCAACTTAATTTTGATTTAGCTTTATGAATGGGTAGAATTTCTGCCTTTTTCAGGGATCTTAGAAACGTGCCTTGTTTGACAATGTTGTTGAACAAATTACAAATGGTCGGTGCAATGGTTGAACTACTGGCTTTAAGAGCCTTAGGCGGTATTCCATCATAACCGGTAGATTTGTTTACATCAAGTTTATCTAAAGTTTTTCTAACCGCATCAACTTCTACAGTTTGAAAGTTAAAGATAGGTAAATCAATCGACTACATGTGGCTCTTGATAGTGGAAAGGCTAGGGTGGTTTTCAAAGTTGGTGAAATTTGGAGTCATCACAAATGCTATTGGCAGTAGTAGCAAATTTTATTGAAAATTTTGACAACTTCAGTTACCAATATGTTTGTCGCCTTCTAATGCTTCTATTATTGAATGGTATTATTGGATTTGCATTTATCAGAGAAATATGGAGTGATCATTTTCCAAAACTCTTCATGTTTTAACTGGCTGTTTGTACATTTTTCAATTATATAATTTCTGATACTCTTTCTTTTGATTTTTTGGCATAGATTTCTTTGAGTTCGATAGGCATTCAAGTTCAAACTGGTTCGACATTTTGTAAATCTATTCTACAGCTGATGCCTTTTTTCTAAATTGCCTTCCTCCACTCTGCATTCATAAAGGGAGATTGAGTATTTCAAATTGACTTTGTTTTGAGTCGGGCATGTTCATCAAATGTTTGAGTATGGAGGTTGGTAACAAATTCACTTTGATCATCTACATCTAAACATTTGCTAACATGAAAAGTTGCACATTGAAGATCATGATTAAAATTGTCATCATTAAAATGCTTAAAAGACCTGTAAGAAATTTGTCTTTTTCTGAGGCTTGGCACCTTAGAATCTAATACAACAAAGATAAAAGAATGAAAGTCGCTTAATGCACACAGAAGAACCTTATATTATCTAACAATTTTTACATTGTTTACAAGAATAACATCAATCAATGAAGGAGGATTTCCTTTGTTACAAGTTGGATTGTTTACCACATTGGTCAAATTGAAATCATCGGATAATATTTTCACAGAGTTTTGAGAGTCGTTAGGTCTAAGCATATCACAGTTCAGGTCTCCTGTCAAGATTAAATTGTTCGTTAAATTTAAACATTCTTCGACGACAGGTTACAATTTTGCATTGATCATGTTTTCAGGCACGCTTGGTTTATGATGAGTGCGTATGAGGGCCCACTTGATTCCATTAAGTTGGGCTATTACTGTCAAGTTTTCGCACAGATGTGTTGTGTTGTTCTTCGTTTGACGGGATGTCCGAAAATATATAGCAGAACAGACCACCACCATTGTCGTGCGTGGTGTTCTTGCGGTAGAGGTGGTAGTTTGGGACTTCAAATCGGGCTGTTGGATGCGAGATATTGAGCTTAATCTCTGCAACAAATAAACACTCAACCAAGTTGTTATCATGGATTGTTCTAAGCTCATCAAATGTATGCTGAATACTGTAAATGATTATATAGTTTACAATTCAATTTGCATGAATTCTTCTTAGAGTTGCAAATTCAGTGTAGATCAGCAGGCGTTCTTCTTTTTCTGTACATTCTTCTTGAGGGGTTTCTTCTTGAGGGGTTGAAATGTCATGTAAGTCGTCTGCCCTACCAGTATTTGTGAAGAACGAATCCGAAAACTGGGCAGAGAACATGTGTGGCAGTACCACTTTGTGTCGTCGGAGTTAGCAAGAGCTTCATAGTTGTTCGCCTGATATTTTGATGACGTCTGGCAGACATTTCAAATGGCACCAAAATTCGCAAATGTCACATTGCAAACCTCGTTCATTACTCTTAATGGGGTTGGCACATTATTTGCAAGGGTATTTCCACCTTCTCAGTCCAGGGTTACTTGCGATATCTCCACTCAAACATAGAAGTAGTAGGCAGTTAAATTTCATTGCTTTCACCTTGTTATTTCGTCTTCTCAAACGTGGCTTTCCCGTGTCGTCATCAGGCTGGCCATGACAGTCTTTTCTGAATGCCCATGCTGCGATTTTTTCTAAACCATAATT
The DNA here is from genome assembly GCA_026936325.1 of Platynereis dumerilii. Lineage (NCBI taxonomy): Eukaryota > Metazoa > Annelida > Polychaeta > Phyllodocida > Nereididae > Platynereis > Platynereis dumerilii. The sequence continues at coordinate 10,950,950 of JAPTHN010000017.1, read as the reverse complement.
CAATGATTTCGTATTGTGGCAGGTCGTCAAGGCACTCCCTACCAGGTCTACATGAGGTTGGAAGTCTCCTGTCTCGTAATTTGGCAGAACACACAGGGTTATCACAGGTAATAATAATAATAATATTAAGTACTTATATAGCGCCAAACAGGGAAATATACACAGCAATCATCGCCACTCTTGCACATGCCATCTTACCGGAAGTCTCTTGGATTCCCAAGATTCGTTGTGGTTTGTCAAAGGCAGGTCTAATATCTTCAAAATTTGTTCAAAATAAGCAATGTGTGGCCCAAGAAGTTGCCACTAGTCTTCTAGAGGTGCTTCCAACAATCACAATAATAAGCTACAAGACAGCCATTTGAGACCTTAATATCGCCTAAAATGTCTCAGAGCTCTTCACAAGCCTGTTGACAGTCTGACAGCGCCCTCTATATCCCATTGTTTACACAATGAATGTAGTAAAATTATTGATAATGACAATCAAGTCGTGTTGGAAAGTAAAATTAGCCGGTTTTTGAAATAAAGAGCTGTGATGACCTTGTATCGATATGGCTAAGTGAGAATGTCCACCAACTTGCCTCCGTCTCAGAATAAGACTTGAGTTCAGACCATTCACCCAATCCCTTTGCAAAATCTATTATGAAGCTTTGCTTTATGGGATCTAATAGAATGAAGAAATGAACAATATAAATTAGGGCCATCATAAACATAGTATGATAGTCTTGAAGTTCTGAGTGGCTACAATTAATCCATCGGAATCCAGTGGGGAGGAAAATGGTCTGTGTTTTTAAAATTTCTAAATAAAGTAGAGTTTGTCCGAAACGGGTGTTTGTAATATAAAGTTGTACCATTGGCTATCCAGGCTGCCCACCACCCGTATGTTCCAACTGACATTATTGTGTGATTCATGACGGATTGAATAGCAAAATCCTGCAGAGGGTCTTCTATGTCGGTATAATACATGTGTTTACCTCTGATATGTTTTTTATTCCATTTAGGGTCATCACCTGAAACAATGAAGCGAACATTTTGAAATTTTCTTGCGAAGAATTTGACGGCTTTCTTGAAATAAGAGACTGGTGCTGCTTGGTAACCACCCTTAATGAGTACCGGGGTCCTAGCGATATCACCATGACGCACATGTATTCCAACGTATGTGTAATTAACATAACTGTCTCTCTTGGGTATCAAACTTTGAACGTAGTTCATGGCTTTTGTTCTGACTCGAGGCAAGAGGGTAAGTCGAGTCCTTAAATCTCTTTCGTAACTTTTAAAATACTTCCACGATTGGTAAAAACCGCTCAGGCAAGTTGTGTGAGACTTTTTTGGTAACGTTTCAGTTCGATTGTCGTAAATGCCGAACGACTTCTCCTTGAATATTGTCTTATTATTCGAAGGAACGCGGTAAATATCCAGTGGGATGGCAAACAGTTTAGGCAGAGTATTGGGCCTCTCTCCGTAATCGATACTGAGCACTGGAGTAACATTATTCCTCTGAGCTATGCCATACAATGCAGCAAAAACAAATAATTGATTGCCAAGCCGATACTTTTCCTGATGTCTGCACGTGGTTATCCAATTATCCGTTGCTTCCATCACAGAGACCTCCGGGTTGGGAATGTAATTAACATTTTCCATTACTGAAGAGTTGAGAAGAGTTTTCCTGTAGATTAGATGTTCAGATTGCTTCTTAGCATTTAGAAAGACATATCCAACGGTAACAATAGCTGTGATTGCTAAGAAGATTAATAAGTTCCTCATCTTACGAATGCTTGAACCTGAGTTTTGCTTTGATCGGAGCTTTCCAATATTATGTTTGTCGAAATTTGAGGCTTCCAATGCTTTGTTGCAAAGAACCATTCCTTGCTTTATATGTGGTGTATGTTGTCCCAGTTTAATCGGCGATTGTTTAATCAACACGTCTCATTGACCCAGTAGTATCCTTTTAATTCCCGTTTTCTTGTATAAAATCGTTATGAAGGAAAATGCAAACATTGATAGACTTTCACAGGAGTTTTGCTGCCTACACAATTCTGGTCATTCAGTAATAACTGTCAGTGGGCCGATGCAATGCATCTGCTTGTAATAAAATTTGTGTGACATCTGATTGTTATCGAACCAATTAGATAATTCCGAAATGCTTCCTGGTTCAAGCAAGCAGAAAAAAAACAAAAAAGACCACGCAAGCACTTTAAGCAGCGCGAAATGGCGTTTGGAGCATGGAGCAGCTGCCCTCCTTGTAATATAGCAGTATTGTAATGTACCGGAAAATACCCATTAAGAATGCAGGAAGTATAAAAGCTGTAAATTCTCTACACCATGTAGTCTACATAAGCAGAGGGCAGGAAGTCAAGTGTGTATTTTTACCTTTATACTTCTTGCATTCGTAATGGGTATTTTCAAGCATATCTTGGGGCAACAATTAAGTACGGGTAGGGGCGTCAGTTTCTTTTTACGTGGTGAGGCAAAAGCCTCCGCAGAATGGTCCAGGGAAATACTCAAAATTTTTCCCAGCATGACACCCTTTCGTTGGTAAAAAAGTGGCGGGGCAAATGCCCGCCTGCCCCACCTACACATACGCGACTGTGTACGGGTCATATAATGAAGCGAGTAGGCCTAAAGAGAAGGTATGTTTTTGTCAGCCACATGTAGTGAAAAGGATTGGTTGATATTTCTGTGAGGAAAAATTGACATATAGGCCTATTACTATATTGTCAGGGTATATTTAATATGAGTATAATTTATCATTAGACAGTCTATAAAAAAATAGCAGACCCAATATCCTTTATTAATTTATCATTAAAGAGACTATAAAAAAAAAGTGCAAGCACTTTAAGTGGCACTTGTACCATTTCTCACTGATGGAGCTTACAGTTTGTCAGTTTAAACATATTAAGAAAATTATTAAACTTGACACACTACTATAATCAGAAAAAAAAACAACTCTGTCAACCACTGGCAAGGGACAAGTGGGAAATAACCAGGCCCATTTGTCACATTTGGGCCAATGCAATATAAACTTCAAATAGTTTTGTCCCATTTCTCTTTTTACATGTCTTTATATTTACAGAAATAAGAGTAAGATTTATAATAGGCAGGGTCTGAATCATGGTCATGGTGGCAGGTGGCATTGAGGTGAGATTGTTGACTAGAGTCTGTCAAAATCTCAGGGAAGTTGGGGATATAGTATAGTGGGTTGGGTATAGTAGGTTGCTCCTAAGCACTTGGCTTGGGGGCTGGCCCTTTAGCTTAACTGGTTACGAGGGGTGTTCAGAAAGTTTGAGGCTTTTTTTTATATGGACACTTATTTTTAATTGTCCAAAATTTTGGAAATCCATTCAAAATATGCTGAATTTTATCTTGTGAAAAATTCATAGTTCTAGACTGAAAATAAGTAACCATTTGTAAAAAAGCCTCGAACTTCCTGAACGCCCCTCGTAGATAGCAGACCTTTAAGGGGATAGTGTAGTTCCATCAAGTTGGCCAGGCAGAATAAAGAACTCAGATATTTCAGGAGTGACCCCCCTCAATCTTGACACCTGTGAATGACTGAGACAGCTGTAGCACCCTGAGTTTTGATGCTTCCTGGATCACAACAAACTGTGAAACCGGAAGTAGTACCACGAAGGTAATGGCTGCTTGGTGAGGGTAAAGAGGTAGGCTACATGTAAGAACTGGTGAATCGAGGAGGAAGAGGCGATTAGAATAGGTTGCAGAGATCGTCTATTTTAATAGTAGGTAGGAAAAAGGACGGAAAATGCATGGTATGTGCAAAGGAGTGGGTGGCCGGGTGTGTTTTGTGCGGAAAGAAGTGAGGAATGGGGGGGGGGGGGCGACCATTTAATAATTTAAAGCTTTATAAATAAGGATATTGACAATAAATTTGGGTGAGGTACTCAAAAACTGTTGGGTATAGAACTCCCAATGGCCAAAATACATTGCGCCCCGCCCCTCCGCCTTCCCAGATTGTTCATGTGAAAATTAAATGACATTTTCTGAGGAGGCCGTTTATTCATTTCTATCCATCTATGTATTCAAGACTTCTATGGATCTGTCAAAGTTGTTTTGCATAGTATTTTTATTAATTTGTTCAATGTGTAACTGTTTTGTGATTTAAGTAAAGTTCTCTACTTAGGTCAAATTTGATGCATTCACAGATGATATTTGATAGACCTTCAATATGTATAGGTTATTCACCTAGGGAGAGGCAATATGTGATTTATCCAGTGAGGGCGTTAGCCCGAGCTGTGATAAACACATATTGCCGATCCCGCGGTGAATAACTGGCTTATACCATAAGACAAAACTGAAACTTGTCTTTGTTGCTGTGGTTTTTCACAACTTCACTTATTATTCTCCCATGGGAGGATAACTGGACAACAAAGAATATGGGTTTTATTGCAGTGAAATACTGGCTCATGATTGGCTGACAGAGGTGTCGAATGATATAAATATATATACACGTACATAGAATTTTATTGGACAACGGAATATTTTCAAGATACATGTGTCACGTAAATGAAAAAAAATCTAAAAAATATTCATGTGAATGGGCCTGCTTCTCGCCAGACCACCTCCCACTTGTCCCCCAACTTTCCAGATCACATGCATTCTAATAGGCCTACCCCCGTTTTCAGCTGTTTGTTGTTCTTTTTCATCTAGGAGTGTTTGATTGTGTATTGGGATGGCCATATAAATGATCCAGCAATGAGGATGCCAACTGCATGTGGACTTGATCAACAGTGGATCAAGGCAAAAGAAGCCCATTTGATTTCTTTTTTAATGAAAATATCAGGATTTATGTTTAGTAGCATATCATACATTTCCCTAAAATAAACATTATTATCTGCATTTTAAATTTTTTTTTGGCTGTTTTAGGAAAAGAAATTGCTGCTAATGAAGGGTAATTAAACTGTCGTTAGGGTTTCTAATTTCAATGTTATTCGGAATTCCTTTGAAGTGGACACTGCACATCTGTCTAACAAATGAAGGAATAGCTTTTAAATTGGATTAATAATAAAACTGAACACCATCTTTTGTAGGTAAACATATATTCATTACAAATAATGACATTTAATTATGATTTTAGGATGAAAGTCTCTAAAACTGTGTGTTTCTGAACCCTTCTGAAATGTGTACAGCCAACAATTCGTATGGCCCCATTTGCCGAAAGAAATGATTCCAAACACTTCTTATGGCTAAGGACTATCAATTGACATTTTCTGTGAGATTTCTAACCACTCTTCAAGAAAGCATTTTCTTAACCCTCGTAAGCTGGTGGGTTGTCTGACGTAAACTGCTTTGTCAAATCTGACCAAGGAATATCTAGTTGGGTCTGATCGGGAATGGTCCAGGCCATTCCAGATCCCTGAATTTGACAGATTTTAACAAATTTTTAGTAGATTTGCTTGTATACTTAGGGTAATTGATCACTGGAAGACCCACTAGCGGCCAAGTTTCAGGCTTATAAGTGAACGCTTCAGGTTTTCTAAATGCATTTCTTGATATTTCTCAGAATTTGTTGTGCTATTAATAATATTTCACAAAATCACTTAAATCTTGACAGCATACATTTGCCATTATGTAACCCCTGTTTTAAAAGTAGGGGAAGCTTGGGAGAGTTGTGCCACTGGGAGGGTTGCGGCACCCTGATTTCTTTGGAACTAAACAAATTTAGAGGAAGCTACAAACCTCCAAAATTTTATATAAATATTAATGTCTTTCAATGGATGTAACATACTTGGCTAATTTGCTTGTCACAAACACTAGAGAGAAGAAAATTCAAATTTGGATGAAAAACGGAAAAACTGAGCCATGTTTAATTGTGTGTCAGACAACAAGGATTGTGAAAATTTATCAATGTTGACAATGTTGAAATCAAAATTGCCAACCATGTCCGCAATTTAGGGGTACTCTTTGACAAAAATATGACCATGGAGAAGCAGATCAATAAAATGTGTCGTAACGCATATTTCAATTTGAGAAACCTGTCGAAACTCCGAAAAAACCTGGACAAGGAAATAGTTAAAACTGCTGTCAATGCACTTGTCACTCCTCATTTAGACTACGGAAATGGGCTGTTGTACGGCACTTCTACCCAATTGTTAGATAAACTTCAGGTTGCTCAAAACTCGGCAGTTCGATTAATTGAGAGATTGAAAAAACACGACAGTGTCAGCCATAGAGGAAACAACTGCACTGGTTACCAATCACAGCAAGAATTCAGTTCAAATTGATGACAACTACATGGAAGGCAATGAACAATCAGGCACCACAATACATCCAAGAACTTGATCAAGTCAAATCTCAACAAGAACATAACCTGAAAAGCAACCACAAACTGCTGTTAGCAGAACCATGCAACAAAAATAAGTTTGAAGATCGAGCATTTTCCTATGCAGCACCAAAACTCTGGAACACCATGCCTGAAAATGTGACAACTGCACAAACATTAGAAAGCTTCAAGAAGAATCTAAAAACCCATTTGTTCCAGAATTCCTACAAGTGATTTGATCTCGGAAAAGCACTGATGAGCAGTTTACTGAAATTAGCGCTATATAAATCCATATTTTTATTATTATTATTATTAAAATTAACATTTTCTCTGGCATGCTTGATAGACTTGATTATTCAGTTGCTATTGAAATATATTTGGAAAAATAGCAGACAACCGGTTTTGTCATAATTGAGATTAAGAAAAAAAAATGATGGAATGGGGGAGAGTTGGGACAGTGCCAGGACTGTCCCCACATGTGTTGCAATTACCAAGTCTGAGTAATTTTTATTAAGACAGAAAAATTTCGCCAGATCAATTGTCAGAGATTGAATATTTTCAGCCCTTATTATATTTCACGGTCTAATAAAAAATTTATATATCAGGGAGAGTTGGGCCATCGGGACGAGGCTTGAGTCTGAAAGAAAATTAGAGTTACAAAAATCCCTAATTCTGGATTGATGACTTCTATGACCAATCTACTTCAGGTCAAAAATAATATGACCCTCAACTGGGGATCAAGTAAAGCTTTACTGAACCAGACAAATTGCACACAGAACCTTTTTTTAAACAACTCATAATTTTCCAAAATAAAAAATGTATATGCCATAGTTTTGGCATTACTCCCAATACATACAGTGCCGCCTGTAAGTAAGTAAAACACATGAAACGGTGCCATTGCATCAATGCTAAACATCCTCAGCAAAACTGCTTATGGAAACATAAATTCTTATCTGATGAAAGGAAAACATATAGGGTCATAAAGGTCAATATTTGAGGCATATGGGATGACAATGGCAGCCAATTTTCTCTGCTCTAGTCGTAGTTAGGTATGGGTAAAAGTCTTTGATAAGTAAGTGAACCTCCCTTCCCTATGAAATAACATTGGGCCTTTGTTTCACCAGACTTATCAAAGACTTTGACAGTTTACAAGCTTCCCAAAAATGTATAGATAAAGAAATCCCCACAAATAGCTAGCAAACTTTTGATTGGAACACGGTGACCCTAACTAAAATGCAGAAAAATATAAAGCTATACAAACATAAGGCCTACAAAATAATATATTAATCTAACATTTACAACGAAAAAAATCATCTGTATCTTTTTTGTGTCTTGCGTATCAAGATAACTAATTTCATGATGTATGCATCTTGTGAACTCATTAAGCTTTTCTCAGTAATCTTAGATCATAAATAAACAGTCCAAGAGTGTTTCATATATATGTTAATGACATTCTGGGATAGTGTACACTCATACCAATCCCTCATGAAGTGTTTTGATATTTACATGAGCAGAACTGTTACTAAGAGTCAAGCTACTTGAACTGTATAAGTGTCGGCAACTGGTGCAGAAGAGCTCATTAATTGCAAAAAAAAAAGAAGATACATATAGAGTGGTTAAAAAAAAACATCATTTACAGCATATATGACCCTATTTGATAAAAATGCACACAAGACACATCATATCACTGAAGTTAAAAAAAGTAGTCCAGTAAGAAGCAGCTATCAAAGCATTAGACCCGTCCTACTGCGGGTCTAACAAAATTCAACTGACTGTTATGGATTTGTGTAACTCTTTTTTGTTGCTGTTTGTCATGCTCTTCAGCTATACATGACACAGCGCTGCCAGACCAATAGCTATCCTGAATCAGCATGACATCATGCTGTCAGTCTGAGGAAAAAATTGAAGGATACATAGTTATTGGATGGATAATAAGCAGCTACAGGTTCTTGGTGGCCTCTCTGAGAGATCTCATTGTGACACCACCATCTGTGAGCTCACTATGACCTCACAGGAAGCTCACATTTTGGCCTCAGTATGTGAGATTTCTGAGGGCTCTGGATGCCAGACCTATAGCATACATGTTTCTTTTGAAACTTACTCATGGTGGTCAAGCAATTCTCAGAAGTACTGATGCTATTATAAATATAGAGTACAGGGTGAACCAAAAAAAAGTAGACACTCCTTCGAGTGGTCATAAGATAATCAATTTTTGCCACAGGACTTTGATTTATGGCTCATTTTGTTGGTAATTATCAACACATTGCATTTGAAAGGCAAAAATGACAGACATACCTGCATAGCCTTGCTGCTATAACAAAGTTCGAGTTGTCCTTGATTTTTTCTGTGCCGGTGAGGTAGTTGAGAGTGTCCCAGTACTGTGTGTCCTTTGGACACGTTTTCCCAGGAAAGAATGTCCTCTGGACACACCTTCCTAGAAAGGAGTGTCCATGGACAGTTTTTCCCAGGAAATTCTGTCCAGTGGACATTGGTTCCTAAGTTATTGTAGTCCACTGTAGGGATTAATGTCCCACAGAAAAAGGGAAATAATTTCTATGTCCTGGTTTCAAATGTCCCACCAAAATGTCCAGCATGATTTATCCTAGGTATGGAAGTCCTGGACATTATATCCTAGGTTAAGCAGTCCTGGACATAATATACCAGTAATAATTGTCCAATGAAGGACAAATATTCCTGGTGTTTGTAGTCCTGGACACTATATCCTGGTTCTGGATGTAACAAAATGTCCTTTACAGGACAAATATTCCTAGGTTTGCTGGTCCTGGTCACAATAACCAAGCCATGGTTGTCCAGGACACTATATCCTGGTAACACAGGTCCTTCACAAGACCAATATTTCCTGGTTTTACAAGCCCTGGACATTTACTTTCCACTTTTACAAGTCCTGAATGGACTATCCTGGTAAAATAAGTCATTTACAGAACTTTTTTTCCGATAACTGGTAGGCCATGACACTGTCCAGGGGACATTAGTTCCTTAGTTATGGTTGTCCACTTTAGGGATTTTAATGTCCCTCGGTTGCCATTCATTAATCACCAGTAAGGCCCTCCAAAAAAACCTTATTGTATTATTATTGAAAAGTTGATGTCCCTACCATAGGGTGGACCATCCACATCCAGCTAGTAATTCGAAGTGATAAGTATTTTTGCATTCATCACCACATTTTGAACTATGAATACCTCATAAATAAATACAACATATTCACCCCTTGTAATTGTTAAAGCATACTCTCCTAATGTTTATTTTCACATTCAGTGACAACCCTTCAGGGTATGTCTTTGTAGACAGATATTGTCTGACATGGAGAAGATCCATCATATGCCAAGTAAATAACAACTGGAACTAAGACTCAGACTGAAATCAAAGATGAGCAACTTAAATATTCATTGCAGCATGACCGTAATCATTGCTATATCAATTGCATAAAATAGTCGGAGCAGGGACTTGAACCTGCAATGTTCTGAATGGAAGTCTGATCACTAGACCACTATGCTATGAGGGAAGGCTGCCCAAGTTGGTGATCCCAAGCTTGGTCTTTTGATTACAGTACATCAGTTCTATTAATAGCTACGGTCATAAATACAGGGTGGACAGTAATGGATGTCCTAGGTAGAAATGTCCAGGACAAATAGAACTAGTATAAATGGTCCTGGACTATTTATACTAGTATGATATGTCCCAGACAAATAGACCTAGGATAATATGTCCGGGACAAATGGAACCAGGATTAAATGTCCTGGACAAATGGATCTAGGATCAGATTACCTGGGCAATGAATACTAGTTAAGAATGTCCACTTGGACATTTGACACCAGGTAAAAATGTCCTGGACATTAGAACCCAGGTTCAAATGTCCTGGACAATTATTACTGGTCCGTGCAAAAAAATATCCTGGACATTTGAACCCAGAGAGGACATTATAAACCAAGGAACGTGTGTCCACTGGACACTCATTCCTTAGTTTAAAGTGTCCCAGGACACTGGTTACTGGAGGACAATTATTCCTTTCACACCGGGTTTAAGAGGGTGCATGAATAAGGCTGTTGAAAATGTCAATAAGAGTGGTCTGAGATATAAAAAACTGATTGAAATTTGTTGACTGGTATGTAAAGAAGCTTAACACAGGAAAATGTGTTCCTCCAAACATCAGAACCCCTTAGAATAATGTCAAATGGTCACACAGGGCATAATATGCCAGGTCTAGGAGAGATTATGTCGCATTAGCAGGAAATATTTGAAAAGTAAAGTCAAAAAGTGTCTTGTAATAAAGTATGGAGGCCTAACATATGCCTTGTTCCTTAGGAATGAATTGTTTTATGTCTATCTCAGAAATTGTGGCACACAAAATGGAGATGTTAGGACATGATTGGTCATTGTGTGCCACCAATCTCACCTTGTGCAGAAAATCACTGAGGATGCTTTAATCCAAGTTTGTCATGATATTGACAGGAAATGTAGTTGACATACAACAGAAACCAAAAAATGTTGTTTCAGGGCCATGCACATTGTATTAATGGAATGTGGTTAACTGACAGCCATATGTTTCATTTTACATAAAGGAGCTGATAAATACATAGTCAACCTGGATGAATAATACATCAAATCATAACTAGAGGTGCACAAACTATGTTCTGAACATACGAGGGGTTTTCCAAAAGTTCTGTCCAACTTGCCATAACTTTTGCAATATTTGATACAAAAACATGATATTTGCACTCTAAAAAATTTCAGACAAAATTGGTTTTTTAGATTCAAAATGGTTTTTTGAAAAACAAAATTTCAATGCAAAAGACCAACATGGATTTTTCTTAAAATTTTGTCTGAAATTTTTCAGAGTGTGGGTCAGATAATATTGAAGTAATTAGCAAATGACTGTGAAAAAATCAGATCATAGAAACAAAAATAAATGGCAAATTTGTTGCCATGGAAATCAAAAGTCATGAAATGCGGCCCAGGGCACTATTAGGGACACATATTCATTATATCTTGTCAAAAAATGTCATTTTTACCAGGTTTACAGGACAAGAAACATATCAAAAATAATCCCTAACATTTCACAAATTCTTTTAATAATGAACTTGACACTGAGTACATTTCTTATAACCTTATATCCCTTAAAAAATCAATGCCTCATCGTCCTTATATTAAGATCACAGTTGGGTGTTTCGCAGACTTTTTGTTCTTTACAATGGGTTTTCCATAAGTTCTGTCCAGCCTGTCACAACTTTTGATAGATTTTAGATATAAAAATGATATTTGGGTCAGTTGATATTGAGATAATATGCTAATGATTCCCAAAAAATCAGATCATAGAAGTAAAAATAAATCTTTGATTTGTTGCTATGGAAACCAAAAGTCATGAAATGCAACCGCGAGCTTGTTAATAGACACATACTTGACATATCGTGTAAAATATGTAATTCTTGCAAGAGATATAGAAAAGAATTTTTCCAAAACATTCATAGTCATTTCACAACTTCCAAAAATAAAGACTGGGACCTTGTAAATACGTTTTCTCATACTTTCTGTCCATTTCTAAGTATGATACCCCAGTCTTCATGTTAACGTCAGTTTTGGCATTTTCCAGTCTTCTTTTCTTAGGTTCTCCATTGTGTCTTCTCTTCACTCAGAAAAAGTTTGTACAATTTTTAATTGGTTCTGTCACTCATACTGTCTTCTTTGTATGTATGATAAAAGGTTCTTACACTCTCTGCTAGTTTTATCCAATTAAAATGAAAAAAATGTAACAGGTACATATGATGTCATCCATATCCAAAAATTGCTCATCTCGTAAAAAACTGAGAAACTGCATGAGTGATGGTAAAGTAACTGAGATGTAACAAAAATACCAGTTTCCATTGTTATTAATGATTTTACAATTAACTGATTATATTTCATTAAAAAAATTAAGAACACACTTCAATTCAATGTGTCAAGACACGGAAAATGCAAGCAGGTGCAGTGGCGTAACTGGGGGGTCTCGAGCGGGGGGGCACCTGGGGGGGCACGCGATTCTCTGGGGGGGCACCCTCAATACTAACTGTATATTTTAGCCAGAGTTGGAAAGTTCATATGGGGGGGCACCTGGGGGGGCACAGGTCCAATATGGGGGGGGCACGTGCCCCCCCGTGCCCCCCCATAGGGACGCCACTGAGCAGGTGTTCAATTCGTTTTAAGTGAGATATACAAAGTCTGGGCCGCATTTCATGACTTTTGGTTTCCATGGCAACAGATAAGGCATTCATTTTTAATTTTATGATCTGATTTTTTCGGAATTATTTTCAAATTACATCAATATTATATGACCCAAATATCATGTTTCTACATCAAATCTAGCAAAAGTTATGACTACTTGGACAGAACTTATGGAAAACCTCTCGTAAATACACATTCCGGCCAGTTTATACCAGTACAGGATCTCAAAAGTGGTTAGTCAAAATTTTGGTTAATTTTGATCATGAAGTAATATGTTCCCACAAAGCCTTGACTATCCGCAATATGACTAAATCACTATGGCAAATATAAATGGCATTACCGTCAAGACATTCAACCTATCAGCTGACTTAAAAAAAAATTTTATGCAAGATGCAGACAAAAACTTCAATGGACATAAATTTCAAGGATATAGATTACATCAAGGGTCACTATGGGGTCAATTTTGCAACTAGGACAAAATCACTTTAGCAGTGTTTTGTCAATATGTAGGTAAATCTCTGTGTGTAATTTCATGAAGATAGTGTACTTTTCAGCTGCAGTGTGCATTGCTAAAGTTCATTTACTAAAGTGTCTACTTTTTTTTGGTTCACCCTGTAGGTCGGGGCAAGCAGCCCGGGTTAGGTGAGAAGCCCCCCAAGGGTTATATCTAAACTTGCATTTTTGGTGCTTTTTCTTATTGATAGGATTGAAGCTAGAGGCCTTTTAAGTGACGTCACAAATTTTCAAGGAAAACAGCACCAAACCATAGTAGTAATTAAAGAAACAAAAAGGTGCATGGTTTTTGTAACTTTGATTAATTCTTTGAAAGTGGTTGTCAGAAACAACTTTGGAGATTTTTAAAAGTGTAATGGATATCTGCATTGCTTCACTTTATGACCATCACATAAATATGATTTGGATCATGTTTTTTGCATTTTAGCTCAAAATATAGAGGTCAAATTAAAATATGTGGGTTTGGGGCGAGAGGCCCCACATGGTATGGGGCATGAGGCCCCTTCACTGAGGCCTCGAAGCTGCTTCAGGAACCATTTAATAATGTGTACTTTACCTTAAATCCTGATAGAATAGTTAATTGAAATAGAAAAAAAAATTACCAAAATTGAAACAGGGCAAAATATATTATAAAAAATAATGTGCGAACAGAAAAATTTTGAAATTCAGAAAAAGTCAATAGAATGTCTTAAAAATGGTAGAAGAGCCCCGAAAAATAACCACCAAGCTGAATGCGCTAGCAAAAAAAATTGCTATAGGATTATAATATGGGGGCTTCTTGCCCGATGGGTGGGGTAAGAAGGCCATTTTGATTTTTTTACCAAAAGGGTTGTAACTCCTTTATTAAAATTGGTAGACATTTGTTTCACTAGTTATAGGTAGAGTCAAGTGATCCCTTCCTGATAGCGCAAGCATTCAAATAATCAACCACAAAAAGTAGGTCAAATAGCACCTCGACGTTAAGGGGGGCTGCATGCCCCACACTACTCTAAATATATCTTTTATTTTTTAAAATATTGTAATTTACATTACTAACTTTTTGTCTTTTTGTGTTCTTGGTACAGGGTGTCTACAGAAAAAGAGGACAGTCACTTGTCTGCTTTTTTGTACTCATATAAGTTCAGAATTTGGTGATAAGTCTTGACATAAGAGTGTATTTGATAGTCATCCATATTAGATCTATGTCAAATATGTTTATTTGTGAATTATATCATTACTAATGGCATAACGGAAGCATGATATGCAAAAGTGTTTGCGTTGCTTCAAGGTGACTACGGTTGTCCTGTATTCCTCATTGTTGATGAGAAATTTGTCACCATTTATGGTGCTTGTAAGAGAAGGAATGAATCATTTGTGAGTAGTGGGACATTTGCTGCCGACAATTCAAATCAGGGACCTAACACTTGGTCTTCAACGTGGAGTCATCTGATGACAATAAAATCACAAAAATGTCCCAAATAGTCATTGATCAGAGCACCGGAGTCAAAGCAAATGATCACAACAACATTGTGAAAGAATTGGTGATGCCATGGCGTCAGACAAAAAGTCATTTTGTGGCAAAATCATCTTCCTACAAGGTGGAGCATCTGTTCATATTGCATAGAATCAAAACGAACCTGCTAAGCAAGGTAGAGTGCTACCGGCCTTGTCTCCTGAGCTGGACCCAATGAATTACTCAGTATCGTCAAATTGGGAGAAAGCATCCAGCAACTTATCCCAACCCTCGCAGTAGAGTTAAAGGCGTCCATCATGTCTGCATGTGGTAAAATGTTGGCAGAGTGCATCAAACATGTTTTCACATCATTTTGGTCTCATCAGCAGGAAGTTCGACTGCAAGGTAAATGAGGAAGAGGTAGGAAAGGCCTTTACAAAACTTAATCCAACAAAAGCAGCTGGCCCAGATGGAATTACGCCCTGTGTCCTCAAGACCTGCTAAAGTCAACTGGCTCGTATATTCAGATCATTACATGTAACAATGACTTAAGACCAGTTGATCTAACATCTGTAGTAATAAAAAGGGCAGAGCACTTTGTCTTAAAAATTCTAAAGACAATGGCTAGCCAGTTTATGAACCCACTCCAGTTTGCTTATAGAGAGAAAAGGAATACTGAGGATGCCATATTATTTATGCTAGACAAACTTTATTCCAATCTTGAACTAAGTGACACCTATGTTTGGATTATGTTTTTTGATTTTTCATTGGCGTTCAATAATAACCGGCCATTTATCTTGATGAGGAAACTTTTGGATATGAGAGTGGGCAATGACTTAATAACATGGATAACATACTATCTGACCAACAGAAAGCAATTTGTCTTATTTAAATCTGCTGACTGTAGATCAACAATTTTAAGATTTAACTCAGGTGCCCCTCAAGGAACTGTACTGGCTCCTTTTCTGTTTACGGTTTACACCTCGGACGTTAGAAGTACGACAAATGAGTGCACTCTGGTGAAGTTTGCAGATGACACGGCACTTACTGGCATCATAAATACAGAGATGACACTACAAATTACAGAGAAAGTATTGACACATTTGTAGCTTATTGTTAGGATAACCACCTGGTGTTAAATGTGTCAAAAACCAAAGAGCTTATTGTAGACTTTAGGAGAAAGGACAGGAACCATCAGCCTGTCAAAATAGATGGATCTGATGTTGACCAATCAAGTAGCTACAAATATCTTGGTGTCTGATGATAGATAACCGCTTGCAGTGGCAGGACCATGTAGACTTTTTGTACAAAAAGCTCAATTGAAGACTCTTTTGCCTTAGAAAAATGCACAAATTTAAGATCTCAGCTTAAATACTTGAGCTCTTTTATAACTCAGTGTTTGCCGGTGTATGGAGGTATGGCCATTGTGCTTGGGGAGGGAACACAAGAGGATGCGATGTCAAGCGTATCACATCAAGCATAAAGCGGGCTGGTCGCCTAATTGGAAGAACCCAGAAGTCCTTTGACTCGGTATACCATGAAGTTCTTCAAAGTAAACTGAAGCAGGTGATGAGTGATCCCTCCCATCCTTTACGCAGCGGGTCAGTGAGCGAAGTGGAAGGATGAGGCTCCTTCTGATAAGGACTAACAGATATAAACTTTCATTTGTGCCACAAGCAATGAGGCACCACAATAACATATTTCATCGATAATGTTGATCTTTTTGTAATTTATGAGCATGTATGGCAACCTAATTACCCTCGGGAAATAATAAAGTTGACTTGACTTGACTTGAAGAGGTGTGAATATTTGGTAATTTGACTCTTCTGATTATACTGTTCATATACAAATGATGTTTTGTTTAATAATGATGCTTGGCACAAAATGAACTGTAAACAAATCAAGTTGTGTTGACTGTCCTTTTTTGCTGTAGACACCCTGTAGTTATGTGAATGAATACTGCATGTATTTGAAAATTTAATGTATGGTAGGGTGCATCAAATGCCCCATAAATTCTCTTAAAGAAGTAAAGACAATTTTAGACACAGTTGAATGAATTTAATCTGGAAACTGTTTGGATGAACTTAAGAGGCTGAAACTTTGATGTAGTATAGAGAAGATGTTACTGCATTCAACAAAAAAACAACTGAAAAAAATAATTATGCTTCTAGTTGCCATAGATCTTGTTTAAATAATGGCAAATTACTGGCAGTTGTGCTGTTAAAAAAAAAGAGTAGAAAATGGTAACGTCAAAACTGTTTCAGGGCCTGCAGCAGTCGTGACGCCATGTTACTAGGCAAATATAGGCTGCTCAGAAGTATGTGCAGTGTACCACGCTTGAGTCACCTTAATTGCACCAGAGGAGTCCAATACAATGCTAAGTACGGTTTTAGATCAGAACGAGGAACTACATTTGTGACTGGTTTTCTGAATGATGTGGAAGCATACTACTTCACAGAATGAGGATCCCCTGTTTGCCCTCAATTCAATGCTCTTCTGGGGAAACCCCCTACAATGCTGTCCTCTTGTGACTAATAGAAACAATAGCAGTGATGACTATTTATTAGATTCTTGACTAATTGCTTTCCATGACTTATTAGTCCCCGGGCTCTGCCACTTACTCGCAAAAAAGACAGCCAAAGGCGTGAAACTTATCTTTAAAAAAATGCCTAAGTTGATTTTCCAGTTTTGGAGGATCTTAGTTTTTCAAAAATGTATAATTGTGCAAAATTTTCAAATTAAACATTAACTTCCCAGTTCTCACGGAATTTGGTTACCCGACATAAAACACCATATTGACAGCTTTAATGGAAATAAAAATTACACTAAAATTGAATTACTAGACAATAATCATTATGAACAAATTTCTTTTATTTGACTCTGTTATGTTTGTGATATAAATTGATGGGCTTTAATTAAGATATTGCCTTTTTTACAGGCCCTTGTCAAACTATTCAGGGGATAGGGGGCATAATTACTGTGCCGCTCGTCAGGGGCGTAATTTTTGCGGAAAATGTGGGGGGGGGGGACATGGCAGTCTCGCGGTCGGAATTGGCTGACGGATCTGCCAAAGCCAAGTCAGTCAGTCTTTTTTACATTCTTGAATTACATACTTTTGTATAGCATGGTATCTGCTGAAGCAGTAGGGTGCGGGACACGTCTCTTGGAACAGCGATCTACCAAATTGAGCCCAAGGGCCATTAGTACAACATTGGCAATACATTTTGTTTTCTCACAGAAAAGTTGGGGGGGGGAACATTTCATGTTGTGTCCCCCGGGGTCAAAATTGTGGAGAGGACATGTTCCCCTGTCTCCCACCAAATTACGCCCATGCCACTCGTAGGGATACCACTGTTCAATGGCCATGACCGTATGAAGGTCACTCTGCATAATATTAAATTAGATAGATTAGATTTATTTTCTTTAAAACCGATGCAACATACAAAAAAGTTTTTTTAAACATAAAACAAGCGAGTAGCGGTTTTGACAGGGATATACCCGAGTATTTGCATACCATTACCTAAAAGGTGCGGGCACCCCCAATTAAGGTAAAAATAATATTCCATTGGTAAAATTATTCATACATAATATTCAACATATATATCAAATTTTCATTTTTATAATACATATCATCACTGGCTGTGACCATCTCTTTACTACACCTTAGTCATGGTTGCTGCCCAAGTTCAAGTCAAGTGTTCAGCCACAGCAAGTCCAACTGCCTAAATCACAATCAACATGATAATAAGTCCTAAATAATAACATAAACTAGTTTATATTATAATATATACACTTGACTTTTGTTGCTGCTAGCCATAAACACTTCCCACTTGGACCTTAACCCCTCTTGGTGCCTAGGTACCAAGCAAGAATGATCAAAGCCAGTGAAACAACACAAACTACATCATGGAAAAATGAACATGAATTAACCTAGAGTATGTATGCTATATATTATATTCCTATAAGGCCAAACAGGAGAAATCCTACATATTACCCACCTTGAATTTAATAAAAGCTCTACTGAAAAATTTAATTGCACTCTTACTTTTGATAATATCAGGCAAATTTAACCAGAGATTTTGATTACTAGCCTAGAAAACTTTTGCTATATCGGTGACTGGTATGTTGAGTTACTTGTAACCTAATTCTACTTCCTGTTTGATAGTGATGGGAAAGTACATCAAAAAGGTTCTGAATATGTTTTGGTAATATATCATTGATATATCTGAAAGAAATTTTCACTAAATTTAATTCACAGAGATCACTTACAGATCATATTGATGCCTTTTTATAAAAATTCCCTACGTCCCGTTCTTCTATTGAGATTAAATATAGCCCGCATTGTTTTATTTCTTTGATTATAGGGATGCGGTTTTTGTACAAGTTAATAATATTTGTCAGATGTAGCATGTTCAGTCGATAAAATTCTATAATTATGAATACAATTCTTGTATGAGCATGATTTGCATTACTACTGACTTCCTCAATTTATTTAGCCCTGAGCCCTCAAAATTTCGCTGACCACTTCCATTAGAAATAACATTATGCTATGTGATGGATGTTTTTAAAATATCTCAACAAGTAATAATCACAAAATGATGTCTGAGTGTTACTATTAGGGAGCACCAGCCGCCCCCATATTATCATAACATTATTCACTACCAGACAACATCAAGAATAATGGGGTAAACCAATCATCCAACAGCACAAAGTTTCTGTCAGATGTTCTCTGTTTACCTATTTTTCCCTCCTTTCCCCCTCTCCACCCCAAATCTTACAACAACAAAAATTAAGGGTCACCAAAGTGTAAATATAGATATTGGTTACAAAAGTAGCAGCTTTGACTTTTTTCTATGTAATAAATCAGCATTCAGGGCATACATTTTGTTTGAAAGTACACAGATACAACATGTCAGCTAGCAAGGGAGGAGTAAAGAGGATGTAGGTTCATGGGCCGGACTTGCTAGATGTCACATCGTCACAATGTCACAGTCTGAAACCAAGTACCTTGGGGAAGTGTGCACATAGGTATATATACTTCCACAACACTGCATGACACATGACACACTTTGGGAATGTTTTGTAATAGATGTTGTGAAGTACCATTCAAAGAAGCAATAAGTGGATGGAATTTTTGGATCCATGATCTTGTCACCTATAGTGGTTCAACCTGGATGTATGATTGAATGACACATCAGCATTGCCTGTGCTACCAGACTTTTTCAGATGATATTTTCCAATCAAGTGAGCTTCAAGTCAAGGGTCTCAAAACACTTTAAGTTGCCAGTTAGCACAGAATAAGTAGGCCTATTAAAAAGTTTGCTATTTCAGAACAACTCAAGAATTTATTAATTGTTGATATTCTTGATATGACCAATAGGTGATAATCTGTCGACCAAAGTTCAAACTTGAAATTGGAACAGATCCCGAGAGATAAAAACTAATTGGCGGCTACCCAGCAAGCACTGACTTCCATAAAATGTTAAATCAGTCTTCTGAAAATGTTTATAAATCAAAATAACCATTTTGAATGTTTTTTAATGTTAGAATCACGAGCGTAAGTACCAGGCATATCAGGGCTTGTAGATCGATTTAATCCATCCATATACTAGCATATGACAGGTCCAAGAAATGCCTTGGACATTTGTGTTTTGATATATTTGTCACAGATTCTATCAAATTAGACAGTTGACTATGAAAAACATTTTCTCAAAATTCACAGTTATTGTTGGGTGTTGTTAGTTCTATAAGTTGCAGATTCTTATATATTTTTATTTCATGTCTAACTGCTAAAGCACACATAGCAACAAACAATGTATGACAGTTTGCGATCATTGCGATGGGTGTATTCTAATTGGAATTTGTCATGTGACTTTGGCATAGGCTCCCACTAGTTTTGTATTTCTTCAAAATATGCAAATACTATAAAAGAGAAAATATTTTGCATGGCAGAACATTATCAAAATAAGTGAGATGTACAAGGTCAACTATTGCATTTGCACCATATCTGTATGTCATTTGCAAAATTACCCTGCTTCTGCAATCTCCAAATTCGAATTGGGTACGCTTGTATTGTCTTATAGGGTATTATTGGTATGCATGCGCGTGGTTAGAGTGCTTTCTGGGAATGTTCAAGTATTTTTCAAAAATTCTTTGTATACATTATTTATAGTCTCCCTGTAAATTCAGGAATCCACTGAAATCGTCTTTCAGGCTTTTTAACTCAAAAAGTATATATAAGAAAAATGAAAAACTATATAATCATAAGAGTTGAAAATATTTTTACTGCTAGTGTTATTCAAATTAAATCAAATCACATTTATTTAAACTCGGTGGCACAAACAAGAAACATTAGCATATAGTTATTTTGTAAGTCACTGATACTCAGACAGTCCCTGTAAATGATGAAATAGTACAGCGAAATGGTCTTTCTCGCTTTTTAACTCCAAAATATAGTGAGAAATGGTTCATCCTGGTAATTTAATCATAAAATTCATTGAGGATGCCACTCAATCTCTTTTGAAATGAGTGTATCTGATTCCTTGACCCTAAAGATGGGGATATATCCACTGAAACAAAGTCTCTAACTCACTTAGTTTCCTAGATAGAGTAGAAAATAGGTTTTCTATGGCGGCAATCTCGAAAAATAATATGGCTGCCTTTAAAATAGTTCCAAAGTACCCCTTATAAAATGGGAAGGTGATATAAAGGGAATACTCGTAGCCAATGAAATCAACTCTCAATCCATCATAGTTCCTGAGATATTGATTAAAATAGGTTCAGAATTGTGGCCATTTTGAAATCCAAGATGGCAGAGGGAACAATGCGGTTGTACCTTAAATTAAAATGAACCAGGTGGCGCTCTGATCGATGATACCAGCAGAGAGTTTGTTTACAAGTGGCTGACTGCAGGAAATTGCATGGTTTTCACTACAAAAACGGGCCTAGAGACATTAATACTTGTCCGATATGCAAAATTTAAAAAGCATCATGGAGGAAACAATATTTTCCAGCACCTAAAATCATCATAATTGTTGCTTCTATAAAAACTTTTGCACGTTCAGCGAGTGAACCTCGATTTAGCATGTTTTCTCTATATTAAAAAATTCACTGCTCTGGAATGATTAAAGTTAGAAAGATAGTTTTGATGTCAAAAGATGCCTATATTAAAGGACAACACTAAGAGAAACATTTCGTACTTCTCACTGTATTGGTTTCTTCGAGAATAAGCATTAAGTCACCCAAAAATGCAAATTTTTGCGATTTTTCGAGAAAATCTTGTTTTCAGAGGTTAAAAGTCTGCTATAAAGTTCGAGTAAAAAATTTCAAAGTGAATCTATCATCAAGGACTGTATTTTCCATTTCTAAATATGTGAAAAAAAGTTTTCAGAGTGCAATAGTTACCGATCTATGACGAGATACATTTTAAGATGCACAAACTTAATTACGACGTCAAAATGTCAAGTTTCAACCTTTTTTGAGACAAACCTGTTCTCAAAGTTATAAAAATTCAAACCCAATCAATCATTAAGGACTGTACTTGAAGATTCTAAAAATGTAAAAATTGTATTTAGAGACTCAAATAGTTGCAGATTTATGACAAGATATGTTTCAACATGCACAGACTGAGCTATGATGCAAGAATGCCTATTTTCGGCAAAATTCTTGTTTTGAGAGTTTTAAAGTCTGCCATAAAGTTTGAGAGAAAAAATTAAAACCCAATCAATCATAAAGAACTGTACTTAGAGATTCTAAAAGTGTAAAAATTATATTTTGAGACTCTAATAGTGGCAGATTTATGACGAGATATGTTTCCACGTGCAAAGACTGAGCTATAACGCCAGAATGCCTATTTTTGGCAATAAGTCTGCTATGAAGTTTGAGTAAAAATTTTCAAACCAAATCTATCATTATGTACTAAATTAGCAGATTCTAAAAATGTTTAAAGAAAAAGTTTAATAGTTAC
The DNA here is from genome assembly GCA_026936325.1 of Platynereis dumerilii. NCBI lineage: Eukaryota > Metazoa > Annelida > Polychaeta > Phyllodocida > Nereididae > Platynereis > Platynereis dumerilii. The sequence continues at coordinate 10,928,549 of JAPTHN010000017.1, read as the reverse complement.
TGATTATGATGAAATTCATTATAAAATACAATAACTTAGTATGACGTTAGAATGCCAATTTTTCGCCCGTTTTTGAGACATTCCTGCGTTCAAAGCTTTAAAATCTGCTGAAAAGTTTGAGGAAAAAAAACCAATACATATCCATTATTTAGGACAGAAATTGTATACATATTCTAAAAATTTAACAATTATTTTTGGAAGTCTTATAAATAGATTTATGTGCATGGCGAGATACGTTTCAACATACACATCAAAACAACGCAAACTGAGTTACAACCTCCGATGCCAGGCTGTCACACTCCCGGACTGTAGGGATATGCCTATCGATCTTATAGAATGTATTCAATATAAGATGAAGTCTAAATTTTTTGCTAACTCCTATTAAATTTACAAACACTCCCAAGTCCCAAAGTCATAAGATTCATAATATTAGAAAAAAGAAAGCGAAAGTATTTTTCTAGTTGGCAAATCAAGCCAGATCTGCAACTCTCCCCTTATATTTACATGTTTTTACATTTTTCTGTTTTACTATTTGATTTTCATGTCTGCAAAACGAGTTTCCTGAATAAGGATTAATAAAGTTATTGTCATTGTCATTGTCATCATTGTCATTATATTATATTCATTACCAGTGGCATATCTGGAGCTAAGTCTTCGGATTCCCACAGATTGAAGAAGGAGCGGCAGGAGGAGCACAAGAAGGAGGATTGTGAGCAGAGGAGAGGATGTGAACTGGGAGATTAGAGGAACATAGGTTGGAGGATATGGGAGCCAGATGAGAAGTACAAGATAGGAGAAGGAGGAGAAATAGGAAGTGGGAGAAAAAGGTGGGAGGAAAAGATGGGAGGAAGAGGAGGAGAAATAGGAGGTGAATTAGGAGATAGCAGAAAGAGGAGGAGATGAGAGGTATATGAGAAGAGATGGGAGGAAATATGTGAAGCAGGAGGATGGATGGATTGATGATTGGGGTTCTACGTCCTGTATTTGTGCACTTGGTAGATGTGAAGGAGGAGGAGGCCTGTTCTCCTACTCCCATCTCCACCTCCTGTTCCTCCTGTTCCTCCTGTTCCTCCTGTTCCTCCTGTTCCTCCTGTTACTCCTCCCATTTCCTCCTCTCTTATCTCCTCCTCTCATATCCTCCATCTACTCATCTCATCTCCTCCTACTTCTCCTCTCATCTCCTCCTCTCAACTCCTCCTAGTTCTCCTCTTCCTCCTCACTTCTCCGCCTCCTTTCTCCTCATTATCGTCCTCCCATCTCTTTCTTCTCCTCCTCTCATCTTCTCCCTATTCACCATTGTTCTCCTCCTCCTCCTCCTCCTCCTCCTCCTCCTCCTCCTCCTCCTCCTCCTCCTCCTCCTCCTTAATTCAGTATGATGTCCTCCTCTCATCTCCTCCCACTCCTCCTCCCCATCCTCTCCCCATATCCTCCTCCTCACTACATCATCCTCCTATTCCACTCTAATTTCTCCTCCTCTTCCTCCTCTTCCTCCTCTTCCTCCTCTTCCTCCTCTTCCTCCCTCTCCTCCTCCTCCTGCTCCTCCTGCTCCTCGACAATTATCTATGTGATTTCCTCCTCTCATCTCCTCCGCCACGTACTTCTCCTCCTCATCCTCCCCCTGTTTCTTCCCCGTTTCTTCCTCACTATCATCCTCCCATCTCTTCCTACTGCTCCTCTCATCTTCTGCCTATTTCCCCTTATTTCCTCCTCCCCCTCCTCCTCCTCCTCCTCCCCTTGCTCCCCCTGCTCCTCGACAATTATCTATGTGTACTTCCCTCTTCCGGTCAAGGGTTACTTGTGATATCTGCACTCAAACACAGAAGTAGGAGGCAGTAAAATTTTGTTGCTTTCACCTTGTTATTGCGTCTTCTCAAACGTGGCATTCCCGCGTCGTCATCAGGCCGGCCATGACAGTCTTTTCTCAGTGCCCATGCCGCGATTTTTTCTAAGCCATAATTCGACGACTCAGTATTGTGGCAGGTCGTCAGGGCACGTCCTACCGGGTCGACATGAAGTTGGAAGTCTTCTGTCTCGTAATTTGGCAGAACACACAGGGTTATCACAGGTAGAAACACGGAAATATACACAGCAATCATCGCCACTCTTGCACATGCCATCTTACCGGAAGTCTCTTGGATTCCCAAGATTGGTTGTGGTTTGTCAAAGGCAGGTCAAATATCTTCAAAATTTGTTCAAAATAAGCAATGTGTGGCCCAAAAAGTTGCCACTAGTCTTCTAGAGGCTGCTTCTGACAATCACACCAATAATAAGCTACAAGACAGCCATTTGACACCTTAATATTGCCTAAAATGTCTCAGAGCTCTTCACAAGCCTGTTGACAGTCTGACAGCGCCCTCTATATCCCATTGTTTACACAATGAATGTAGTAAAATTATTGATAATGACAATCAAGTCGTGTTGGAAAGTAAAATTAGCCGATTTTTGAAATGAAGAGCTGTGATGACCTTGTATCGATACATCTAAGTGAGAATGTCCACCAACTTGCCTCCGTCTCAGAATAAGACTTGAGTTCAGACCATTCCCCTACCCTTTTGCAAAATCTATTATAAAGCTTTGCTTTATAGGATCTAATAGAATGAAGAAATGAACAATATAAATTAGGGCCATCATAAACATAGTATGATAGTCTTCAAGTTCTGAGTGGCTACAATTAATCCATCGGAATCCAGTGGGGAGGAAAATGGTCTGTGTTTTTAAAATTTCTAAATAAAGTCGAGTTTGTCCGAAATGGATGTTTGTAATATAAAGTTGTACCATTGGCTATCCAGGCTGCCCACCACCCGTATGTTCCAACTGACATTATTGTGTGATTCATGACGGATTGAACAGCAAAATCCTGCAGAGGGTCTTCTATGTCGGTATAATACATGTGTTTACCTCTGATATGTTTTTTATTCCATTTAGGGTCATCACCTGAAACAATGAAGCGAACATTTTGAAATTTTCTTGCAAAGAATTTGATGGCTTTCTTGAAATAAGAGACTGGTGCGGCTTGGTAACCACCCTTAATGAGTATCGGGGTCCTAGCGATATCACCATGACGCACATGTATTCCAACGTATGTGTAATTAACATAACTGTCTCTCTTGGGTATCAAACTTTGAATGTAGTTCATGGCTTTTGTTCTGACTCGAGGCAAGAGGGTCAGTCGAGTCCTTAAATCTTTTTCGTAACTTTTAAAATACTTCCATTGGTAAAAAAGTGGCGGGGCAAACGCCCGCCTGCCCCACCTACACATACGCGACTGTGTACGGGTCATATAATGAAGCGAGTAGGCCTAAAGAGAAGGTATGTTTTTGTCAGCCACATGTAGTGAAAAGGATTGGTTGATATTTCTGTGAGGAAAAATTGACATATAGGCCTATTGCTATATTGTCAGGGTATATTTAACATGAGTATAATTTATCATCAGACAGTCTATGAAAAAATAGCAGACCCAATATCCTTTATTAATTTATCATTAAAGAGACTATGAAAAAAAAATTGCAAGCACTTTAAGTGGCACTTGTACCATTTCTCACTGATGGAGCTTACAGTTTGTCAGTTTAAACATATTAAGAAAATTATTAAACTTGACACACTACTATAATCAGAAAAAAAAACTCTGTCAACCACTGGCAAGGGACAAGTGGAAAATAACCAGGCCCATTTGTCACATTTGGGCCAATGCAATTATAAACTTCAAATGGTTTTGTCCCTTTTCTCTTTTTACATGTCCTTGTATTTACAGAAATAAGAGTAAGATTTATAATAGGCAGGGTCTGAATCATGGTCATGGTGGCAGGTGGCATTGAGGTGAGATTGTTGACTAGAGTCTGTCAAAATCTCAGGGAAGTTGGGGGATATAGTATAGTGGGTTGGGTATAGTAGGTTGCTCCTAAGCATTTGGCTTGGGAGTCGACCCTTTAGCTTAACTGGTTAGATAGCGGACCTTTAAGGTGACAGTATTATTATATAGTTGCATCAAGCTGGCCAGCCAGAATAAAGAACTCAGATATTTCTGGAGTGACCCCCCTCAATCTTGACACCTGTGACTGCAGGGCCGGATTAACCTTTCTTAGTGCCCTAAACTGCGGCCGAGTTGGTGCCTACCCCCCCCCCCCGGCACAAGCTGCAGTCCAAATTAAAAAATAATTGGAAAATAACTTTGATCCATCATGACTTGTCTTTCCTGCAATGTGATGATGCCATCCTTGACTACGAAAATTCATTGAATCATTTCTCTCTATGTTTCAACTTTTTATTCTTAAGGTTACAAGGAAATTCATTAACCTGCAAGGCCCTCCCCAGCCCCCCCCCCCCCCTCCTTACCATATACGCCACTGTCCTGAGAATTCTGGATTGTATGTCCTAGCTTGCGCTGGATGGCATGTCCAAACTTGCGCTGGATGGCACATCCACGAGGGCATATACACGCGTGTTCGTGAATGCAGGTCCACGCATGCGCTTGATGGCATGTCCACAGGTGATCGTGAACACACATACATGCGTGAGTATGCGCGCAATTACACATACACACGCGTGTATGTGCGCTCACTACCATGCGTGAGTGTGTCATATTTGGATAAAAATATATATGTGATTTTCGCATGCGCTCAACTTGAGCTTGAGGGGCTTCAGGATCAGGGCGGTTTTTTTCCCATTGGCAACTGTACCCATAATTTACCTCAGGGATTTTGTATATTTAATTTACTAATTTTACAAACTCAAGGGCACCTTGAGGGGTTGGGCAATTTATTTCATGTTTTCTTTCAGTCATTTTAATGATTTTTTTTGGAGGGCTTCAGGTTGGGTGGACCACTTGAGGGATAGGTACCCTGAGGAGTGGGGGCACCCTGAGGAGTAGGGGCACCCTGAGGAGTGGGGGCACCCTGAGGAGTGGGGGCACCCTGAGGAGTGGGGGCACCCTGAGGAGTGGGGGCACCCTGAGGAGTGGGGGCACCCTGAGGGGTGCACACTGCTTGTCCCCTTGAAGACTCCAATCATACTTCCTTGGCAAACTATAGATATATATAATAATTTCATGAAGTCTACGATAGGGGGATCCGTGAGTGTCCCCCCCCCCACCTTGATGAGTGGGGCCTTCTGAGGGGTGGGGCCCCTTGGGGTCAATTTTTTGCATGTTTTACTTCTGTCATTTTAAGGAATTTTTTTTTTGTAGGGCTCGGGGCTGGAGCCCCCCTGGGTCCCCCCCCAGGGATGGGCACGCAGAGGAGTGGGGGCACCCTGAGGGGGTAGCACCCTGATGGGGGCATCCTTAGGGGTATGGCACACTTAGGGGGCACCCTCTCCCTCAGGTGTGGGGGCAATTTTTTAAAATGTTTTATCTCAGTCATTATAATGTTGTTATTTGTGAAGGGCTCATGGTGCCCTCTGCCAGCAAGGTGCCCTAAGCTGCAGCTTATTCAGCCTATTTAGTAATCCGGCCCTGTGTGACTGAGACAGCAGTGGCACTCCCTTACACACATACCAAGCATTTTCCGTCCTTTTTCCTACCTATACCATCAGAATAGACGATCTCTGCAACCTATTCTCATCGCCTCTTTCTCCTTGATTCACCTGTTCTTACATGTACCTCTTTACCCTCACCAAGCAGCCATTACCTCTGTGGTACTACTTCCGGTATCACAGTTTGTTGTGAATCAGGAAGCATCAAAACTCAGTGCAGGTGGGGCTTGTGGGGCATTTACCCGACCACTTTTTGACTAAAAACTGGGTGTTATTTGAGGCAAATTTTTAGCATTCCCCGGGACACACTTCCTTGAAGGCTTTGGCCCAATTATTTGCCCCACCACTTTAAAATGACGCCCCTGGGCGGGGGTGTTTTGTGCAGAAAGAAGTGAGGAATAGGGGGGCGACCATTTAATAATTTAAAGCTTTATAAATAAGGATATTGACAATAAATTTGGGTGAGGTACTCAAAAACTGTTGGGTATAGAACTCCCAATGGCCAAAATACATTGCGCCCCGCCCCTCCGCCTTCCCAGATTGTTCATGTGAAAATTAAATGACATTTTCTGAGGAGGCCGTTTATTCATTTCTATCCATCTATGTATTCAAGACTTCTATGGATCTGTCAAAGTTGTTTTGCATAGTATTTTTATTAATTTGTTCAATGTGTAACTGTTTTGTGATTTAAGTAAAGGCTAAACTCTACTTAGGGCAAATTTGATGCATTCACAGATGATATTTGATAGACCTTCAGTATATAGATCTATATATACACGTACTTAGAATTTTATTGGACAACGGAATATCATCAAGATACATGTGTCACGTAAATGAAAAAAATCTAAAAAATATACATGTGAATGGGCCTGCTTCTCGCCAGACCACTTCCCACTTGTCCCCCAACTTACCAGATCACATGCATTCTAATAGGCCTACCCTCGTTTTTAGTTGTTTGTTGCTCTTTTTTCATCTAGGAGTGTTTGATTGTGTATTGGGATGTCCATATACATGGGCCAGCAATGAGAATGCCAACTGCATGTGGACTTGACCCACAGTGGATCAAGGCAAAAGAAGCCCATTTGATTTCTTTTTTAAGGCCCCTTTTGCTGAAAGAAATTATTCCATAGGATGGAGAGTTGGGCCATCAGGACGAGCTTGATTGAGTCGGAAAGCAAACTAGAGTTGCAAGAGGCCTCAATTCTGGATTTATGACTTCTATGACCACTGTACTACAGGTCAAAAATTATATGACCCTCAATTTGGCATCAAGTAAAGCTTTACTGAACCAGACAAATTGCACACAGAACCTTTATTTAAACAACTTATAATTTCCCAAAAAATAAAAAATGTATATGCCGTACTTTTAGCTTTACTCCCAATACATACTAGAGCCCTGCGCGGGATGTCCCGTCCCGCGCGGGACACGGGATCCCGCAAACAAAATTTCTGCGGGACGGGACGGGGCGGGACTGCAAATGATCACTGCGGGACGGGAGCGGGATCCCGCACTGGTTCAGTCTGCGGGAGCGGGGCGGGGCAGGACTTGGTTGCGGGACTTTGCGGGATTGTAAATCTAAGCAATTTCATAAAAAGTAAGATTGTTAGTTATATTAATTTTGACAATCTTTTATTCAAATAATTATATGATCTACCACTTATTATTAGGCCTAACTAGAAATCTGACTTAGCTATTCTAAAATATAGAGTAGCGCGGGGCATGTAGCCCCCCTTAACTTCGAGATGCGATTTGACCTACTTTTTGTGGTCGATTATTTGAATGCTTATGCTGTCAGGAAGGGATCACTTGACTCTACCTATAACTAGTAAAACAAATGTCTACCAATTTCAATAAAGGAGTTACGGCCCTTTTCGTAAAAAAATTAAAATGGCCTTCTTACCCCACCCATCGGGCAAGAAGCCCCCCTATTATAATCCTATGGCAATTTTTTTGCGAGCACATTCAGCTTGAAAGTTATTTCTTGGGGTTCTTCTATCATTTTTAAGGCATTCTATTCACTTTTTCTGAATTTCCGAATTTTTCTGTTCATGCATTTATTTTTTAATATTTTTTGCCCTTTTTCAATTTCGGCCAAAATTTTTTCTATTTCAATGAGCTAGTCTATCAAGATTTAAGGTACAGTTAAGATACTGTGAAAGTCTCAGCTTTACCCCATCATGCTGATGGTATACCATTGTCTACCCTTGTTACTGATTGTTGCTGATGCCCCCTGGGGACCTTAATTACCCTTCACTGAGCCTTGCCCCAACAGTCCCCATATCACTGGTGGTCACTGGGTGTTACCCCAATACAGATTTGAAGACACCTTATAGCCCAAAATCCCTGGTCCCTTTAAGAGACCCCCTGTTGCCCTCCCTTATCACTTGTTAATTGCTTATCTTGCCTCTGAGGAACTGCACAGCTATCTCTATCTTAATGAATCTTTAACATTTAGATATAGATATAAGACAGATATGATAAGGGTAGTCCTTAGAATTTGTTCTGATTAGTGAATCCATCATAGAGGTATGCTAAATTACTGAATTAAAGAATAAGAAAAAAAAAGAAACATGGCTGAAACAAAACTGATGGTCGGCTTAAATCGAAAATAGTCAATGAATAAATATATAAATCAATCAATAAATCAATCAATATCTATCTATCTATCTATCTATCTATCTATCTATCTATCTATCTATCTATCTATCTATCTATCTATCTATCTCTATCTTTCCATCTATCTTTCCATCAATCTATCTACGTTCCTTCTGCATTTACTTGACATTTACACAACTTCTGTTTTATTTGTGAAGCTACCTGTTCCATACACTGGGGTAAAGGAATGGCATGATACTCTGATTAGGACACAATCAACAAATTATCTTCATCAGATTATGCATTATGGCTACTTGGGAGGCATTCTGCATATCTATGAAGTAAGGAGAAGTTTCTATCTGATCTTAATCAGGAACAGATATGCTGGACCCTGGGCAGTCACCTCAGGTGATTAATCACCTGTCTTCACCCATCCAGCTGCCATTTCTTATCTGTGTGTGCCCTGTGCCAGTTCAGTTTTCTTTGGGATGTCCAAGCTGCTGGACTGACTTTTTGCTCTTCCACTTTTAATTAGCCCCACCCTCTGCTTACATTATCTGATAACTGCCCCCTTGCAACCTATAATTGTTATGCAACTGCCCCCTTTTCTTTTGCCCCCTCTTATTTTTTTCAGATCAACTTATCAAACTTGCTTAATTGCTTTACAGCCTATTCGTTTGATATGCAAAAAGAGAGGACAACTTCATGATGAAAAATGCATTTTGTGATAGTCCATGAAGTGGCAGTATCATACATATAACATGGAAACATAGGGGCTCCTAGACAGTGGCGGATACAGGGGGGCCTAGGGGACCCGGAACCCCCCCCCCCCAGACCACCAAGATTAATAGCAGCATTTTGAAGAAAAATTGCGATAACGCAGGCCGGCGTATGCCAAAACATGTCCGGGCCTCCCTAGACCATCGTGTCTGGATCCACCACTGCTAGAGAAGGCTATTTGATTTGTCATAACTGAAATGTGTATGCATCTTTGAATCAAAAGTCTTGACTCATCTTTTTATCACCATCATTTTACCTAAATTTATAAAACTAATTACTATCTGCATGCCATCCCTAACTACCAATCTATCTATCTATCTATCTATCTATCTATCTATCTATCTATCTATCTATCTGTCTATCTGTCTATCTGTCTATCTATCTATCTGTCTATCTGTCTGTCTATCTATCTATCTATCTATCTATCTATCTATCTATCTATCTATCTATCTATCTATCTATCTATCTATCTATCTATCTATCTGTCTATCTGTGCCTCTGGAGACTCCTCTGTGAGTTGAATGGGGAGTACAGAGCAGTTTTGTGAGGAGAAATGGTCACTTGTGAGCTGAAACTCACAAGTCACCTGCTTCTTGGCCTTTCTTGGACAATTTTAAACTCATAGAAACCAGGTTCAATTTTTCAACTCTCAAGGTGATGATATACTTGTCCAGACGAGGCACATGCCTTAGATATCCATTTCAGGCTTGTCCGTCATTTTGGCCCCTTCACGTGGCCCCCTCTTGAGGCAGAAAAAAATAGGTCAGTTCCCACACAATTTTGACAGATGACCAATGAGAGGAAAGTTCTGACATTGTCACCTGATGGTGAAGGGCCAATCAGGAGTTTGTCAACTCACAAATTTATGCAGACAAGAGAAGCAAGGCAAAGGACTCCCAGGATGGTTGCAAGGTGAGTGCAGTGGTTTTATTTCATATAAAAACATTTTGGGCAATGATGCCAAGCATTCTCGATACAGTTTCCTGTAAATTTCTATGGAGCAACTTTGCAATGTTCAGTAGGAACAGTTGTCAACAATGTCTTAACCCCAGTTGAACTGAGTGCTGAGTAGAGGAAATATATACATGGCAGAACAGGTTGAAGTTTCACCTCACAAATATTCAGACAGGCAGACGTTCACGTTACAAATTTTCTATGGCAAACATTGTATAAAGTAGATTTTTTTCTCTGGTGGTATTTATCAATTAAATATTCAGGGCAATTTGACAACAAACAGGTCAAGGAGTATATTTTCTGTGCATGCCAACTCGTAACTTGAATGTATGTAATAATAATGAAGTGGAATTTGACTTCTCTGATTATGCTAATCAACTCACAACATTTCAGAAAACATCAACCCCAGAAATTGACCAATTCAACAAACAGGTCAAGGAGTCACCTCACAAATGTTGTCTGTGCCAACTCACAACTTAAATGTATATTATATAAAGTGGAATTTGACTTTTCGACTGCTGAGCGCAAAAAGGGACTTAGTGCCACTAAGTCCCTTTTTGAATTATTGCATATTTCGACAGTTCAAGACCTTAGGATTAATGCCTGTGAATATTGGAACAAAGCGGGTTCAATTAAAGGAGATATTGCAGGTCAAAGTACAGGATGACACTACTTGTGGAATAAAGTGGAATTTTCAAGTTTTTGTTGTCCCTTTTTGTCGCTACCATCAGAAAATTTCACCCAATGCACCTTTTGGCGCTGAAATTTACTTAACAATGATAGTAAAAATACTAGCACTAAGCTCCTTTTTGCACCGAAACAAGTCGGCGCAAAAAGGAGATTATGCTCCTTTTTGCTCCACTGATAATGCTTTTTTTAATTTAATGCAAGAAGAAGCATTGGTCTGATATCATATAAAGTAATAATATTAGCATCATTGTTTTTATATACTTTTGTAGAAAATGTATATATATATTAATGTTAATAGTAAAAATCATTCAAATCGGACCAGTATTGACTGAGCGAGAACTGAAAACAACTGTTCAAAAGTAAAAGGCCTTTTTCTCAAAATGCCATTTTTCCACTAAGCTCCTTTTTGCGCCGAGCGGTCGTTTTAATAATAATAATAATAATAGTAATTTATATAGCGCCTCTTCCAGTAAACTGCTGTGACGGCGTACAGTGAAGGAGGTGCACATTTCGCAACCCTTCGAAAATACCTCAGGAAAAACAAGCGCAAGTATAAAGACCTTTATGTCGTTTGTGGAACGAATAACTGTGGCAGCAAGAAAGCCCTGAATAAGATTAATTAGGAGTATGTAAATTTCTGTGAAGAAGCCAGAAAAAAATGAGAGTTCACAAAGATCTCATGGGCCGGTTCTTCGTTTGAGCCCATCGCATCACAATCAGACCAGCTTTCACGGCTTCTTTGGTGACCATGAGTCATAGCCTCAGACATATTCGTCATGAGCCGGAAGGAGGAAGTTTTGTGTCTGGAGGCTGACGTCTTGTTTGTACCATGAGATCTTTGTGAACTCTCATTTTGTGACCATTTATTTGTAGTGCCGGGGCCAAATTTGCATTTGGCTTTGTCAGTTAGACCCATGTTTTCAATGAGCCTTTGGACTCCAATAGCAGACAAGTGCACACCATCGCTACTGAGCAGCCGTTCATCACAGGTCTTTTCCTGGTATCTGAAATTTGTGTCATTGTTTATGAAGTGAACATTCTCCTTTTCAGCAGTTGACAGGACATTTACATTAAACTGATAGATTTTCTGTTGCGTTTGATTTTTCTCCTCTTTACTGATATTTGCATCCATTCTTGGTGGGATGCTCGAGACATGAATGTTCGATGCATACAAAAATGCTCTGAGTAACTTTTTTCCGTGCAGCCTCAGTGTGAACGGGGAAAATATGAGAAGTAGTGAGCATGCATATCAGCTACGAAAAGCCGCTATGATGAACGACGCAGAGGCAGCGAGAAAAATCCGATCCGCCCCGACTGCTAAACATGCCAAAGACATCGGTGATGACGTGGCGGCAAACCAGTCTTGACATGAGAAGAAAAAAAACATAATGACTCACATTCTACGAGAGAAACTGTATCAGTGCCCGCATTTCGGAAAGCACTGAAAGACAGCGGAAAGGAAACTGATTGAAGACACTTCTGACAATTATTGGGCTCGCAGCCACGAGGGACGAGGCCAAAATACGCTTGGAGCAATTCATGAAAAACTTTGCTCTGAATTACAAGAGACAAAACTAAGTGATGTACCGTACCATGACTTGTACAATTATGAACAAGAAAAATACCCTTAAAAAAGGGTTCTGTGTCTACTTTAAAATGAATCAAACTTTCAAGGTATTGTTATTTGAAGTCTATTTAAACAATGGACCATATTTTATGAAAGGTAATTTTCAAGTAATTTTCTTTCAAAATTCTAGAAATTTGCAAGAGAAAAAAAAAATTGTTTCATGAAGGGTCAGCTCATTCAGAATTTCTAAATAATTCTTCAGTGTGGAAGATTGAAAATATGTCAATTAAGCAGCTTTAAACTGCAAAAATGAAGGTAAAATGTGCAAAAATTGGGGTCAAAGCAATGTGGATTGGAGCCAGAACACAATGTTTGTTTGATTGATTAAAAATATATTTATTAAGGGTAACGCATTCAGGTCAAGCCTGTTTTTCAACGAGGCCCTGTTAATGCTGAAGTCAGCAGGTAGTTGTCTAGCATAGAAATACATAGAAGGGACATGAGGCTCTGGCAGATGAAGCAACCAAATCCACCATCTTGGAACTGCCCTGAATACTGGCACAATGGACCGTGACGTCACCAGTAACTGTGATGTCACTTATAACAATGGCATGACGTCACATCATAATTAGTCTATGGTGACGTCATGTCTCAGGGCAGTTCCAATATGGCGGATTTGGTGACCTCATCTTGAGGTGGCATCATACAGCCTCATGTCCGTTCTATGTATTTCTATGTTGTCTAGTTGAATTACAAAGTTTGCACTGAAATCACTTGGAAAGAGCACAAAAATGGTGAATAACAGATAAGAAACACTTTCCCACAACCACACAAGAACAGTAGCTGAATAAGCCCAGAGCTTGACAACAAGTTTAAAAATACGCTTCTGCGTTTTCACTTTGCTCACAGCCAGAAGTTTCGCCTTCCATTCTGTCTCTGTCTAAACCCAGATGCATGGGAGTCAATAGAGACAAAAATAATTGTACAAAATAGAAAAAATGACAGTTACAGGCACAGCCGATTCTATGCAAAATTCTGCTTGCAGTTTTAGATCATGAATTAATAGATTTTAGGTATATTATAAGGTCCTAATCAGCACAATTGCATCTTTCCAACAATTATGTGTTTACTTGATTTTAAAAACTTGAGAGATTTTTTTCCCAATTTTCCTCTGCAATTTCGTAAATCTTTTAACATATTTCGTTGAAGTATCCCTTAAACTTGTATCATTAATTTTAGATGAACGAAATACTCATTATTTCACTTACAAACTTTTAAAAAAATGTGTGCTTCCTTCTTTGCTGAGTGAGCATCTTCACTTCAGTTTAGCGATATTGTTCAATAAATCTGCGTTTGCAAAAAGCCTGTATCTAGGAGAACTATTCATCTGAAAAACTTGAAACTATTTGCTAAGTAAAGATATTGGGTTGTTCTATGCGGAGATATGCATATTTTAGCAGAGAATTAATTGGAAGTTGGTTAGATTTGAGCTCAAAATCGTAACACTGATCGAGGTTATTTTGCAATCTACCAGGGTCTCTGAACAGGTCTCGATGGTAGTGACACCTAGGGAATATTCTTCAGGGGCTCTGAGAGTGTTTACACAAGTATCCATGACGTTTTATACGGAAAAAGTTTCAGGCTAAAACTCCCGTAATTTGGTAGTATCTTAAATTGTAACAAACCTTTTACATGTAAGAATTCTTATAGGTTAAGACGTAGATACAAAAAGCAGATATGCGAAATACTAAAACTCAATATGGCAAATGTTGGCATTGTGGTGAAACAAACCATGCACGCAGAAATTTTCGTTTCACATATCCATTAGAATGCTGTAGATGTTACCAAAGTGGTCACAAAATGAAATTCTGTCCAAAAAATAACAAGGATGTAACAATTGCAAATCAGATGTGTCAATACAATGGTTCTAATGTTGGTTGTGATGATTCAAATATTGAACTTACTGGTGGTGTTGATCCACAAGATTTTATTAATACTGTCTGCATTGATTGTAAAAATATTTACTCAAATGATTGCTCAAGTGATTTCATCTCCATGATGGATCCTCAAACTCCTTGTGAATGATATTTTACATGTTGAGTTTTCTGAAGTTGGATCATCTGTTTTTAATGAAGGTCTTAGTGGTGATCATACTTTTAACAGTTCTTGTAGTAGTTAAAATTGTGCAAACCTTGTTATCGAACAATTGGTGATTGAATGTGATTTTTTAATGATAAGGTAAACACAGGTTCAAAAGAAATTGTTGATCTGGAAATTGAGTTATGTTGTGCCGAACATCTTGATGGTTCAAATGTTGTTCGAAATGTTGATGCCGAGTCAGGCCACACATAATTGATTCTTAGCTTCGCGGACCCGCCGACACAATAGATTGCCTGCTGATGGAAAAAAAAATACAGCACTTTTGAATTCTTTTTTTTTTATATTATTGATCATTTAATTTGGGTACAATACCGCGGTACATAATGTAGTAGGCGTAAAACCTCGAGAGGCTTGTTAGCCTAATAAAACAGTTACACACGAGTAAGCACACTTTTACCAAAGAAATACAAACACATTTTAACAATTATTTTAGAAAAAAAAAACAAGTTAGTAACAATAATAAAGGGTACAAACAGTTGTTTCAAATTAATACAGATTAAATGAATAAACAAAAGATGATTAGATGTTCCTATTACTAAAAAAATGATTCTTAATTTATGATGCCAGTAACACTTCTGGTCTATTACAATGTAATGCACACCAGGTTAATACTAACATAGATAGTTCAGAAAAAGATGACTGTGGAGACCCTGTTATGCCCCAACCCGTACTTAATTGTTGCCCCAAGATATGCTTGAAAATACCCATTACGAATGCAAGAAGTATAAAAGCTTTGAATTTGAGTGAAACTGTGAGATTTTTGTCCCAGTACAGTGACCAGTACAGGTATTACCTGAACCACTGTCCCCCTCCCCCTTCAAAGCAAGATGATGCAAAAATACACATATATAGACACGCAGGAGCTTGACCTCAAGCCCTCTGCTGATTGGTTTGATAACACTCCAGAAGCCACACATATTTTATTACAGGCAGATGCATTGCACAGGCATACTGACAGTCATTACTAAATGATCAGAATTGTGTACACAGTAAAACTCCTGTGACTGTCC
Organism: Platynereis dumerilii; assembly: GCA_026936325.1. Taxonomy (NCBI): domain Eukaryota; kingdom Metazoa; phylum Annelida; class Polychaeta; order Phyllodocida; family Nereididae; genus Platynereis; species Platynereis dumerilii. The sequence goes on along the minus strand of JAPTHN010000017.1, from coordinate 10,913,323 downwards.
ATCAATATCAATGTTTGCATTTTCCCTCATAAGGATTTTATACAAGCACACAGGAATTAAATGGATACTACTGGGTCAATGAGACGTGCTGATTAAACAATCGCTGATCACAAACTGGGACAGCATACATCGAATATAAAGCAGGGAATGGTTCTTTGCAACAAAGCATTGGAAGCCTCAAATTTCGACTAACATATTGGAAAGCTCTGATCGAAACTAAACTAAGGTTCAAGCTCTCGTAAGATGAGGAACTTATTAATCCTTTTAGCAATCACAGCTATTGTTACCATTGGATATGTCTTTCTAAATGCTGAGTAGCAATCTGAACATCTAATCTATGGTAAAACTCTTTTCAACTCTTCAGTAATGGAAAATGTTAATTACATTCCCAACCCGGAGGTCTCTGTGATGGAAGCAACGGATAATTGGATAACCACGTGCAGACATCATGAAAAGTATCGGCTTGGCAATCAATTATTTCTTTTTGCCGCGATGTATGGCATAGCTCAGAGGAATAATGTTACCTCAGTGCTCAATATCCATTACGTAGAGAGGCCCAATACTCTGCCTAAACTGTTTGCCATCCCACTGGATATTTACCGCGTTCCTTCGAATAATAAGACAATATTCAAAGAGAAGTCGTTCGGCAATTACGACAATCGAACTGAAATGTTACCAAAAAAGTCTCACACAACTTGCTTGAGCGGTTTTTACCAATCGTGGAAGTATTTTAAAAGTTACGAAAAAGATTTACGGACTCGACTTACCCTCTTGCCTCGAGTCAGAACAAAAGCCATGAACTACATTCAAAGTTTGATACCCGAGAAAGACAATTATGTTAATTGCACATACATTGGAATACATGTGCGTCATGGTGATATCGCTAGGACCCAGATACTTATTAAGGGCGGTTACCAAGCAGCTCCCGTCTCTTATTTCAACAAAGCCGTCAAATTCTTTGCAAGAAAATTTCAAAATGTTCGCTACATTGTTTCAGGTGATGACCCTACATGGAGTAAAAAACATATCAGAGGTAAACACATGTATTATACCGACATAGAAGACCCCCTGAAGGATTTTGCTATTCAATCCATCATGAATCACACAATAATGTCAGTTGGAACATACGGGTGGTGGGCAGCCTGGATAGCCAATGGTACAACTTTATATTACAAACATCCATTTCGGACAAACTCGACTTTATTTAGAAATTTTAAAAACACAGACCATTTTCCTCCCCACTGGATTCCGATGGATTAATTGTGGCCACTCAGAACTTGAAGACTATCATACTATGTTTATGATGGCCCTAATTTATATTGTTTATTTCTTCATTCCATTAGATCCTATAAAGCAAAGCTTTATAATAGATTTTGCAAAAGGGTAGGGGGAATGGTCTGATCTCAAGTCTTATTCTGAGACGGAGGCAAGTTGGTGGACATTCTTAATTAGATGTATTGATACAAGGTCATCACAGCTCTTCATTTCAAAAACTGGCTGATTTTACTTTCCAACACGACTTGATTGTCATTATCAATAATTTTACTACATTCATTGTGTAAACAATGGGATATAAAGGGCGCTGTCAGACTGTCAACATGCTAGTAAAGAGCTCTGAGACATTTTAGGCAATATTAAGAAGTCAAATGGCTGTCTTGTAGCTTATTATTGTGATTGTTTGAAGCAACCTCTAGAAGACTAGTGGCAACTTTTTGGGCCACACATTGCTTATTTTGAACAAATTTTGAAGATATTTGACCTGCCTTTGACAAACCACAACCAATCTTGGGAATCCAAGAGACTTCCGGTAAGATGGCATGTGCAAGAGTGGCGATGATTGCTGTGTATATTTCCGTGTTTCTACCTGTGATAACCCTGTGTGTTCTGCCAAATTACGAGACAGAAGACTTCCAACTTCATGTCGACCCGGTAGGACGTGCCCTGACGACCTGCCACAATTCTGAGACGTCGAATTATGGCTTAGAACAAATCACGGCATGGGCACTGAGAAAAGACTGTCATGGCCGGCCTGATGACGACGCAGGAAAGCTAGGTGTGAGAAGACGCAATAACAAGGTGAAAGCAATGAAATTTAACTGCCTCCTACTTCTGTGTTTGAGTGGAGATATCGCGAGTAACCCTGGACCGAGAAGGTGGAAGTACCCTTGCAAAGAATGTGCCAAACCCGTCAGAGGTAATGAACAAGGTTTGCAATGTGACATATGCGAATTTTGGTGCCATTTGAAATGTCTGCCAGACGCCATCAAAATATTGGCGACTGACTATGAAGCTCTTGCTAACTCCACAAACTGGTACTGCTACACATGTTCTCTGCCCAGTTTTCGGATTCGTTCTTCACAAATACTGGTAGGGCAGATGACTTACACGACATTTCAACCCTTGACGAAGAAACACCCCAAGAAGAATGTAAAGATGAAGAAGAACGCCTGCCGATCTACACTGAATTCGCAACTCCAAGAAGAATTCATCCTGCAAATTTCATTGTAAGCTATATAAACATTTGCAGTATTCAGCATAAATTTGATGAGCTTAGAACAATCCTTGAAAACAACTTGGTTGACTGTTTATTTGTTGCAGAGACTAAGCTCAACACCTCGCATCCAAATTTGAAGTCCCGAACTACCACCTCTACCCCAAGGAAAACACGCACGACAATGGTGGTGGTCTGCTCTGCTACATACGTTCGGACATCCCGTCAAACGAAGAACAACACGACATGCATCCGTGCGAAAACTTGACAGTAATAGCCCAACTTAATGGAATCAAGTGGGCCCTCATACGCACTCATCATAAACCAAGCGTGCCTGAAAACATGATCAATGCAAAATTGTAACCTGTCGTCGAAGAATGTTTAAATTTAACGAACAATTAATCTCGACAGGAGACCTGAACTGTGATATGCTTAGACCTAACGACTCTCAAAACTCTGTGAAAATAATATCAAATGATTTCAATTTGACCAATGTGGTAAACAAACCAACTTGTAACAAAGGAAATCCTCCTTCATAGATTGATGTTATTCTTGTAAACAATGGAAAACATGTTAGAAAATGTAAGGTTCTTCTGTGTGCATTAAGCGACTTTCATTCTTTTATCTTTGTTGTATTAGATTCTAAGGTGCCAAGCCTCAGAAAAAGACAAATTTCTTACAGGTCTTTTAAGCATTTTAATGATGACAATTTTAATCATGATCTTCAATGTGCACCTTTTCATGTTAGCAAATGTTTAGATGTAGATGATCAAAGTGAATTTGTTACCAACCTCCATACTCAAACATTTGATGAACATGCCCCACTCAAAACAAAGTCAATTAGAAATACTCAATCTCCCTTTATGAATGCAGAGTGGAGAAAGGCAATTTAGAAAAAAAGCATCAACTGTTGAATAGATTTACAAATGTAGAACCAGTTTGAACTGGAATGCCTATCGAACTCAAAGAAATCTATGCCAAAAAATCAAAAGAAAGAGTATTAGAAATTATATGAATGAAAAATGTACAAACAGCCAGTTAAAACCTAAAGAGTTTTGGAAAATGATCACTCCATATTTCTCTGATAAATGCAAATCCAATAATACCATTCAATTAATAGAAGGCGACAAACATATTAGTAACTGAAGTTGTCAAAATTTTCAATAAAATTTGCTACTACTGCCAATAGCATTTGTAATGACTCCAAATTTCACCAACTTTGAAAACCACCCTAGCCTTTCCACTATCAAGAGCCACATGTAGTCGATTGATTTACCTATCTTTAACTTTCAAACTGTAGAAGTTGATGCGGTGAGAAAAACTTTAGATAAACTTGATGTAAACACGTCTACCGGTTACGATAGAATACCGCCTAAGGCTCTTAAAGTAGTTCAACCATTGCACCGACCATTTGTAATTTGTTTAACAACATTTTCAAACGAGGCACGTTTCCAATATCCCTAAAAAAGGCAGAAATTCTACCCATTCATAAAGCTAAATCAAAATTAACTTGGTCAAATTACCAACCTGTCAGTATTCTTACTACCACCTCAAAAATTATTGAAACTTTAATGACTGAACAGATGACATCCCATCTTGACAAATTTACAGCCCCTTTCTTTCGGCATATAGAACCTCACTCGGATGTCACTCAGTGCTAATTCATTGCACAGAAATATGGAAACGAGCCTTGGACGAAGGTAAATTCGGGGAATCGTTATGTCAGATCTTTTATTTAAAGTCGGTTTTAAATACAAGATACTTCAGTATGTGACTAGTGTCATCGACAACAGTATAACAGAAAGACAATAAAAGAAAGACAATTGATAGAATAAAAACATAACGTGGGTGGATAAAAAAGCTACCGATTATGATTAATATATTTTAATGACTGAACCTATCAAAAGCATTCGATTGCTTACCCCACAGACTATTAGTTGAAAAAAGTAGATCTTACAAATTTTGTGAAAATTCGGCCAAACTCATTGAAAGCTACCCAGAAAATAGATCATTTAGAGTAAAATTAGCACAAAATGTTAGTACTTGGGCTAGATTAAATAAAGCCATCCCTCAGGGAAGTGAGGTAGGTCCCCACTGCGTTAATATCTATATAAATGATCTATTTTGTAGAACTAAGTCAGAATAGTATCATTCCGAGTAATTATGCGGATGATAACACCTGTACCAGAAATGAAACAATTGACCTGGTCAAGAAAACTCTCTCAGTTGGCTGTATGGTTTAGGGACAACATGATGAAAGCTAACTTGGATAAGTTTCACTATCGATTTCCGCGTCCCAACAAAACAGCAAATGACGACTCTGTCACTATATCAATCGAAAATATTACTGTACTATTTCATCATTTATAAGGACTGTCTGAGAGTCGGTGACTTACAAAATAACTATATATATATATAGTAATGTTTCTTGTTTGTGCCACCGAGTTTAAATAAATTTGATTTGAATTAATTGGAATTACACTAGCAGCAAAAATATTTTGAACTCTTATGACAGATGCGTTTTAAATATCAATGTATCAGAATTTGATTTTTTTCTACTATAGAAAAGAAGACTGCCCTAATCAAACCTCATGCCATTCGAGGTAAATCTCATTCAGTATTTTAAATGTCTCACCCTTAGTCGCTCTGTTTAACTATTGTTTTTAATTTTTCTTTTATACTTTTGGAGTTAAAAAGCCTGAAAGATGATTTCAGTGGATTCCTTAATTTACAGGGAGACTATAAATAATGTATACAAAGAATTTTTGAAAAATATTCCATGAAAGCACTTTAACATTAAAAAACATTCAAAAGGGTCATTTTGATTTATAAACATTTTCATAAGACTGATTTAACATTTTATGAAAGTTTTTATCTCTCGGATCTGTTCCAATTTCAAGTTTGAACTTTGGTCAAAAGATTATCACCTATTGGCCATATCAAGAATATCAACAATTGATAAATTCTTGAGTTGTTCTGAAATATAGTCACATGAAATATTTCTCAGCCCAATCCGATGATTATGTGAAAAGAATACGCTGTTGGGCCCAAAAGTTTTTGTGCTACGCCAAAATAACCTACTTGCATAATTTCGTCAGATGCGGTGTACATTTTGTTATCTTATTGTCCAAATGATCCATTAATTAAAATGATTGAATGCTTTTCAAGCAGCTGCGTCAAGGATTAGTCAACGAACATCATTTCCATAAATGACAAAATCTTTATTGATTTCATGAAAACACACATTGTTCACATAATAATATATGCACAAAGAAGCAAAATAAAAATGTAGAGGTCAAAATTGCAGTTCTTGCAGTATTCATTAGAAGTCATTTATATTTTTGGCAGTTCCGTTGCCTTTGATTTGTCAATTCCTCTCATGTCCATATACTCAGCTGAAAAAAAAAAGACAAAAAGATTTAAAATAAGTTATCAAATGCTTTGAATTAGTATATATGTCAAAAACAATCAATTTCTTTGAATATCTAATTATTTTGATAGCGATTGTTCACTTATGAGATTATAGGGCTATTTGGGGCCCCTGATTCATTGAGAGTGTTGCTATGGAGACACAACCATGGCTACTGGTGCTTACTTATATGTACTAGAATGTTCTTTGTGAGGTCATGTCCCTATTTGTGCCATGTTATTCTGTGTGACTTAGAAGTAGTTAGTGAGGTCATATCCAGGGGCGTATCTAGAAATGACCGGATTGGGGGCCATTACATGGGGTGAATATGGGGCGCTCCGCGGCTTTTCCTATCTCTTCCATGTTAATTTTTCGACCGGGGGCAGGGGCATGGCCCAATGACCCCCCCCCCTAAATACGCCACTGGTCATATCCTATACTTGCAATCATCAATGCAATGCTATCAGGACTATCACTGAACGAGTCACAGTTACCTAATGACAAAATGACACTTTGACAGTTCATTTCAAACTAACAGCTAGGGCTTGGTGTGATATCATTGATGTCCACTAACAGCTGAATGTAAGCACTTGTAATTCTTTGACTAACATTTTCTCAGGTGTTATACACACACACTGCAAAAGATAAATGTAAAAATAGACATCAGACAACACAAACATTGCATAAGTATTGGATGGATGATTGGGGAATTACGTCCTGTATTTATGCACTTGGTAGGCTAATTAGGACAGGAGGAGGACGCGGCAATGGGGTGAAGGATGATTGAAACAGCCGTCCAACATAGGCCAGGTGACCCGGCATGAGCTGGATTTGAACACTGGACCCAGCGATTGGCAGTCCGGCACGCTACCACTAGACCAACCCTCCCCCCAACATTGTATAAGTCTTTCAGCCGAAGAAAGACGAGTACTTTCATTCGGGTGTTTGTGGACATCAATGACTTCCAACAGGTCCTATCCATTGCATTAAAATGAACTGTCAATTTGTCATTCAGTAACTTGTGACCTAATGCATGCCATGTATGCTGTGTTACTTGTTTTGATAGCATTGAAAGAATAGGATATGACCTCACAAATTTCTCATGAGTCACAGAGAATGATATGGCATGCCATTCTCTATGACTCATGAGAAATTTGTGAGGTCATATACTTTCAATAGGATATAATACAATATAATAAATATAATAGATATATGATAACTTACACTTGATGCCCTCTGCCTGCAAGGGTGCACTTCCATCTTGAGGTTGGGCGGATCCAGATAATTGAGCTGGTCCATGACTGGAAGTGTCCAAATCTTTCTGTGAAAATAAGGATACAAATTTAGCAATTCATTTTTATATAAAAGCTTTACATATAATCAATTAAACCAGTGATGGAAATGAAAAATTTTCATCGGGTAGCTCTCAGCTGGGGCAGCAGCGGCGCGTCGTTCCAATTTTTAAAAGAGAAAAACTTTTGCCACCAGGTAACAATTTTGGCTAAAAATACCTTCAGGACTAAAAAGATAACATGATAATTGTAACTTCACCACTGATCATTGGGGGAGCTGTAGCAGGGCACAGCTCCCAGTGTTTTGATCAAGGGAGCTCAACCCCCTCAAGCTCCTTCCCATTTCCATCACTGAATAAAGAGATATACACTGTTGCTCATAAATATGGAATACTTCAACATTCTCCATTGAAATTGACATATTTAGCAGCTTCTGCTGGAGCATATAATGGTGTGATTCAATAGTAATTACTTGCAATGACCACTGATGAGAAGAACATGCTGTAGTTTAAAACGCAAGCTGCAAAGTCAACCCTGGGAAAAGTTACAGGAGCACGAAATATGGAAATTCAGGCGGTTTTTTCGGGTGCGGCTCATCCAACCAAAAATTTAAAATTCTTGCAAAAAATGCATAATTGAGGCTTTCAGAGAGTGATTAGAGAAGATGACTTGACCTTTACAATGGATCTTGCTTACATTCACACTCTGAAATTTACTTTTATTTGACACCTTTTTTCCAAAAAGTATTCCATATTAACAGAAAAAGTGGAACATTTTCCTTGTGAGGCTACACTCCTGCTCATAAATTTTATGAGCAGGAGTGTAGCCTCACAAGGAAAATCTTCGACTTTTTCTGTATATTTTGTCTGACTTTTTCTGTATAGTTCTTTATTCAGACTTTTTCTGTATATTTAATAATTCAGTTACCTTCGCTCCACAAATTGCACTGTTCTTCATGTCCACATATTCATCTAGAAATATAAATAATATAATTGTTATTACAACAGTTGAAAGTGAGTCATACAAGACTCTGCTACCATCCTGCATACTTTATTATACAGTATCAGCAGTCTTGATGCAGAAACAATTGTCTTAAGTTGGGGAATTTGAACAGAAAAGAACCAAATTAATCATGCCTGACCATAAATTGGGCCAGTCCGTTCAAAGCTGGCGCTGTTCGGCAAACAAAAAGACACAGAGGGGCGGTTGGTAAAAATAAGGAAATTTTACCGGGAATTGGTGATCCTGATGCTCCCGATTTCTTTGGACTGGTGCTATATTCTTTGCAGTGCTCCAGGAGGTTTCCGAGCGAGTCTGTGGAAATTAAATGTACTAATAAACATAGGTTATGAACATTATTTAAAAAAATGCTTATTATATCAACCAGGTCTCCTTCACAGTAACCCCAGATATAATTCATTTTTAGTTTCTTTGTGGAAGTATGCTTTTTCTAAGGTCAGTCTGTTAAGGGGACGACCATTTATTTAATAAACAAGGGGGCTTGGAATTTTCCTTGGTGGGAAATTAATTATTTCATGGTAACGGTGGCAGTAATTATTTATTTCAAGTGTGCAAAGTCCTTCAAAATTCATTCCTAAACCAAGCAACACCTCGTTCTGAAATACTCCAACCAGAAATTATTCATTTCAAGACTGCCCAAGAAGAATTCATTTATTTCATCAAGAATGAGCAAGAAATTATTTATTTAAAAAAACTCAAAACCCCCCATAAGATTACATGGTGGCCCCCTAATTCCAATTTGACCAATCAATTATAGTATTAGAGGTAAGCATTAAAAAATTTTTTTTGTTAAAAAATGTGAACCAACACTAACCAGTCATAGAGATTCTGAAGCTGGGTTTCTTTGGGATGGTAGCCATGATTGCTGTTCGATTCTTGTAGTGTTGATCTGTCTCAGGACAGTCTTCCAGCAGTTTGAGTCCAGTCAGGTCTCTATCCGGGAGAGGGGGAGGGGCAGGAGGACACGGGGTTGGTCCTGAAAAATCCATAGGATCATTACCATAATACAGTACACTGTACACTTTACAATATTTTACACAAACAATAACATTGTTTTGACACCAAATAAATCCTGCCTGAAATCACAAGCTTGATGAAGAAAAAGTTGACATTATATATACACTCTAAACATTTGGTTGTCACTGTGACTACTTTATGACTACTTTAGGGTAGTAATGGTTGCAAAACTTTGGTAGTGACTTCCTGGAAAATCATTTTGACTATTCAGTATGGGGCCATTTGTAATGTTTCCTAAATTTAGGGTACATTTTTGGAACCAATGTCTTTTTTATTCTATGATGTCCATAGAACAAAACCTGAGTTGGTTCCATTTTTTTCTATGGCTCCTAAGGCGGCCATCTTGAAAACAAAGATGGCCGCCACAAAAACACTATTTTGACCATAACTCAAGAACTATTTGACATAGAGATGCAAATGAGGGGTCTAAATTGTGTAGTTTGAGCTAACAAATACAAAGGTACCACTACTTTCACTCATTAGTGAAGGAAAAAGCAAATAAGTATAAATTTTGTATTTTTTTCTACCAAGTCGGCACTAAACATTATGCTTCAGATTCATGGATGCGAAACTATTCGGACTTGAATGACTGTGTTTTGACAGACTTATAAAATCATTGTGTAACCAGGTTGTAATGGATGATTGATTGATTCTAAGTCTATAAATGTTGATAACAATAACAGAAGCTTAAGTTGACTTTTTTCCAAAGCTCCTTTTGTCTGTCGTTCGACTGCACTGTTTTGCTTTTTTGGTCTAAGATTTTCATTTGGTTCAACTTTGTTGCTTTCAAGGGTTGTTTCATAGCTTAATGATGCTGTATATACACAGTGTGGTTGACAAAGTCAATGGTATTTGGCTTTCGGAATATTGTTTAATATAATGGTAATATTCAGCTTTATTGACACTACCTTCATATTCCGGTACTGAGTCATTACCGTCAGTGCTAGGGTATAGAGTATATAGACTTTACTTAAATTAGTTGGTTAAGAGTCAGTTTCATTTCAATGCTTGATTATGCTTTGTGCCAGGCCAGATGGTTTTAGAGCAGCAGTGCTTCATGTACTTATGTTATTGTCAGAATTTGGTTTGTAGTCCATGATGGACAGATGAAGCAGGAGAAAAAAACGAAACCCACAGACCCATGTAGAATTTCCGTAGAAAAACTAAGGAGAACCTTGCAGACAACAATCATGTATGATCATTCAACATGTTAAAATCATTCTCATGATCACTACTGAAAGCCAGGAAAATATAATATTATCTCACTGAAATTTGTATTTATCAAGGACGGGAACTTAACAAAGTTATGAAAGAAAAAGGAGGACCGAGGTAACGGATGACAAGTAAACCTGTAAACAACTGAGATTCTGATGCCTCTGTCAAAAAGTTGCATTTACTGCCTGACATCAGTCCTGCCATATTAACCATTCTCTCAAAAACAGAGCTCAATCACTTTGCTGACTAACTATCAGTCAAGGAAATTACCGTCTGGTCAAGATGAGCAATGTCTTCAGCCCGATATGACACTCACCTTAGCACTGTCATTACCCTCCCATGACCCTCCCAAAGTATCATGGCCCTGCCATGACTTTGGCAGTGCTCTAAACCATTTTGACATTCTATTCAAAGATAACTGCTGCTACTATCACTTCAAAACTTGGCATAAAGTTGTATCACAGTATTAACTAACTCTATTAATTTTGGCAGACCTATCTACTACATAATGAGGGAAAGAACCCGAAGGTTCCAGAGAAATTAAGGAACTGTCATCAGCACAGGCATTATAATTTCTTACAAAAAGCTCACATTGCTAAACATATCCAGTATACAACACATACAAGGTTGGCAACTCCCTCAAGATTCCTGGTTTGAGAATCCCTGCTGTAATGCTGTCTCAAGCAAGAGCATGAATTCTCAAACCAGGAGTTGCCAACCTTGTATATAAATTCAATAAGTGCATGCAGTGACAAGCTCTTTTCTCAAAATGATTGTAATGCCTGTGGTCATCAGCTGCTGATGACTTTGCCGTATTTCACGAAATAGGATAGAATTAGTCCCACTACTGTCATGCTGCTGTGAGACACTAGCTGAAGAAGCTGGTATCAGCCCCATTGTCTCCTGTAGGTGTCAAATAACTAGGTGTGTGAGAAATGGTTTCCTATATACTCAACATAGGTTGCCCTAGCTCAGCTTACTGTGGCAAACTAGAGATCGTTTTAACAAACTTCAATATATATATGAAATCCATACTGCTCTATGATCTGGATAATTTATATGTACTCTATATTTTCTGGTACCACTTTGTTGGTAATTTAAAAATGGTGAAGCCCTGGTGAATAGCAGCTGGGAAATTACTGTCATTTGAGGACAATTGCGATTCAAGCGAAGTCCTGGTCCTGACAGGATGATTGGGTGTGTGGGGTTAATCAGTTGGGTATCAGAAGAAAATCTGATCCCTGTGCACCCATCTTCATCACCTCCAGGATATCCCTTATGTTTGTCACTGTTGGATATGTAGGGAGTACTTGGGACAATGTGTAGGTTAATTTATTTTCAGGACCGAGCGTGCCCTTCAGATTGTCTCTCTTGGATGTGATATCTCCCCATCAGCATTTGGGGTGTAGCAAAAGTCCAAAGCTACTTTTTGCCGAAACGAATCTGATTCAGCATCTTTATTCGGATGTTAGATGTTCTTATCATGTACCAGTGCTGAATAACCATATCAGATGGGAGCTTGCAATTGGTAAATTGAGAAGATCATCCATATAAGAGTCTTTACATGTATTTAAATGCTTGCATACCGATGACAGCCAGACCTATGTCTTAAAACCAGTCCATTGCAGGCAGGTAAATGTGGAGAGACTGCAGACTGACAAAAATCAAGTCGAATTTTGGAATCAAATAAATTAGCATCTGGGCCACTAGGACAGCTGTCTATCAGGCTCATGCTGAGCAGATCTCAGCAGAACTGGGTTGGATGTGCTCTGCAATGCATGTGTGTATGACCGTGAAATACAGAATGTCCAGTGAAATATTGTAGCCTGTTCCCTCACAGTCACAAATAGACATAATTGAGGACAAAATACTTCTTTGAGAGAGTAAAGTTGACTCCCAGTTTACTAAGAACGAATATGATTCAAAAGACCACTTCAAGTCAGAGGATTCTTTCCCACAGATGATATCCACTGGTCTTGCAGAGAAGAGATCTTGTTTTGGATTCAGAAAATCATTTGTTGATCCCTTAGCTTTTCAAGTCAGATGTTCTGTCACATGTGAAGCAGAACTGTAGATTATTACAGCTTCTGTCTTCAATTTCTGCAAGGTCTATGTGTATACATATTAGTTTCAGCATCACTTTAAGGTCTTTGTGGAGCATTGACGCACAGATTAAATACACTACATCTTTGCATTGACGTCTTGGCACCATTTTCTCCATCAGAATCTGATTCTTCCATAACAAAGTATTCAGTGAATGGGCCTGCAGGTGTCCTCATAATATCCTGCGTCCTCACAAACACATAAGCCTGTGAAAGATATATTTGTTTACTTGCATAACCATGTTCATATGCACTGGTAGATCCACAGCTACGTGTACATGATCTTTTTGGGTTCTTTAGACCAATCATATTCATATGGTCCAGTTGTTACGATTGAATTTCAAGATATTGAGGTCAAGGTTGAAACATAAGCTTGCGTGAGTTGTGTTGAGGCACCGGACTTTCTCTGAGACATTGCAACATATTAGTTCATTTGGTATATTGTCATCCCTGCCGGGTATAAGATACAAAAATCATGGGTGGCATGCTCACACCTGCAACAGCTAAAAACTCCTCCCTTAGCGATGCCACTCACCTAAGCTATCCACCTATCCTTATTGATCTATCCTGTCCTTCTGATAACACCAGAAAGCAGTTCCACTGCTGTCTTATTTACGTTTTTCTACAGCAACTGTCCTCTGCTACCAGGGGCGCATGAATCTGTTCAGTAGTTCCGCTTATCACATCGCCAGGGACTGGCGCCACTGCTCGATTTTTCCCGCCAAAAACATCCACACACATCCAGACACTCCAGTGTTATAGCTGACCTACTTCTACTCATCGTATCTTCGCGATCTTACCCTCATTTTAAAGCTCTTTCCAAGCCCTCAACGTACCAAGATGTCTCAACTATTATCCAAGCAGCTATGCGCTATCTCTCTTTTGCCAATGTGCCAAAATATCACTTACTCTTTTTTCATCACCAATATACTTTCTGAACTCCATTCACATATTTTCCCTGCTCACATACTACCATTTCACTCAAAACACATGCTTTCACACAAACTGCAGATTTTTATCATTGCCCAGTCAATCTTTCCCGTGCCATCACTGGGAATGTACCTCTTCATTTTCACATATATATAGTGGGCGGTCGGGAGGGGGGAGGGCGCTGCATTCCCCCTAAAAATTTCCATCGATGGGTATGTCTAGTATTTTCATATTGCAGTTATGGTACTGGTGTGTACAACAGGAAGGGTGTAACGTCTGATCATTCCTATGAGCCTTTGGCATCTTTGTTGAGCTCTATTTAATGTTGTGTCTCTATACATTTACAATTCTTGTTAGAATTATGAAATCTTGTATTGATCTTCTTTATATAGTTTCATCAAAATAAGCTATACCTGGACCATTGGACCATTAGACCTTGAATAGCAGCATAATGTGTTATCAGTATTGAACATAATCATCATATTATATAAAGAAAGCACCAATATCTTCTTCTAATACAAGAAAAAGAATTAGTATTTAGTAATAGTCTTTTAGTCTCCATTACATTCCAAACAGTTTTTTATATTTCAAACTGATCAGCTGACACAAGTGCCAATTCCCTTTGTCAGTTGCCCCACAGCGCTTCAGTTGTCCCCATTGCTCTGGCTGAAACAATTCACGACCAGCAAGTAATCTCAAGAACCCTGGGATCCAAACCCAACTTCATGTGCTTGAATTAACAGCTTTGGTCATACCCAACTTCATCTGCCTTTACTAACAATACACTAAATATATTCCAGTTCAGAAATGAAAGAAATGATAGTAGTCATGAGGAATGAAGTGGCTATGCACACTGAAATTCTATAATTTAGGAACAGTTTTGAGGAGCTTGGTGATTGCTTCAGATAAGGGGCTAAACTAATTCATAGTGGCCCCAACTGTTATAGAGAACACTTTTAAATACTGTCAGGCTGTCAAGAAATATTTTTTGTCATCATCAATTGCACATATACAGTAAATTATATAATTATTTATAAATCAAGATTGCTCGTTTTGCCTAAAAAATTGAGTCTTCCTGGGTTCCCTGACCTTTTATTTCCATGGCAACAGAAAAGTTATTTAAACACTGTCAACAAGTCAGATTTTTTAGAGTAGACAGTAAAATACCTGGAATTAATTCTGTGAAAATTTCATTCAGCTACTTCGAATACAAATTTATACCAAAATGATTGTTCAGAATTTTTGAAACGCTCCTCATTCACGCAAGAAAATACCAATAATAAATAATAATTTACTTCTCTTTTCAGTTAGGGTTAAAAAACATGTTTCCATTGAATTCTCCAGCTCAAACTACACAATTTTGACCCCTCATTTGCATCTCTATGATAAACCAAAGTGGAGTTATGGCCAAAATAGTGTTTTTGTGGCGGCCATCTTTGTTTTCAAGATGGCCGCCTTAGGAGCCATAGAAAAAAATTGAACCAACTCAGGTTTTGTTCGATGGATGTCATAGAATAAAAAAAACATTGGTTCCAAAAATGTACCCTAAATTTAGGAAATGAATGAATATCCTACATATGGCCATACACTTATTCTATCATAATCAAAATGACTACATTGACTATGTAAGTGACCGAAAGGTAGTCAATTTGATCACCATCTGGTAGCTTCGATTACCAGAGTGATACAGCTTACTAATCCAATATTTGTAACATTGACAACCTCTTTGTAATGTTGACTCAGGGAGTTGTTGGTTTAGGCACCAGGAATTACTACTTTAGAGTTGTCATCTTGACCACCTTGGGGGTTAGAGTGTAGTTGGATTGTTTTCATATCTTGGTTCAGGTCATTTTTCATTCTATTTCCGACCCAAGGAACCAAATTCTGGTTATGGTTTTGTTAATGCAAAAACCATCCACACCATGCTCCTATGCAGACTCCCTAGACCGAAAATAGGATTGCGACTTGAGTCGGACGGTGACGGTCTGGGGTGGTCCAAAAACACTTCCTTCAGAATTTCTCTGATTTGAATATTACATTCTAATCTTTAATGGATAGAACGTATTGCGTTAAAATTTCAGCAAAATCAATTAATATTTAGAGGTAGCACGAAGCCGTTGAAGTTTAACATGTGATTGTCCATTGGCAGACCTAAAAATCATCAGTATTTGCAAATCCTGCTGTAACAGCGTGTTATTTTGTTGAAGTGACCTTTATTTTATTATGTCCAGGATGCCCAATCCAGTCCTGATATTCTTTCTGACTTATGATGTTTCGTAGTAGATCAGCATAGATATTACATAGGGTAATTAATTATCAACCCTTTTTTCATAAAAACAGGCAAATATTTCACTTACTATGAATATAAAATAAAAGATAACCCCCAGATATTACTTTGACATGCTAATTTTATCATACACTAAAAAGTCAGGAAAAATATTCACTTCTAAGAAAGATCTGGGAAATTGACCAATTTTTCAGTTGCACGAATGAGGAATTACATTATAAACTTCGAGGGTTTTGTGCCACCTCTAAATATTAACTGATTTGGCTGAAATTTTGCATGTGTTTGTTTTCCTCATGTGGTCATCGATTTCCACTTTCAAATCGGGGGTTTAAGGAGATTTGATTTTCCCATTGAAATGTGGACTACCTAGACTTGACACTCTACTGCATACCGCCAAATCAAATTTCAGGCTTGGGGTCAAGTACTGTACTTGGACTCAGTACTTGGACTCAAGTTCAAGTACTCTGTACTTGTACTTGTACTCGGACTCGTAACTTCTAAAAATGAAGTACTTGTACTTGGACTTGTACTTGAATCCAAAGTACTTGAAGTACTTTGTAAGTACATCATGCAAGTACTTTAAAAATGCAGGCCAAATTGAAAAGTCAATCAAATCTTTGGAAGATCTAAAGGTAAAAGGTTACTGTATTAAATTATCGTGATGTCCATATATTGGTATTTCACATCTAGAAACAGCAATTTGAAATGAATGTGAATGAGCGAACTGACCTTCACTGTGGACCCCGAGCAGATTACTCTCCTCATAGTGGTTGACCGATTCAGAAATTCCAGAAAGTGTCCTGCTAGTGTTTGGAATTCTTTGCTTGAAAAATGATTATAATATTAATAATTATATGTGACTACCCAACTTCTGTCAAAAATCAAATACTGTTATTATATAAAATTTTCTTTCAATATATCCGAGTGATTTTTTACCTGTTGAGACTTTCACCAATCCACTCTTGATGGCTTCCTCATTACAAATGGTGGTGTTATTCCTGTGGAATAATTGTGTATGAGCTTTCACACGTTTATGACACAATCACTCCATTTGTAATGAGGAAGCCATGCATAGTGGATCAAATGGTATATCCAGAAGAATGTTCAATCAAATACTGTTATGTCTAATTTGTCTATAGACAACTGGTAAACGGAACATTTTCCCAATTTTTGTCCATTGATGATACCTTACAAGCTTGAGTGTTGAACAGCTAATTTCATACACTCTTAACGCAAAAGGTTCTTTACGGTATATATAAAGAACCCAAAGCCGAAATCTTTTTTTAAGGTTTCAACTGAATTGAAAAGGTCAGAAGGCCCTTTATTAGGACCATCAACTTCCAACTTGAGTGCAAGGGGTTCCATTGTGGGAGTTAAGTATGCCACTGCAGCTGCATTATCTAATTTTTGTTTTTGTTTGCCGTTGAAACCTTTTTGAAAGAACCCTTAAAGATTCCATATAAAACCTTTTTGTTAAGAGTGTACTGATGTTATTGCAATATGTTATTTGCTTGAGAAGAGAGTAGTGGAGGCTGAACAAAATTAATTAATGTTTGACTGAAAAGAAAAGTATCTCTCACCTCCTTCTCCTTGTGTCTCTTCCATTTTCCCATGTATTCATAATGATCTGAAATATCATATATACACCGTTGCTCATAAATATGGAATACTTCAACATTCTCCATTGAAATTGACAACTTTAGCAACTTCTGCTGGAGCAAATGATGGTCTGATTCAGTGGTAACTACTTCCAATGACTGCTAAAGGGAAGAGCATGCTGTAGGCTAAGACACATGCTGCAGCATTAACCCCAGGAAAAGATACAGCAGCACGAAATATGGAAATTCAGGGGTTTTTTTTAGGGTGAGGCGCATTAAACCAAAAATTAAAAATTCTTGCAAAAAATCTAGTTAAGGCTTTCAAAGAGTGATTAGAGAAGATGACTTGACCTTTACAATGGACCTTGCTTGCATTCACACTCTGATACTTACATTTATTTAACACTTTTTTTCAAAAAAAATTATTCCATGAATTATTTATGAGCAGGAGTGTATATAAAAATACGAGGGACATTCAGTTTTTACCAAATTTTTGCCACATGTGCAGTAGCCAAATGAAATTACCTGAGAATACATTGCATAGTTACATGAAATACTATTGAAATGCTGAAAGGCTGTCAAGAAATGGCATGATATGAAAAAGACACTTATGTAATCATTACATGTTCTTCATTGAACGCTAGAAACATAGATTTCAATGAATGTGATATATTTGCCCGAGAGATATTTCTGAACAGCTATAACTTGGATGAGTCGTAGAAAAGAATCTTAAAAGCCAATATTAAAACTTCAAGCTTCATCATCATCATCAACTGGATGCAGTGTGCACGATGATGATGTTCTTATTACTTTGATACTTCAAATTGTAAGATATAATCATAGAAATACATAGAACGGAAAAGAGGCTGTGGCAGATGAAGCAACCAAATCCACCATCTTGGAACTGCCCTGTATCTTGGCACAATGAAACTGTGACGTCACCAGTAACTGTGATGTCACTTATAACATTGGTATGACGTCACATCATAATTAGTCTATTGTGACGTCATGTCTCAGGGCAGTTCCAATATGGCGGATTTGGTGACCTCATCTTGAAGTGGTATCATACAGCCTCATGTCCGTTCTATGTATTTCTATGAGTATAATATAACAAAACAACCTAAGTCACTGAGTAACAATATCACGAGATGTTGTGTGAATTAGGCCCTAATACCACTCGAGCCCGAAGAGTGAGAGTGATATTAATGAATTAATTCACACAACAGCCAGTGTTATTTTACGAAGTGACCCGACGCGTGGCTTCTTTGATTTTATCACCTGGTTGTACCTCAAATTTTTAGCTAAAATAGAGACTATTTTCTGCCATTACAAAAATGTGACGTCACCATGGAGCATCAATAGAGAGGTTTTGCTACACGTTACGTGTGACGTGTACGTGTGGAAGTGCTATCTAATAATATGGTTGTCATGGCAACTCCCACGTTCACGGGACCCGCATACGTGTAGCAAAACCTCTCTAATGGACATGACGTCAGAATCCCATTGTTTCGGCCATTGTTTGGTTTGTGACGTCATCAGGCAGCTGAAATGCTGGTGATGTCATAACCATTGTTAAAAAGTATCACCCTAAAGGGGTGGTATTTTTTCCAATATCATGGGCCCTGATATTTGGATGTAAACAGTGATATTCACAGCCAACCAGGTGATAATATTCATTTTAACATGTACATACCTTCGTAAATTGGGTCAAGACTTTTCCTGAAATATTGGTAATTTTTTCTAAAGCACAAGCAAGAGCAAATGCCCAGAGAAGGTGAGGAAAAAT
This sequence comes from Platynereis dumerilii, assembly GCA_026936325.1. Lineage (NCBI taxonomy): Eukaryota > Metazoa > Annelida > Polychaeta > Phyllodocida > Nereididae > Platynereis > Platynereis dumerilii. The sequence goes on along the minus strand of JAPTHN010000017.1, from coordinate 10,894,176 downwards.
ATTCAGTATATTGAGTTAGTCGTTATGAGCAAACAAACTGTCTATTTACCTGTTTTTCTTACGTCCTGGAAATGTAGAGAAGATATTAAGAATTATTCAACATGTAATAACTAAATCTTGTCGAAAAGTTTAAAAAATTGAATGTTATTCAGATAGTAGTACTTGACTTACGTGCACAAACTGCCCAAAAGATGAGGCCAAGGACTGCTGCCGATCCTATACAACCAAGAATACTGTATCCAGCAATGGATGCTGTGCTAACCTTGGAGGCAGCAACTGCAGCAATTTCGGTCGTCAGATTAACTGCAAATGATAAGTATATAATGAATAGTTTATCATCAAATTCAATTCAAATCATAATTACTGAATGAAATTATCTCCAATTCAATTCAATTCAATTCTATTAATTTTATCTTCAATTCAATTCAATTCTATTAATCTTATAGTCAATTCAATTCAGCTCTACTAATTTTATTTGCAAACTAAAATTTTTCGGTCTCATTTCACAAAGACAAGTCAAAAACCATGGTAGCATTCCTAAAGATAAATATAAACAGATATGTGAACATTTCAAAGTAGGCCCGTAGCCAGGGGGTGTGTAGGGTGTGTGTACACCCCCCCACAGCCCAACCTCTCCCTTGAATCCACAATGATCTTACGCGTTTTTGCGAGAATCCGCAAATGTCCATTCATGCGGTTGAAATGCTTTTTATTGGATTTATTTCCAAACAAACGTAAATGCTCAAGAAACACAGCAACCATTTGAGGGACCATTCAGAATTTCTTTGAAAAGGCCTAGGTTGTATTATTTTTGAAAGAGGGTGTAAGAATATTCTTCTTCGATTTCAAGAGGTTTTGTGTATTTTTTTGCAAAAAAAAAAAATTACACAATGTGACTCATCCATATATGGGAGGTGTTTTTATGTGGATGGGCAGTGGGCAATGCGGCGAAAGAAACTTTACATCTACACTTGGAGTAGGCAGTGGTATTGAGAAGAAACACCCCCCCCCCCCCATGGGGTAACGCTAGGATAAGAACATTAAATTAGAGGCAGTGAGGGGGAAAGGCAGGGAAATTGAGGTAATTGGGGGCCTGAGGTTATGTGGGGGAAACGGGAGCAAGAGTAGGGAATGGGGAAGAGGGGGGTAAATTGAAAGAAGCGGGGGCAAGAGGGGGAAGCAGGAGGCAGTATGGAGGATAACTGATATTGCGGGAATAAAAGAAGGGAGCAGGGGGTGTATCCTGTCATGAGGCCTCCCCTCACAAAGAAACCCTGAATGGTCTTGAGGGACAGAGCACGTACCAGCATGCAAAGTTGTATTGCTGTTAAACGTAAGGTCCATGTGGCTCTACTCTAAAGTATAAAATTCCAAAATAAAATAATGGCCAGGGGGTGTGAAGGGTGTGTTTGCACTGCCCCATATCTACCAGGACTTCTATCAATTTCTAAAAAGGGAAAGTGCAGAAAAGGGGAAACACAACTCAGAAAAACAAAAGAAAGTGTTTTAAAATCAGGCCCTTAAATAGGAATATTTTAGGAGGGGGCACAATGATTCTCTCCTTCCTGTGTGCCTCCTCCTTCTTCAGTCACTTTCCTCTCTAGACATCCCTCGCTGCCTCCTCCCTCGCTTATGCCTCCTTCCACTCTTCCTTTCTCTCTCTCTGGGTGTCTCCTTTTCCATCTCTCCCCTAGCCATTCCCTCCTCCATGTTATCCTCCTACCTCTCCAGTTACTCTCTGTCTAGCTATCTGTGACTCTCGCTTGTTCCCTCCCTGCATTTTCCCTTTCGGCCTCAACCCAGTTCTAGTCTCCTCCCCAATAGCTCTTTCCTCCTCCTTAGTTCTTGCTTCCTGTGTCTCTGCACCCCTCCTCCATCACTTGGGCCTCTCTAATTACTCTCTCGCTGCCTCCTATCCTAGTGCAGCCACATCTGGTCTTCCCATCTGTCTCCTCCTTGCCTATCTTCTTCCTCGATAGTTTTTCTCTCCTCCACAACAATTCTTCTCTCCTGCCTGTCTGCCCTCTCCCTGACGTATATGCCTTCTCTATCTATTACTGTGTTCTCTCTCTATTCTGCCTTTCTGTCTCCTTGGTAGTTTGTGGGGCTCCTAATAAATTAGTAATAATAGCTCCCTCACTGGTTTCTCCCTAGCTTATGTCTCCTCACTCTCCACCTACAGCATCTCTCTGCTTTCCACCTCCTCCGTTACATTTATTATATCCAGAAGCAATGCTCAGACTAACTCCTCCCTAGTTTTTGCTTCCTCCTGTTAGCTCAAGCCTTCTCCAGTTTATTCATCTTCCTCCTTCACTTCATCTAGATCTCTCTGTAATTTTTGGAATACTTCTATATACAACCTCTTGTGGCTGTCTTGCTGCCTCCTGATAACTTTAACCTTCTTAAGAGCTCTTCAGTATCAATCCTCCTCCCCTTTATAGTCCTCTATCTGTCTGACTCATATTCTCCCTTTCTTCATCTGCTCAGCAATAGCTATTCTCTTTTCCCCAGCTCTTGTCACCTCCATCTCCGGCACCTGCCTTGATGACACTCCTTTTCTACCCTCACCCCAATTGTTTTTTGTCCCCTTCATCTCTTCCTCCTCCCTAGGTCTCGCCCTCTCCATCCCTGCCTCTAAACTCTCTCTGCCTCTACCCTCTCTGCATTCTTCCTCTCTACCTCCCGCCTAATAACTGATGCATGCACCCTGCCCTGCCTCTTCAGTATGACTCTGGCCTCAGCATCCCTCTGTAGAATTTCCTAATTGTCTCCTTCCTCTCCTGCGTTTTTCCTCCCATGACCTTCTCTTACAGGACCCTCACTGCCCCCACCATAGCATGAGTCAATGCCTCTCCAATTTAGCTGCAAACAACTCCATATGTCTTCTAAGTGTTTTCGCAAAAGCTAAATGATACTAAATTAAATTCTCCAAAAGTGGTTCATGATGTTAAAATCATAACTTGACCTTTCTTTATAAGGTCAAAATAGATGATTTTCTCAAATCGCAGGGAAATTTCATTACAATATATATATTTATTAAAAACCCTGTGTGATTTGAAAAATCATTTGCTCAAAACACTTGTTTTTTAATATATTATTGTATGAAATTTCTCTGCAATATGAGTGAATCATCAGTAAAGACCAGGCTATAAGAACTCACAAAGACTGTGCTTTGGCATTTAAGATGTTACCATACTGTAGTTTTATTGGGAATTTTTCCATCAAATTTAACTAATGCTCAGAATGTGTCTCAGAGTGTCTAAAATCTGTTGGCTTCTGGGGGCCTTCAGCGGCCCCCAGACCCCCTGCCGCACAGTTTCGGCCCTCTGGGCCTCAGTTCCCCCTTGATTGCTTTTCACACACCCCCCCCCATAAGAAATCCTGGCTACGGGCCTGCAAAGTTCATGTAATAATAAAGGGCTCCATTGCCATTTACCTGGATAATAAAAAAAATAAGTGTGCTCGTCAGTCGTCACAAGTTTCTGTGCTTTGGGGAGACAAAAAGTTAACATGGGAAAGATTGGAAAAAACGCAAATCAGCCTGTATTCACCCCCATTTTACGCCCCCCCCCTCAGGCTATTTCTGGATACGACTCAAGGGGAGACCAATGAGTAAAATTACAATGAATATAATAGTAAATAGAATAGGGCAATTCACTCACACAGAAGAGGAACAACGTCCAACTGCAATTTTTGGGCTGCATCAGGTGAGGTTTTGATGCCCGCTCTATTTGTGATGAGACATTGGTAGGATCCTATGTCATCTTCAGAAACACTCCTAAAATAGACAAAACTGTAAATAAAACAATTTAGTATGAAATGATGGCTAATACACTATAGAAATGGCTTGAAAATGAAACTCATTCTTTTGACCAAACATGAAGTGATTTGATTTTGAAAATTATTGCCAAACCCCAAATGAAGCAGTTGTCCGGAGGTCATCTCACGTCCGTCCTTCAACCAGGTGTATCCTTTTATTTCTTTTGGATTTCCTTCTCTTGTGACTTCACAGGTCAAGGTGACATTAGTGGATTCCATGGGTTGCTCAGGCGCAGATGAGATCACTCTGGTGTGGTACGAATCTGGAAATCAACATGAATTTAGCCAAATGCTACAATCACGAAGTAGACCCAATTAATTTCTATTGGATTACCATCTGGCAACATCTGCTTAATTGAGATGCCAGGGACCTGTATTTCAAAAAACGAGATTGGCCCAAGCTGACTTAATATCAGCAACTATATATCAGACGTATGCTACTTACAGAGTGCGTTGACCTTCACTGAAGTAGAAAGGCGTTTTTCTTCACCAGAGACATTCTGCACCGCCGTGCATGTCAGGTTGTGGCCATTTGGTTTAGCCTCCCCTGATATGGGAACCACCACAGAGGGAAGCTGTCCTTCCAACACGTCGACAGTGATAATCTTGTTATCCTGCCTTACTTCAATGAATCCTGCAGGAGAATAACATCACTTCAATGAAACCTGCAGGCGAATAATATCACTTCAATAAAACCTGCAGAAAATAATATTACTTCAATGAAACCTACAGGCGAATAATATCACTTTAATGAAACCTGCAGGAGAATAATATCACTTCAATGAATCCTACAGGAGAATAATATCACTTCAATGAAACCTGCAGGAGAATTATATCACTTCAATGAAACCTGCAGGAGAATAATATCACTTCAATGAAACCTACAGGAGAATAATATCACTTCAATGAAACCTGCAGGAGAATAATATCTCTTAAATGAAACCTACAGGAGAATAATATCACTTCACTTAAATGAAACCTACAGGATAATGACATCACTTTACTGAAACCTGCAGGAGAATAATATCACTTCAATGAAACCTACAGGAGAATAATATCACTTCAATGCAGCCTACAGGAGAATAATATCACTCAAAATTAATGAAACCTACAGTAGAATAATATCACTTCGATGAAACCCAGAGGAGAATAATATCACTTTAATGAAACATACAGGAGAATAATATCTCTTCAACGACATCTACAGGGGAATGATATCACTTCAAGGAAACATACAGGTAGGGAATATGACTTCACATAAACAGAACCTGCAGCAGAATGATATCACTTCAGTGAAACATATATTTTAGGATGATGCATACTCAAAATAATAATAAAATTTGAGACTCTATGAAACATAAACAATTTCCCATCAAGAAAAAATCCATGGCCAAGAATATCAAATGGTCACCCCCTTAGCATTGAAACAAAGTGCATACCTGTGGCAGGTTGCATTTTTGGCACCATGCATTTGGCATACCGGACTTCATTCTCAAATATTGCATCTGGCAAATCAGTGAAAACAGGTGGCTCAAATTCTGCAATTGAAAATCAACATAGTTGGAATTAGCACCCAACTGCAATGTAATAGTCCAGTCATTGGTCATCAATTTAATATTTCATCTGCACAACTCAATTTGAGTAGGGGGAACCAGGGCACATTGGGACGTGGGGCACTATGGGACGGTGGGGTTTTTCTTTGTTCCTGGCAAGGTATATGATATGGTAGTGCCATCATATTGTGTAATTTCACACCCTCATGTTTCTATCGTTTTATTGACAAATTACAGCCGCATGCAGAAGTATGGTGAGGAAAAGTTGGTTTTCCTACTACTAAAGTAAATTCAAACCATTCTGTGGACATTGAGACTTTCTCAATGCTTGTATGAATTTGATACATCGTAACACAGGTAACAAATAGTTATGAATTGCTATCGTGATAAACACACTCACTGGTACCTGAGAAATTAGCATTTTGGCGTAAAAGTCATATCAGGGCTCATTGGGACAGTGAACTCGGGGTACATTGGGACGCACTTTATATGGCAGAATGTAAGTTATGATCACCACTCCCATTTTGCTGTCAGGCCGCAAAAGGGTAAGTGCAGTCTAATTTATTATGCCTTGGATTTAAGCTCAGCATTGATCAAAATCAGTAGACGTTAAAAGCGTCCCAATGTGCCCGGTTTCCCCTAATGTGCACATTAATGGTTACTAGAAGTGAAGTAAACATATAGCGTAGTGCTATAAGAATACACACCTTTTATTCTAAGATTCACAGTAGCAATATATTCATTCAAACGTGTAAACAGACACGTGAAAGAGTGTTCGTCAGCAACTGTCAAGTTTATGATGGTCAACCTGCCTGACGTTTTGTCCACACTCATTTTTCTTGAATAGGTATTTTCGGGTTCTTCTGCAAGACTTTCTCCTGCAAAATCAACAGAATACCATGCTAATTAATAAGTTTACCTATATTAGTAAAATCAGAACTTTAACCTAGCACTGGAATGGAGGGCAGACCAAATAAATAAACTAGTGCTCCAGACTTACAGCTCTCGCAATTGCTCTGAAGAAATACTTTTTTTTCATAGTGTGGACCTATGATGTCAAAGCTGGAGACTCCACTGGAACCTACACAATTTTGGTGCAAGCTATGGTGTCATAGGTCAAACTGGCCAATTGCATTTCATGTAGACAACTTCATCATAGCCCTGCAATAATGCCATAGCCAGATGAGCCAATGATACCACTGCAAAAACCCAGGTGTTACTTGGGAGAGGGGATTGTTTATTATTTGGTGATACCGAAAGTGCCTGAAATTCAACCAAGCATGGTTAATAGGATAACTGGAAATTAATCACAGTTGTTCACCAACATGCTTCTGATCTAAATTGGATTTGATGTGGACTTGTCAAGTCATGCATTATGTTTACTGTTTGCAGTTTTGTTGGGGGTCCTTTCAGTGTAAAACTATCAACAATTACTTTAATCCTATATTGTTTAATTGGTTGCAACAGCTCACAGGAGTTAATACGGAAACATAAGGATAAATTGACAGCTTTTGTGCAGAGTGCCCCCTCCCCAGGAGCAGTCCAACCTTGCACCTGAGTTGTTGTGATATTATTGGCCGCTCTGGCAATGATGTAACTGCAAGGCTATGATGAAACTGTCAACAACAGATGCTATTGGCCAGTTTGACCTATGGCATCATTGATTGCACAAATTTTGCATATCCTCCAGTGCTTGGCAATAGAGTATCCACCTATGAGATCGTAGGTCCACTGTGGCACTGAGAAAAAAAAAGATTTCTTTAAAATCAATTGCTAGAGGTGTAAGCCAGCGTTATATTCAGAGCGAGAACAAAGACACTAAAAAGTGAAAAGTAAGAAGAAACAAATTTCCAAGACAAACTATGCACAATACACAGTAGGGACACCGGAAAAAAGGAAGAGCCGGATCCAGGCAAATACACACTATGTGGACAAACTGTTCAAAGTGAGCAGGTTTACAAGCAGCCAGTCAGATTGAAGACTATTTTTGTGAATTGGTTAATTTGACGTTCTTGTACATCGGTCAATCCCGGATTTTTAAATTATGTAAACTAAGTATTTAATCTGTTTCCTCAAACCAAAATAAATCTGATGCTGTATTATATTTCAGACTTAATTGATTACATATTACCGAATAGTAATTTGTGGTACATTCAATTTCAGAGAGTATTATAACATTTTATTTGAATTTCTCCTTATGTTAATGGGTGTTAGGCTGCTGCCGAAAAGTTAGATGAACATGTTACATGTGTGGGGACGAAAATGCTGGAAAGCCAAAATAGTACACAACATGACTCTCTATAAACCAGGAAACATCCTTGGAAACCACTAACTTTAATAAATGGGCATCATTTGACAGCTTCCACATCCTGGATTTCGGTTAAAGAGTACGGTTTCCATGATGTAATAGTACAACAAGGATTACATATGTGTAGGCAAGAGAGAGATCAAGTTACCATAACATGAACAAAAGATATTCAGTACTCTTCGGGTTACACCAAAGCGACACCTGATCATGTGATTGGTTTGAGAACAGAAGACAAGGGGTTGGATGATACCATTTTCAGCATGCAAACCTGCAAAGCTTCGCTTAATTGTTAAGCAATAAGACTTTCTCCATACGAGTTACAATTAGGGATGGACACCGGTTCACGGTATATCGGCCATACCAGTTCTTTCTGCCTGTTTGATAACCAAAATCGATGAAATACACTTTCAGTTCGATCCAATTCTACCCTCGAAATTGCTTAATTTCCATGTAAAAAAGTCAAAAACTACTTTATCAAGCCAAGAAATACGAAAAATTGTGAAAAAAAACCTTAACCTTCGCCCAGGTTGCAACCGACTGAATTCCAGACCAGAAAATTCACTAAATTGCAGATTGGGCTGAATTTGTGGATCGAACTTGGCAAATGGTGTCCATCCCTAGTTACAATGCTGATTCCTGACAGGTGGCATTTATCGCTGGTTGTCCCTGGGAAAGCTCACTTGATGGTAATGTGATGGCAGATAATCACACTAAGTTATTGGGCCTTTTGAGGTATGATGGGGCCACGCTGATTTAGATTCCTCGTGCGCTTATTAATATATGAGGCTTACTGACGGCTGTGATTTGTTGCCTTTTGAAGTTCTTTGCTAACTGACGGCTGTGATTTGTTGCCTTTTGAAGTTCTTTGCTTACTGATGGCTGTGATTTGTTGCCTTTTGAAGTTCTTTGCTTACTGACGGCTGTGATTTGTTTCCTTTTGAAGTTCTTTGCTTACTGACGGCTGTGATTTGTTGCCTTTTGAAGTTCTTGGCTTACTGACGGCTGTGATTTGTTGCCTTTTGAAGTTCTTTGCTACCCTTGTAAATTGGATCCATGTACATGGTGCTCAAGGGTGTAGTGATGGAAATCACCCAACAAATAGGCCTATATTACAACTCTTTTGAAAAAAGGCAATAAATGACATTTACCTCCATGATGAGGCAATGCGATCATACTCTAAATAACATCAGAAAAAACAGTTTTTTTTAACATACCAAGTGGTTTTTTGCATACAAGTTTGGTTTTACCAAAAAAATACTAAACAGCTGTGTGATACTATAACAAACCTAAATTGCAATATTATCGAAGACAAGCCCAAAATCCAATCAGCTTTTTTACAAGAGATTTATTTTCTATAGTTCAGGCAATAATTGACGTTTACCTCCATGACGATGATATGCGATAATGCTGGAAGTGGCCATCCCCTCGCAGCTGTAGTCTTGCCTGAACCAGGAATACTCAACAGAGTGATTCTGCAATGAATCATTCTTGTATCCTGGGCAATTTAACGTCACATCTTGCCCTTTGTCTCTCCAGACGGTTTCAGACGCAAACGGTGTTCTTGCTGAAAAAAAATATAAATTGATAATTATATAGTACTGCGATGACTTATTATTGGATCCTGGGCAGTATAACGTCACAGCTTGTCCTTTGTCTCTCCAGACGGCTTCAGTCGCAAACGGTGTTCTTGCTGAAAGAAATATTATATGAACGTATTTCTATTCATAACGGCAATAATAATAGACATTAGATCTACCACTTATTCTAATTAACTGCTCTGTATGCTCAAGGGTGTTGAACTAAATGATGTTAACATTTGCTTTTGAATGATTGACGTTCCTCATTATACTTGATGTTGTCTACATGTTGTGAATAATGTTTTGATGATATTGAATGAGAAAAAATCTGGCACAATAGTGTTACTGGATGACGTTGGAAATTTGAAGTTGCAATTTGAATTTGTCATTGCGTACCCATGGACATCACTTGCACGCGTAAAGTTACATAACAGATATTCTGGAATTTTAAGATAATACAATTAATTTTATGAACAATATAAAGATCCAGTTGTTTGATTCTATCTCTATGTTGGTACAGTTGATTTGGTTAAATTCCATAATTTTATGAATATCTCTAGTCAATACCTTTTTGGGACAGTACAAAAAGAAGTGGAACCAGTCGTCCTTCGTAAGCTGGTCATAGCATTACGCAAATGAAAATTTCTAAGGAAAGTACATACCATAACCACATCTAGTTGCTGCAGTCAGAGCAAAGATTGAAAATACAATGACCGTAGAAAGGATCCGTCCTTGGAAGCAAATCTTTTTATCCATTTTTCATTCAGACATCATTTTGTGACTATTACATGTTGAGATATTTAAAAAACATCCATCACATAACATAATTTTATTTCTAATGGAAGTGGTGAGCGAAATTTTGAGGGCTCACGGCTAAATAAATTGAGGAAGTCAGTAGTGTCATGTTCATACAAGAATTGTATTTATAATTATATAATTATAGAATTTTATCAACCGAACATATTACATTTGACGAATACTATTAACTTGTACAGAACCACATCCCTGTGTTGACAGACACAATCCGACCCAATGAAGATGGGGGCACGGGGAGGAGATGGAGGGGGATATGCGCCCCCCCGTATTGGGTCTCTGCCCTCTAGGTGCCCCTCATAATATTAGTGCAGGCAATACAAAGGATAGAGCAACAACGTTTGCGCCGGGCCCTTAAGCGTTAAAATGTCAGCCATGCTGCATGCACCAGCTGTAAGCTCTTGTCAATGTGAGAATTGTGACATCACCCATGGGTGACATTACCATGATGTCATATCAATGTTGTTGTCCCACGGTGGAAGTTACGCTGTCGGCTTGCTGTCCCAATAGCCTCAAGTTGCTGGAATGAAACAAGGGCAGCAGGGTCAGCAGAGAAAAGGCAAATCTGATTCGCGTGAAAAAAATTAATGTAGGCCTACTATCAATAAATTTGAATATATAGAGTGGGTCGGGGCAAAAAGCCCGGGTTAGGTGAGAGGCCCCCCCAGGGTTATTTCTAAACTTACATTTTTGGTGCTTTTTCTTATTGATAGGATTGAAGCTAGAGGCTTTTTAGGTGACGTCACAAATTTTCAGGGCAAACAGCACCAAATCATAGAACTAATTAAAGAAACAAAAAAAGGTGCATGGTTTTAGTAACTTTGATTACTTCTTTGAAAGCGGTTGTCAGAAATATCTTTGGACATTTTTAAAAGTATAATGGATATCTGCATTGCTTCACTTATGACCATTACTTAGATATGATTTGGATCCTATTTTTTGCATTTTAGCTCAAAATATAGAGGTCAAATTAAAATATGTGTACTTTATCTTAAATCTTTATAGAATAGCTAATTAAAATAGAAAAAATTTGGCCGAAATTCAAAAAGAGCAAAAAATATCAAAAAATAGATGTATGAACAGAAAAATTCTGAAATTCAGAAAATGTGATAGAAAAACCCCAAGACATAACTTTCAAGCTGAATGCGCTCGCAAAAAAAATTGCCATAGCATTATAATAGGGGGCTTCTTACCCGATGGGTGGGGTAAGAAGGCCATTTTATATTTTTTACAAAAAGGGCCGTAACTCCTTTATAAAAATTGGTAGACATTTGTTTCACTAGTTATAAGTAGAGTCAAGTGATCCCTTCCTGACAACAAAAGCATTTAAATAATCGACCACAAAAAGTAGGTCAAATCGCACCTCAAAGTTAAGGGGGGCTGCATGCCCCGCGCTACTCTATACTAACAAATTATGCCAAAAAATTTACAACTAATAAAGTTTATTTCTTTAAGATCAAAAGGGCATACTTGGCCCCCAAGTCCCCCCCACCCCCCCCCCTGTTCCGCAATTGCCTCCCCCCCTGTTCCGGCACCCTTGATTATCAAGTGCAAATTAAATACAGGACATAAGCCCCAATCATCCAACAATCCCAGATTTAAAAAAAAACTTAAAAAGGATGGTTGTAGTCAAACTGTGGGAAATCAACCCCATTTATAAGGTACAGCTAGGTGGCCAGTGATCCAATAACAATTTGTCCGAAACACCAAAACTGGAACTGGCAGAATAGTGGGGTGCTCTCTTAACAAGCGAGATTCACTTGACCATCAACAATTCTGACGGAGTAAGCGTCAGGAGATGTTACGTAACTGCCATTTTGCGGTACACTGATGAAAATGTTGTTCAGTGTGACGGATTTGGCGAAGAGTCTGTTTGCTCCTCTTAATTTTTTGAGCAGTTTAGCTTCCGTCTAAACCTTATATGTGGACTTCTCTGCGACGACAATTAGTCTTTTTGCTTTTTTAGGTGGGGGGCGTTTTGTTAGCGACAAAAGTCCTGTCTTAGAGAAGCCCTCCCTATTTATTGTAACTTGATAATTATGTTTCTGGAAGAAATAAATGTCTTAGTCTTGAGTCTTGGCACAGGGTGTAGATTCCAGTAGCGGATCCAGAGGGGGGGGGGGGGGGGGGGTTTAGTGTGTTCAAACCCCCCACCCTTTGGGCCTGTAGACTTTAATGATAAATATTTTCACAAATAAATTTAAGCATTTTCATTCATTATCCCCCCCCCCGTTTATCGTATATTATGCCATTATATTCACGAAAAGGTGGCCTCTCTGCAGCAACAAATAAGTCTTTGAAAGGTCTCCCTTCCCACTACATATAATACTTAAAAGAAATTATTGAATATTGTAACCTATATGGGAAAATAAACAAAATCTGAATCTGTATCTGAATCTAAAATCTGAATCCCGTTCAACATTTTGGATCCGCCCCTGGATTCCAGATGTGACTTCTTTCACCAAGATCCAGTGACCCAGTTTGGAAGTTGTTTTTTTGTCTTCTGAACTTCTCAGATAACAAAAGCTCCAAAACTATTAATTATAACTTAGGCCTATATAAGACAAGTGAAGGGTGTAACCAGGCAGGAATCTTATTCCCCTATGGTATGTTTAACCCAGTGACACTTTTTAGTCCATCACTATATCCTGCACAATCCTGCAAAAACCAGGATAAATGCAGTATGCTAATATACTTTGAATACACTGAATGATGTTCCACTTAGAAAGATTAAGTCCAAATGACCAGTTTGTTTAGTATATGGTGCCATAACTTTCAGTGCCTTTAATCCGTAAGAGGGCAAATTAGTTTTATTTGCCACATCTATATATAATTATATGTGAAGAATTACAGTGTCGTTTTTTTCTTTTTTAAACAACTGTAGCCTACATACAAGTTTTACCACAGAGAATACAATCACAAATGAACAACGTACTTATAGTCAACAAACCTGCTTCAGGAAGTAAATTTTGTACTATATTATGTACTAAAGTATGTACTAAATTATTAATTATGACTAAATTATTGAAATGGTAACCTAAATTATTGAACTGACTAATTTTTGTGATTTGACAAAATCAGTCACAATATTTTTTTCCTCAATGGGTGACAACTCGGTTGCAGCGACGTTGTGACAACGTCACATTGTTCATGAAAATCATAGAATAATACAGTAGGATAATTTATTTAATGACATTGTTGTGAAAAATCTTGATATTGTGTTCACATTATGGCAAAATAGTTTCTACCACACATTTCCATGCTTAGTCACAATTTAAGCCTTCTACAAATTAGGCGAGACTTTTTCAATTTTTAGCTTCTCGGATCGTCCGACCCAACAGATTTTCTGCCTAGGGATAGAACAAGAAATTCTTTAAAAAAAAAGAATTGTAGTTAGCTTTGTTATGCGGCATAGGGATATTTTGCATGATGAAGAACTATTATACAAAGCCTTTCCATGAAATGCAAATGGTGAATGTGGCAGCTGACCTTTGCAGTTCATGAAGCACTGAAAACTGTGTTTGTCAAATTCAATGAAAGGCATGAGCAAATATTGGTGTTGGGATATTTTTGGGCCATTAACCGGTGCATACACAGGTTTGTGAATGGGTGGATTGAGAATCAGAGATGTATAGACCTACAAAGGCATATTTTCAAAACCTTGTAAGTGGTGAATGCAGATTAGAAGTGAATATGCAGAACACATTCTGTAAATGAGATTCACACGGCAAATATATATTATTAAAAGGTTCACTTCATGAAATTAGAGTTGACAGGAGATGGCCAACAATGTATGACACTTCATTGGCAGAAAAAAATTATCACAGAAAGACAATAGAAATTCAACACAATGAAATGATAACGTGTAGTACTAATTAAAACACCTTGCAACTCCTAGAGCGGAATGGACAGACAACTTGAGATATTGAAATGATGGTTTTTTTATATGATTTGAGAAATGATCAACTGAGAAAATTAATGATCAAGATATGTGAATTAAATATCGTAGAAACCTTTCAATAAAATTCACATGCCAAATACTGTTTTGAAATTTTTCTGCTATAAGGGCTAAAAACTTTGGTTGTCAAATAATGGATGAGAAGCAAAAGTGTAAGAAAAATTGTATTTGAAAACACAAAGAAAAACACATGCTAAATACTGTTGTTTGACATTTTGGGACCATAAGTTTTGGAGATTCAGCTTGTCAAAATGATGGATTAGAAGCAAAAGTGTAGGAAAAATTATATTTAGATACCCTTTCAATGAAATTCACATGCCAAATATGATTGACAATTTCAGACCACAAGTGATGAAGATTCTGCTTGTCAAATGATGGATTAGAAGCAAAAGTGTGGGAAAAATTATTTCTGGAAACCCTTTCAATGAAATTCACATGCCAAATATTGTTTTTGACATTTTCGGACTATAAGTTGTGAAGATTTTGGTCATCAAATGATGGATTAGAAGCAAAGTGTAGAAAGAATTATAAACAGTTCAACAAAAATAAGTCCCCCTTTACGAAAATGTGAATATCTCAAAGACCTCTTCTCCGATTTTGGTGAAAGTTGGCCAGTTTGTAGGCCTGCATATTGACAGTCTGTGTGTGCATTTGTAGCCTTATTGCTAAATTGTTGTCTGCACCAGCAGACCCCGAGTGCACGTACCCCTCTTTTCAAAAATCCTAAGTTTTGGTTTTTCCAAAAAAAAAACAAACCAAAAAGTGTTTAAACTCCACTCAGATTATTTGTTGTTGCATCTAAGGAACCTAAACTGTATGACTGTTACAAAAGAAGTTGTTAGTTATCTTCTAAACACGATTGAGAAACAAATTTTATCCAGAAACATGATGAGGTTTATCAAGCTGGTGGCTCCCTCGCATGGTGAAATTGTTCATATCCATTGGAAAAGCCATGGATTTTTGAAAACAGGGGTAGGCTCACTCGAAGGCTGCTGGCTCAGTCAGGAATAATGCCACTGAGCTATAAATACACACTTGTAAAGTCAATATATGGGGCTATAATTTAGCCAACTGTCATAAATATCAGCGAAGGAATCTTTGTAATATTCAAGTTTATCCAAAGGGGGACTTATTTTTGTTGAACTGTTTATTTGGAAACCCTTTAAATGAAATTCGTATACCAAATATTGTTTTTTGACACTTTCGGATGGTAGGTTGTGGAGATTTTGCTTGCGAAATGATGGATTAGAAGCAAAAGTGAAAGAAAAATTATGTTTGGACATCCTTTCAATGAATTCACATGCCAAATATGATTGTTTGACAATTTCGGATCATAAGTGGAAAGCTCAGAGAAACATAAATGGCACAGGCACGCAGGGAGAAACCTCTCAATTACGGAACAACCCACGTAATAATATATATAATGCCGCAGCATAGGTGGGCAGGAGAGTTTCAAAAACGAATGCCAAGGCATACAAATTACCCCTGGTTGATCAAATTAGTTCCACTCTTGTCATATAGATGCATATTACCATTCCATTATAGAATCACAGGTAACCATGCTTTTACGGGAAGCGCAATTACTAGCTAGATAAAATAAAGTAACATCAAAAAGACAAACATGGAGTGCAAACAATACGAGTAATTTGAAATTCATGGAGAAGTAAGAGTCACACAAAAATGTGCGTAACATAACGTAAAACACATCAATGGCTTTGATGAGAGTCACATGCCATTTGGGACATTTTTTGAAACCAGCCATAGCTTGTATAGACCTAGAATTCCAAAGTATCCGGTCGAGATCTGAGAAAAATGCATGTTAGAAACCTCCAAATCGGTGTTGAACTAATACTTGGTATTCATAGACATTGATAAACCAACAGCAGCTTAAAAGATACCGAAAGGAACCCAAATTCACAACAGAATCAACAGTCAAAGAGCACCAATAAACCCAAGAAAAGACCACAAGCCCAGAGAATATACTTCCATCCAATTTCACATGAGGACCTTTCTCAGTTTGTCTGCAGCTTTTTGGAAACCAAATTTCGAGCTTTTCAAGGATTGGCAGACACCATGTTTGTGAAATTGTTATCGCAGGTAATCAAAACTGTGATCAAAAGATTCATATTTTAATTATGATAACCAACTCTTCAATGAAATTCACATGCCAAATTTTGGTGGTTGACATTTTCATTTAATGAAATTATGAATAATTGACATTGATTGTCAAAAGATGGACCCACATTAGAACCAGAGACGCCAGCCATTGCCATAGAAAGGCCAAACCAAACAATGAATTAGAATCTCTCAATGATATTAATAGCTAGGACATATTATAGATTTTTTCAATTTATATAATTCCGACATATTGTATAAGCCACCAATCCACCTCTTCCAGTTTGTTAAATGAAATACATGTATATACAAAAAAATTGGTTGAAATTCACATGCTATTGTTACCAAACATTTTTATGTCCTCATCCAAATCAAAAACAAGGCATTTAGTAGATCATTTTCAGTTAACATTAATTTTAATTGTTCACACCTGAGGCCTATACAGTGGACATCCAGGTGACAGTTTTTACGGTGAGAAGTGGTTTTTATGTGCCGCATTACAGAAGTTGGTGTTTGACACATTTGGCAGAAATTTTCTGATAACTACAACTGGAAACCAGAAAAGTTATATGCAAAAGAATTTTCAATTGAATCTAAGGTGTCAACGCAAACTCGCTGGGAGTTGTTTTTTGGGTCAGGACAATTGCTCAATCGATCTGTGTGATCTTCATGACTGGAAAAAAAATACTCAATATAATATATAATATTATATATATATATTATCATGAAAATTTACAATACACAATCTGAATTTCCATGAAAAGAGTTAAAAGTCTCTTACTTCAATACCATGGCAAAGAAATGTACAGTTAATCACCACTATGATTGCACTATGGGTAAAAACATTTTTTTAAAGTCGAATTTCCAACTTCTATCTATGTTCAGTTATTTTTCTGCAAAGTCTGATGCCAATATTTACCGAATCAGGCAGCATTGAAAATTGATAATTTTTCTGTACACATTTCAATTTTCCTTAGAGCATTTTACATACCAAACAGCACATCTAAAACAAAAACCATCAATGTTTTAAAAACATTGCAACCAAATTCCATAAATGTCAGGTCATAGTTTTGGTACACTGCCCAACACACAATGTGGGACTACCGCCATTCAGGTCAATACACAAACGCACTACAATACCCTGGGCAGTACATCTTGAGCATTATGTTTGAATGTCATCCTTGCAGGGCTTTGAAGTCGGAGTCGTGAAGTTGGAGTACGAATCCAACTTTGGTTTCTAGGTTGATTCGAGTTGAAAATTTATCAGGTGGCTCCTGACTCCTGAAAATTATGTTTAAGGACTGATAAAAACACATTATAGAATAATGTAAACTGTATAGAATCTATGGTTCCAACACACAAAATTAATTTTCATTTACAAAAACCCCTTGGATACATTGTGGAATTATTCATATTTTTTTCCAAATATTGCTGAAAAGAGGAGTCGGGAGTCGGAGTTGAAATTCAGGAAACCTAAGGAGTCAGAGTAATTACCGAAAAAACCTTAGAAATGTTATGGGAAGATTCAAGAAGCTATCATTCATTTATGTCTGGCCTATTGGGAGGGACTTGAGTTTTACCACTCATCAGCACAAGAATTTGTCTTTGGAAGCACAA
The DNA here is from genome assembly GCA_026936325.1 of Platynereis dumerilii. Taxonomy (NCBI): domain Eukaryota; kingdom Metazoa; phylum Annelida; class Polychaeta; order Phyllodocida; family Nereididae; genus Platynereis; species Platynereis dumerilii. The sequence continues at coordinate 10,876,416 of JAPTHN010000017.1, read as the reverse complement.
CATGTAATATATTATATAATATATAGATATAGATACCAAAATAACAAGAGTGTCTGAAGATTAATTAACTAATTTATCAATACAAACCTCTACACTCTCCCAGAGACCTGCCTCGACTGTTCGAGATTACCTTAAGAAGTATTTGATGGACCAAAACATTCCATCTCGAAGCAATTGCTACAACCACACATATTCAGTCGAAGGCTTACATCTGTGGTAAGTAATTCCGACACTCCAAACAACTTCACATCTGGTCACTGCAAAAGAAGAAGGCAAACATAATTTTTAAAAAAGCGAATAAAAAATAAGAGCTGGAAATAATTTAATCTTCAACAATATGATATCAAAATAAATTTTTAACAATAGTCGACTTTTATTGCAAAGTATTCATCTATTTGATCTGCATTTTAGTGATAGTTGAGTCCACCCAAACATCATTTTATATGAAAAACAATTTACTGTACAATGTACATCTAGGAAAGATTTATGTATCCTTGGTACCGTCAAATTACATCATTTTCATGTGCAGAGATTCAGACACAAAATTAATCACTGTCCGAGTTGATATTTATACAATTTCACAGTTTCATAGACCAAGTGGACATTTCATGGATCAAAGCAGGGTTGGGTCATTAATTAGGTCACACAATATGTATCCATGTAACATGTACGGAATAAGCCTAGTACATAATTATTAATATAATGTCTTGGAATTGAGAGTGGAAAATCTCTTTTCCTACTTACTGTATTGATCGAAGGGAGTGGTTTCACTATAAAAATGAGATCTGACACTTCCATGGCAATCTGCATGGTTCTCTCCAATGTCTCCATTGGCTTGTCTTGCTTGGCCTGGAATTAAAATACTGCAAATATGAAACTTAAATGTAAAAACTTGAAGTTGCAAGATGTTTGGAATTGAAAAGACTGGGAGATCCAGGAGAGTCCATTGGCCTGTGCAATTGATAGTGCATTGCCTGTGCAATTGAAATTAAAATTGAAATAGCTTGGTAAACCTTAGCAAATTGCCAAACTTGGCTATTTCTTCACCATGTTCACAGATTAAAGCACTTTAAAAAAAACTAAATATATATACTAATTAGGAATTCCTACCTGCCCTATAATTCTACGAACCTCCATCAAGCGTACACGCCAAACTCAGCCACTTCATGAAATATCCAAACACTCAAAATGCCAATATAAATTAATTCCAATCTGTCCTGTCACACTACAGACCTCTCACGAGTGTACAACCTTGACCTCATGCTTGAAAAACAAATTTTTGACAATTCAATTTTCAGAATTTTGAAGTAAATCAACTCCAACACTTATTGACATATTCAAACACAAAATAAAAAAACAAAATAACCTAATTCTGCCCTGCCTATCATCCTAGGTAAGCCTACGTCCTATGAGTGTTCAATCAAGCAAAATGACACAAAATCTTCAAAGGCCTACCACAACCCGTGTTTTGACAATTAACCATTGATAATTTCAAAATCGTCCGATGCAGCCATTTTTTGACATTTTAAGGAAAAAAAAGCGGAATAAACTAAATCCAATTTGCCTCATCACCCCAGATACATCACATGAATGTTCGGTCAAGCTAACTTGCACTCAAGCCCTCGTACAACCAAGTTTCTAAAATTAAATTTTCATAATTTCAAAATCGTCCAATTTAGCCATTTCTTGACATTTTTAAACACATTTAAAAGCTAAATAAACCAAATGTGAAATGCCCCATCATCCTAGATATGTCCCAAGAATGTTCGATGAAGCAAAATTACACAAGGCGTCGCACAACCAAGTTTTTAAAATTAAATTTTCATAATTTTTTTTCGTCCAATTTAGCCATTTCTTGATATTTGTAAACACTGAAAAAAGCTAAACACACTAAATACAACATGCCCCATCATCGTAGATAACTCCCATGAGCGTTCTATCAAGCAAAATTAACCACACGTCTTCAATTTTATACCAAAATGAAGCTCAGGATATTTACTGTTCATCTGGCTGTATCAGTAGAGTGATACAACCAATATTATACCCCTAACCCCTTTCACATCAACTTCGTATAGGCTCGTATATAATAGGCCAATTATTTATTAAACCAGCGACCCCATGAGGTAGCATACGAAATGATAGGTAATGAATCAGCAACCATCAGCAGTCATCAGTAACAGTACGTCAGATTTTTCAGAAAAATTAAACATGTTTTTTTTCTTGCGGATGCTGGCGGTTAATCTGTATGAGGTTGTATGACATCCCTGCTAAATTAACAGAAAATGTACGCAATGGCACGACATAAAACAAGGTCTGTACGACATTGTACGAGCCTATACGCCATTCAGAACGTGGTAAATACGGTAATCAGTCAAAACGCCTACAAACAAAAACGGCAACAGACAAAAACGCCTACGATTTTTTTTCTATTATCAAAAACGGCTACAGCTTATTTTCCTTTTGCATGACAGTGCAAAAACTGAAATTGGCCTTTACAAAAACGGCAATTGCACTCTAGAGAAGTCTGATTAAAAATGATAATTGCTATTCAGCCCTTCAAAGGCCATTTGTGATTTGTTGCTGAAGCTAATTGGTTTTTCACTCACACCTACTAATGAACTGCCTAATTTTTGACACTTGTTCTTGTATAGACAGTAGCCGTTTTTGACATCTATTAGTAGGCGTTTTTGTGTTGCTGTTTTTGCATTGTCGGAAATCACAGTAGGCGTTCTTGTCTGTAGGCTTTTTGACTGCTAATCGCTGATAAACACGTGCCAAAAAAATTGACATTTATAGCAGTAATATCCCTTTCACACTCACGTAATGACCATGCAAGAGTCAGCAGGTCATTGCAGTTTTAAATCCGCATGTCAGTACGCAATCCCATGCTCACCCCCCCCCCCATCACTGAGTAAATGATTTGAGTGGGGGGGGAGGCTGAGCATTGTATTTATCCACATTGCAGGTGATAACTTTGGTATTTACATAATTACATTATATGCATAGACGTGTGATTGTCAGATCAGCACACTGAGTGGCTGCATGTTAAAAATATTCTCTGCAAGGCATGTAGCTATGTATAGGGGCCATAGGCCTAAAGGAGTCAAATTCAAAACACCATGTTTTTATTGAGATTCAGTGGAGACATATAGCTACATATCTGGGTCTACTTGGCTAGCTAATTCAATAGAGTGGGCTGGAGAACGAAGCTGCTGGCTGAAAGTTTGGCCCATGTTAAACCACTGGACCACTGGACAGCTGGAGGCCGGGGGGGGGGGGGCTGCAGCATGTGCAGGGACGTGACTGCAGTGTTCCCACTCTATCTCGTGTTCCCACTCATATCATATTTCGCCCAGAGATAGTCTTAATCTTAGGACTTGTCATAGTTATCTGTCAATGTGGCACCCCAAACGCACATGTAACAGGAAAGAAACACTCTCAATATCGATGTTGACAGCCAGCCTGCCCAGCCACGTGGATTGACTGGTAGATGATCACTGGTGTATCAGCGACGACATGACTTACAAACCACCTGTGTTGGCGAGAATAAGCTACAGCAATACACAAACCCACAATAAACCATCACAGATAACTCACCTGTTCTCCAATCGTTGTCCGAAACTTTGCAAAACTTCTGAAAAGAACTCGACAGCAAAAACGTCACCTTCTCATTTCTGTCCTGCTCACCTGACAACAACAAAGAGGCCCCAAATGGGGCTTTCATTATAGCACAATTTTGGCGGGAAATCACTTGTGCTGTCTGTTAAGCTCTGTTACCACTGCAAACCTGAGGCACACTTTGGCCATCAATGTTCTATTCAGTTATATGAAAAACATTTGCATAATGTCTCCAATGTCTTGGCAGCCACAACTAACATGGCCAGACAAGCTTGAGAGGTGCTGAAGGTGAGAGGCCCAGTTGGGATTTCATGAAAACAAGGTCAGCCTCAGAAAAATACTCTTATAATGATGCACCTTGTCATTTTTTCCTTATCAATGCTTGTGCTGCTATTAATTACTTTGATCCACTTATTCACTGGACCTAATTCTTGGAAACATGAGTATTTGTTGGAAGCTCATGTGAATATTTCTCACATGAGCAAGGTCTCCTGAGACCAAAGAACACAAATATTGATGATGTCATTCAAGGGTTTCCCTCATGAGGATAGGCAAATGTGATTCTTCATGAATACATAGTAGACTGACTAGGAAGATCTTCATAATATGAAGACTGCAACACAGATTTCAGATGCTAACTACAAAAAATTGAGCTTAACTAGAATTTTTATCAAATTGACATTATAAAAAATTTTGCTTTCACCTTTTTTTTTCATTCTACCGACCGACCTAAGAAAAAGTGCCTTGAGAAGATCCGAGAAGCTAAAGATCAATTATGTCTGTCCTATGTTCCCCCCACCAATTAGCAACATGTTTACATTGTGTGCTCATGGTTAGTTTGATGGTTAGGAATGGTTGCCTAACTTGCCTTGACATTGACAATTGACTATGCCAACTTGACATTGAAAGAGCAACAGGTTGTTTCCAAATGTAGGCGGTGATACGCAGGTGGAGGACACTCATATTAACAGTCAAAAGAATATTTTATTATTGACAACATTTTTAATCTCAGCTACAGGTAAAAACAATCAAACAAATTTTTTTCATGCTGAACAAACTTTCTTCTTTTAAGACCTGTCAAATGGGAAAACAAAATTTTCAAGCCAACTCCCCCCCCCCCTGGAATAGTATAATGACCACCCCTTCACAGAGTTATGTTCTAGATTGATATCACACTTATCAAATAAGTTCATTAGTAAAAGAAAATGCAGATGTCGCTATATTTTACAAACCTTCTTCGGAAAAACCACTAACACTTCCCAGAAACAGAGACAGACCTGCATTTTGCAGAAACAACCATTTTAGGGGGCGACCATTATATCCCAAGGACAAAGTGACACACAGTGGCGTATTTAGGGGGGCATGGTGCCATGCTCCCCCCCCCCTCAGGCCCAAAATTAACATGGAACAGATAGGAAGTGCCGCAGAGCGTCGCCTATTTGCCCCATGTTATGCCCCCCCCCGCCCATTGGTAGATATGCCCCTGGCGACAAAAAAAAGTTTGCATGCAATTGGGAGACAAAATTTTTTATCACAGCTACAGGTTGAAACAATCAAACGAATTTTTCATGCTGAATCAACTGTCTTTTTCAAGGTCAAGTGGCGAAAAAACAATTTCAAGCCAACTCCCCCCCCCTGGGAAATAGTATAATAACGACCCCTTCACAGAGTTATGTTCTAGATTTACATCATCACACCGATATAATAATTCAGCAGTAGAAGAAAATGCAGAAGTCACTATATTCTACAAACCTTCAGATTTCGGAAAAACCATAAACACTTTCCCAGAAACAGAACTAGTCAACTAGACCTTCATTTTGCATAAACAACCATTTTAAAAGCCAGAACATAGAGAGAACATAGAGTAGGGCAGTGAGGCTGGCAGTGGTGTGATACTGAATGGTTTCATCCAGCAAGGGTTTCCCCCCACCAGTAGTATCTAGTCTGCTAGACACACAGCACTTGACACAGGGTGTACTGTGGGAGGAATTACAGGATGACTATTGACCAACAAGCTGCAGTGGACATGATACGTACAATTATTGGATGAGGAAATGGGTATGTAATCAATTCATCCTAATCATGTATGATTCAAATTTTACTTTCTAATTTTGAGACTAAATAGAATGCATATTTGTAACATGATTGTTTGTCTTGGAATGGGGGGCGGAGGGGGTTCGCAGTTTATCTTGAAAATAATTTCACAGACATTGACATAGATTTATTGGTCATGGAACATGAAATTTGGTTGTGATGACATACAACACATATATTACCTTTCATATAATACTTGTTTTTGTTATAAATGGCCACAGAAAAAAAAAAACATTTCGGATACGACACCCAGTTAAAATAATAATTTTTAAATAAATAATTAAAATAAAATAAAAGGAGGCACCTGCAACTGTCTAAAGAAAGAATTGATTTTTTTTCAAAAACAGGCTGAACATTATTTATTCGAAAAAAAAAGGCACCAAGCCCCCCTCCCCTGCATATATTTGAGGTCTGGCAGGGTCTGGGCAGGCTCACTGCTAGTCAAGAGCATTTTAGCTAAATATATTATTCATGAGAATATGATGAACCTAGTTTTCGGATCACAATTTTTAATTTAAAGCAATAAGACTATATTCCATGGTGACAGGCAGAACTGTGTCAACATAACATACCACATTTTCTAGATATATGTTTACACAATGTAGTAGCAAAACTACTCCAAAGATATATTATCACAAAAAACAAAAAATAACCCTACAAAATAGCTGTCCTAGTTAGTGACACACACGAAGAAAACTGGGAGAAGTGCTCTATAGGCTATATATAGTAACAATGTAAATTGTGTACTGGGAACTACAGCAACTCTATCCCATTCTATTCTATTGTGTTCCATACTATAATTGATGTTCTTTTCCAGTTTAATCTATTTCAATTTAATCTAATCAATTCCATTAAATCAACAGATCCAGTTGCTTTGGGGTTTAACCCCCGCCCCCGTGCCTGTAAATGTTACTTTAAAAACAAGATGAAGTTAGGAGATATTTTTAGTACATTGCCATTCCTAGGCCTACCCCCCCCCCATGCGACATTTTCTGGAACTGAGGCTTTGAGCAAAAAAAATTTTTCTTCAAAAAAATAATAAACACTCCAGCCTCCGCCTGCCCCCTCACATGATACCTAATGATTTCTCCAAAAACATGATCAGCTGTGCACTGTCTAAATGTCTAATATGCTTTGACTTTCCGGAAAACATAACACTGGAGAATAGCGTAGCTGAATAGCATAACAGTTACTCTCTTGATATCAGCCCACAAGCTATAAATTGTGTGTTTTTGGAAAATGTTACATATTTGCACTCGTTTTTGGCCTACTTGTTTTATGAATTATGACTCTGCAGCAATTGAGCTACAATCTCTAGGGCTAACCACCAGATAATTGAGGAGGGGGGTTAGAAGTTTTCTGGAAGGAAGATAATTTTATTTACTAAACGTAATTACTTTTTCTGGTACATGCAAGCTAAAGTAATCCTTTCTAAATCAATCAATAATTTCTGTCAAGGAAACCCCCCAGGAACCCCCCCCCCCGGGAAACCCCCAACAAGGACTTTTTTTTTATTCATCAAAAAATGTATATATTCAAGCCTCCCTCCCCCTTGAGATCTAATGATTGCCCCCTTGACCCAAATATAGGTTGCTACTGCAAACAATCCTTCACCAGTGAGTGTGCCTTACTCGTTTTTGTACACACATTAACAGCCAAAATCAGACTCATTCGTTCATTGCCAGTAAACTCTGAATGGCTGCTGATAGCCTCCTTGTGTTATGTGAAATCCTTGCTTGTCATGTCCTTGGGTTATTTTATATCCTTGAATTATGCCAGCTATGCACTTATTAGCTCCGCCCCTGGGCGGGAGCTATTGTGATGCTTCAGACCGTATTCTCTCTGACGCTGTGCACCTAATCCTGTAAAAACTATGCACTGTATGAAGCTTTTTCTTTGCAGCATGCTTTCTTATGGCTCATTCAAGGCCCTTTTCAATTTTGGTTGCTCTCTGTCACATCCTCACGCAGTATTTCATGAAAATAAACCTCTACTATGCTTTTCTATGTCTATTCTCGCACCATTATTCTGCTGCAGTGAAACCAGCAGGATCAGCAGCAGCCAGCCAGCACAGTGGCATATCCAGCAACTATTTTTGGGGGAGGGGGCAAACAATCATGATATTTGAAGGAAGTGATAAAATCAAGGATATATCTTTGTCAAATTAGGGAAATCCAGCACCAACATTCTCAGGAAATAAATTCAGTCGAATAACTGACAAGAATCAAGCAGGAAAGGAAGGAAGGAAGGATTGATTGATTTGTTTCTACCACACATAACACTCATACAAAATGCACCTTCACAAATTCACGCATTCCAGTGCAAAAGTATAGTAATTCCATTGCATGGTTATGAGGTGTATGTACATCTTAAGTAGATAGATAGATAGACAGCTGTATAGACGGATATAGAAACTTAGATATAGGCCTATATTTCGATCTATTGATTCATTTATTGATAAATAGGTTGGCAGATATATACAGCTGCATTAAATTATACATCATGGATGGCTTGGTGGCGGAGCTATCAGGCACTCTCGAGTGCTCACTATAGTTCTATCTTAATGTCCTTGTGTCATGTCTTGTGTTACGTTGTGACCTTGTGTTATGTTATGTTATTGTGTTGTGCTATGCCCTTATGTTATCTTATGTCCCTGTATCATGTCATGTCCTTGTGATATGCTATGTGACTATGTCCTTGTGTTATGTAATGCCCTTGTGTCATGTTATGCCCTTGTGTCATATTTTGTCTCTTGTGTTATGTAATGTCATTGTGTTATGTTTTGTCCTGTGGCATATTGTGTCTTTGTGTTATGGTATGTCCTTGAGTCATGTTATGTCCTTGAGTCATGTTATGTCCTTGTGTCATGTTATGTCCTTGTGTCATGTTATGTCCTTGTGTCATGGTATGTCTTGTGTCATGTTGTCATTGTGTCATGTTATGTCCCTTTGTCATGTTATGTCCTTGTGTCATGTTGTGTCCTTGTGTTATGTTATGTTCTTATGTCATGTTGCGTCCTTGTATTATGTTAGGTCATTGTGTCATGTTATGTCCTTGTGTTACGTTTTGTTCTCTGATATACTGATATAAACTTTATACTGATATACTGATGTAAGGCACTTGGAAGGGGATACTTCCCCTGTATAGCCTCTCGTTTCTTCAGATACTTTTCGCAGAATAATTGTTCCTCATGTCATGTTGTTTCCTTGCGTTATATTTTGTCCTTGTGTTATGTTATATCCTTGTGTTATCTCATGTCCTTGTGTCATCTTTAGTAGGGATGCACGGATATCCGGCAAGGTATCCGATATCCGGCCGGATATTGGAATTTGCAGGATATCCGGTATCCAGTAGAATCAGGGTGTTAGAACCGGATATCTGGGATGCTCAAAAATAAGTGAAAAGCTAAAAAAACCTTGTTGATAAATAATAAATATTACAAGAACACATTCAAAAACATGACGTAACCGTCTTCAACATTTAAATTCAGTTACAGAACAAAATGAAAAACATTCCATCGGAGGAATAGTCCTCCTGCTGGACAGATATCTCTCAGCTCTCAGAAAAAAATATTTATAATCAACCACAAACACTAAAAAACTTCCCTTTTCCTATGTTTATTATCCGGTTCCAACTATCCGGTTACTATCCGGTATCTGGCAGTTGGTGTTGCCAGATCATCCGGTATCCGGTATCCGGCTATTTTCACTATCCGTGCATCACTAATCTAACTCATCTTGTGTCCTTGTGTTGTGTTATATCTTGTGTTATGCTATACCCTTATGTTATTTTATGTCCTTGTGTCATGTCTTTGTATTTGTCTTATGTTATGTCCTTGTGTTATGTCTCTGTATTTGTTATGACATTATGTCATTGTTTGTATATTTTGTTATGTTTTGTCCTTTTGTTATGTTGTGCCCTTGTGGTATGTTGTGTCCTTGTGTTATGTTATGTCCTCATGTAATGTTATGTCCTTGTGTTTATGTTTCAGGTTATGCACTTGGAATATGTCTCTTCCTTTCACTGAGACAAGCAGCATTTGCAGAACGTGACGTCCATTTGGATGTGGAGTCTTACAACTCTTCAGTGGTGGACCTTTCTTGCACATACAAAGGGGCCAAGGTGAGGAGGACAACAATTGGTTTCTTGTGCGTCAAAAATTTTGATTTCACAATTTTCGTGACATGAGCACTCTTGAACAAAAAAACACTTTGAGGAAATTAATTATTAAGGCCAGACATATTAAATTTTGGCTTCTAAGAGATTTCCTGCCTAGAAAAGATTGAACTTACCAACGATTTTGATCAACTTAACATAAAAAAAATTGAGATTTCACCTCTTTTTCTCGTTCGTAAAAGTGCCTCAAAAAGATCGGAGAAGCTAAATTTCGTCTGGTCTAACTATTGGTAAGATTGCCACTGAGTCCAGTGACCTTTGCAGTAATATTGTGACGTTGTACATTTGTACATTTATTAAGGCTGTAAAAAACTACTGTATAAGTCATATTTCGTCAAAGAACATAAATATTTTGCCCAAAAATTAATGAAAGTTGCATGAAAAATTATAGCCTATTTCATGTTATTTGAGACTACAATCTGTCACTTTGATACAGAAAAAATGAGGACCAGTTCACTGTGAAAAATTCACTTTGTGACTCATGATAGCCGATATATTGTCATCTTCTCTACTTTCAACATGGGAAGTTTGATTAGTCATGATCAAAAGAAGGCCATTTGACTTGTCATAACTGATTTTAGAGGGAAAATCAAACGCATAATCCTTTCGTTTGGCTGTCACCAACAAGCGGGATAAGTCTCCTTAAATCAAATTATTATCGTTTTCATAGCTATGTGTTTTTTTGAAAACTTCGTTTTGCAGTTAAACCGTGACATCATCGGGTATCTGTCAATGTGATTGGTCTAATCTTCAATCTGTGACATATCAGTTCAGAGTTTGACATCACAGTTAATAAAACTGCCAGGCAATGTTACTATATGTGTACAACCACAACAAACAACGCATGTCTAAGCTGAGTGTTACACCTCACCAAAAGAGTTTCATTGTTTTCCTAACCAAATGCTTTGCTGTTTTTCACACGACACCAGTCATCACAATTTCAAACAACTCCTGTTGTCAGTAATTGCAACTCTCCTATGAGGCTAAGTAGTCTGTTTGGTTCAGTTACAGTGCATAGTGAAATATACATCATCCAAGTGTCAATGCACTTTGTCAGTTTCCTGAAATCTGTGCTTGTAATAAACAAAATTATTCAACTTAATCCCTGACATCACAGTTTTGGAATGAAGCAAATTGCAAACTTGAAAAACACGTAGCTACGAAAACGATAATAACATTGAAAGTATTGGTATGATCATGGCAAATCATCAGTGTGATGACACACAAAGTGCCATTTTAACAGTGCAACAGTCCCCTCTTTTTCTATATCAAAGTGACAGACTGTGATACGAAAAACCTGTCATATATATCAATATCTATAACATAACTGCACATCTCTGTAATTCTGTTGTTTATCTTATTTCTCTTCCATTCATGTCTCAATCATCACCAAACTTGGAATATACACAGGAATTGACATTTTCCCTTGAAATAAGGAATGCCATCCTCCAAAACCTCCTCTTTCCCCCTGATATCTATCTTCATTCCACACCTTTCACCTCCATCAACAACAGCCTCCTTGACTGCACTATGCAATTGGGTCAGAAATATTCCACCCCACAAAGTTTGCAATGCCAGAGGGCAGCACAGTCTCAGTCACTCTGCTATACCAAGTGTGTGGGGAACTTTCTGTGGCATCTGCTATTAGTGTGTCATTGACCTTAACATATTTTTAGATACTTCTGGCCTCTACAATCAAATGCTGAGCAATGTTATATCTAAAAATTCTTAAACATCATGTACATTTCATTCCTTAGCATCAACAGTTTGTGTTCACCTATTTTTAATAATGAAAACCCACACTTTCAATCACACACTTCCACAGACTTTTTACACAATATAAATTAAGATATGCTAAGTGCTATTCATCACATACACAGTATCAATCCTATCCACTGTATGGTGAAAAGTATTAACTTCACATTTCTGATGGGACTAATAGGCTCCTTTCAACTTCTAATCATCATACCATAAATTCATGGATGTTTTACGCTACTCCACACAAACTACTGATTGCCCACAACTACAATTTTGTCAGCAACATTATTTCAAGTCTTACAACAACCATAAGTGGCTGTGGTTTCTCAAACTGTTCATATTATACCAGGAAACTTATTAGTCATTTCTGCACGACCATCAATATTCTCCAATATTTCCTGTTCCATTTCTCTGTTTTACCTCAAGCTCTCACTCCTGCATGCTATGTTTCTTATGTCATCACAAAATATATGTTTTCTTCAATCACAATTTCTCCATCGTCTTTTCTCATTCCCCTTTCACGGGTACTATGCTAGTAATCATAATAATGCTATGATTAATCATTCGAGCCTTATTATAAAATAATACCGAATTTAACTATGAAATAATGAAACTGATAATATAGTTTTCTTTCTTGATTTCAGTCTTTTTCTGTGTATAAGGATGGCCGCAAATGCATAGAATATGACTCGGACTGCTCTTATTATAACGAAGATTACTGCAAATTTTCCTGCATGGAATCAGCTCAACCAAATGTTGTGTTATTTCAAGTCAAACTAAGCGGAAGTTGTCAAGAACAAATGACCATCAGATGTGGACCGGTGATTCAAAACGATCAGTATGTACTGACAGCTCAAAGTAAGTTACCATTGCCTGAAGTAAGTTACCATTGCCCCGAAGTAAGTTATTATTGCCAGATGTAAGTTACCATTTTCAAAGGAAGTTGCTTTTGTCATAGAAAGTTGGAATTGTCCAAAGTATGTTGGCATTACCAAAGTGAATTTCCATTCACCGAGTTAGTTTCAGCTGTCTAAAAAGTTTCATTGCGGTATAGTTTTTTGGCATTGCCCAAAGTATGCCCAAAAGTAAGTTGTCATTACTGAGAGGAAGTTGTTACTATCCAGAGTAAAATGTCAAATGTAATTTATCATTAAGCAAGTGGCCATTGGCTAAAGTATATGTTGTTATTTTTTCTTAGACTTTGAGGTATGAAATAGATTCCCATTTTCTTTTTCTTGTCACATTATAGTAAGGTAATATTTACGTTAATGTTCAAATACTAAAGATTTATTGTTAGAACTTGGTCCATTGCCAATAAATAAAAGCTTGCATTCATGAATTTCCTGTTGCAGCAAATCTCTAAATCGTGCCCGATTGTAAGATTGGTTATTTCGCCTATTGGCAGAATATTTAAACTATTGGCAAACTTTTTCACCTTTTGGCAAAGTCCTACAACTGAATTGGCACATATTTTTTGTATTTATTTTAGGTGACTCTCCAGTTATTTCTATTAACAATGGAAAGCCAGTGGAGACGAGTAGCCCTGCCGTTCCTGTGCTAATTGTGTGCACAATAACCAACAAATGCAGTAATAAAACAAATGTAAGTTTCAGCCGTTTTAACACACACTCTTAACAAAGAGGTTTTATATGGAACCTTTAAAGGTTCTATAAGCTGGTATAGATAAGGAACCCTGAATTTCATTATTCAACTTTTAAAAAGGTTCCAACAGCAAACAAAAAATAGATTGTCTAAATTTATGTTGTTTTTGTGGACATTAGCTGTTACATTAACTTAAATGATTTCTGACGGAGGGCCATAACTGATTAATATAACAATAACACTACTTTTGAGGGTGATATGCTGTTTGGATGGCCCAAGGTCATGTCCAGCAGCCCAAGTGATTCAAAGCAGCACGAGCAGCGCGAGGGCTGCTGTGCAATCACGAGGGCTGCTGGACATGACCGAGGGCCATTCAAACAGCATAGGGCCCGGAAAAAAGTAGGGTTATTACTATTAGGTCAAGTCACCATTGCTTTGCAAGTTTGTGCAGTTACAGCAGACGAACGACGAGTACTTACATTCTGCTGCCATTGGGCCTCAATGACTTCACAACAAGTCCTATCAAATACATTGAAATGAGGTGTCAATTTGTCATAAGGCAACTTGTGACCTCATACGAGTGTGGAGTGACACATCAAATGGCTTGCCACAACAACATTGCAAGTATGGGCTATGATGTCACTGACTGCTTACACGTCATACAGTTTAACATGGCATGGATAGGGCTGTGACCTCACAAGGAGCATTTTGGTCCAATTCTGTAAGCACTTGATGTTCGTCTGCTGTAATTTGATAATATTGAGAAATTGGCTGATGGAATCTAATAACAATTTTTTGCATAAACTGACTCTACCAAATAAGCAACTTTTGCATTAGATTTGAAAACAAATCTGCAAATTCGTTTTCCTGTATGAGATATATCATTGTAAAATTCTCTGTTTTGGGTAGTCACCATTGCTTGGCAACTTTTTGCATAAATGGTGCCCTCAGTTTGCAATTATTTGACATCTGCTGAAATTAACTGACCAGTCATGTGAACTGAACACTTCAGAAGGTTTCTGGTTAATTTCATGATAGTTCTAGATGTATAAACAATGCTCCCTGTCAGCATGCCTCCAAGATTTACTTAACACAAGCCCTATCAGCATGCCTCGGTGGTCTAACGTCGGCCCAGCGTCACTGCGTCAGTCCGATGTCAGTAGCATCAGACCAGCTTCGGGCTACACATACTACACATATTTCCTAAGTAACACATTTCCTTGAACATACAGTTGCCGGTACTGTCGACTCATATCAAGGTCATCAGATAAATCATTACTAATACGATGTCCCAAAAACTTAGTGTTTGACACCTCTTTCAGAGATTCACCGATCAAATAAACAGAGCTAGCAATTTTATAATCGCTGTTTTTCGGGCGGAAAATCGTACAGCACTTTTAAGTGGATTAAATATAACATCATTGTTTTCTGCAAATATAGCACACTTGTCTAACAATAATTGCAGACCAATAAGCGATGGTGCAAATATGACAGAGCCAGGGATTTTTTGCCCAAGAAAAGATAATTGAAACATTTGAGCATCCATTTATCCACCTGGAATTGTTCATGGACTATATCTATATATATATATATCTATATTATTTGAAATGGCAAACAGGACAAATCCTAGGATACTTATTGACAAGAAAGGTAAGAGAAAATTCTCCTATGGCCATGTCAACACAGAATTTTTTGCCAACTCACATTGAAAGTTTGGAGGCTGTTAGTCAAATATCAAAGATGTTTCAAGGTTACACTTCGCATAGATTAGGTCCACAGTGACTAAGTACACAATTCAAAGTGGTTTTCTATAGCTGACAGCAATTTGATTTTATATGAGTTGACTTTTTCTGAAACATGTGCTTTCTCCAAGCCAATGTTTTGATCAAACAGGAAGTCATGTTCAGCATGTACAGTGCTGCCACGTTGTTGCACCATGTGTATAGACCACGCTCCATCACTGTACACAGGGTCTTGTCTCTGTAGACTGGGCCCAGTCATTACAGCAATGTTGTTCAATCCAGATTCAAGTTCATCTAACAGGAAGCTGAATGGTAGCTGAACTGACGCTGGAAATAGGACCTGGCTTCACATAACGAAGCACGGATGAAGCTGGCATTGGGTGAATTTTTGTAAACCATCAAACCCTAATTGGTCAACAGCTAGTAAATGATTATTGTCATGCCCTTCTTGCTTATATATCTCAATATATTGGGGCAGGGGGCGGTAGTGGTGTTTCTGTTTCTGTAGTGGCTGCGGTGATAGTAGTGTTAGAATTGACAGATGTGGCTAAAGGCTGCGATACCTACCTGGTAGGGTTCTTCTGCAGAGGAGGAACATATTTAAGAAGAAGAAGAAGACTGGTCTCCCGAAGAAGCCTTATGGACTCCTCGGGTTTCTCCTAAAATCCTTTTCTATACACTGAAACCACTGAAGGATTCATGAAATTCTCCTGAATCATTGCAGATTGAAATCACTGGGCCGTCGGGGGTACGTTTGTCTCCAGTTGTCTTCAATCACACGCAGCATGGCGACCGATTCACCACAACTGCCTTAACTAATGGGACGTTCTTTGAGGCAGGGAAATACACGATCACTTGCAAGGAAAAAGGAAAGGAGGGGCAGTTCGCAAACAATCTCACCATTGAAGTTCATGAGCCCAATTCAGGCCTGATGAAAGAAGAACAAAAACAGAATGGTATGTTATGTTACAAATAAAATCTTTCGGTTGTGGATTTCGTGAGGTGGCAAGGGTCTCATTACAGCTGTTTTGACAAAAAATATCAATGCATTATTTGCTCTAAGATTTCTGTACTGCTGGGAAATGACAATCTTCTAATGGAGATGCTGCAGAGAAAGATGGAGGAACCACCTGTATTAACATTTGTCCTTCTTTTCAGGAAAAGGTTTGAGCGACGGGACCCTTGCTGCAGTCATATTAGTCCTAGTTGCCTTATTTTGGTAAGTTCCTTAAGATTTTGACACTCCACAATGCTGTGTTATTATCAGAAGAACTTTGACTGGTACAACCAAGAAGACGTTTTCCGAATGATCTGTGATGTCAGGCATAAACCTCCATCTTCTTTTTCAGTATTGCTATTTTCGTTGGATGGTACATGTACTGCTGGAGAAGGCGCCAGAGAAGCCCAAACAGGTGTGTGACGAACACAATTTGAAGGGGCTTTTATCTCTTCTTGCGGAAAGATAAGGAGGCAACTATTTAATAATCGGCGGGGGGGGGGGGGTCTGGAGTTTTCCTCGGCGGGTAATTATATTTCACAGAGACGGTGGCAGTACTTATTTAATTCAAGTACTTTTAAACTACTTTAAGTTCCCAAATATTTATTCCTTAATCAAGCAACACCTCTTTGTAAACAAATACCCCAAGCAGAAATTATTTAACCTCAATTGAAATGAGAATGATCGACAATGACAATGGCAAGAAGATGAAACATCAGTACAATAATTATATCTGAATGTAAATCACTTTTAATATAAATGTAAGTCACTTTTAATATAAATGTAAGTCACTTTTAATACAAATATAAATCACTTTTGATATAAATGTAAGTCACTTTTAATATAAATGTTAATCACTCTTGATATAAATGTAAATCACTTTTAATACAAATGTAAATCACCTTTAATATCAATGCAAATCACTTTTAATACAAATGTAAATCACTTTTAATATAAATGTAAATCACTTTTAATATAAATGTAAATCACTTTTAATAAAAAATGTAAGTCACTTTTAATACAAATGTAAATCACTTTTGATATAAATGTAAGTCACTTTTAATACAAATGTTAATCACTCTTGATATAAATGTAAATCACTTTTAATACAAATGTAAATCACCTTTAATATAAATGTAAATCACTTTTAATATAAATCACTTTTAATATAAATGTAAATCACTTTTAATATAAATGTAAATCACTTTTAATATAAATGTAAATCACTTTTAATATAAATGTAAATCACTTTTAATACAAATGTTAATCACTTTTGATATAAATGTAAATCACTTTTAATATAAATGTAGATCACTTTTAATATAAATGTAAATCACCTTTAATATAAATGTAAATCACTTTTAATATAAATGTAAATCACTTTTAATATAAATCACTTTTAATATAAATGTTAATCACTTTTAATATAAATGTAAATCACTTTTAATATAAATGTAAATCACTTTTAATATAAATCACTTTTAATATAAATGTAAATCACTTTTAATATAAATGTAAATCACTTTAAATTAACTAAAATAAGGATTATAAATTTCACAAAAGCTTTACCATTGAAAGGTTATTGCAGCGATGTTTATGTTAAAATCAATTTTTAATAAAATATTTATCTCTTGAAATTAACTGATAGAATTTAAGAGACAAGCGAGAGCAAAGGAGGGGGTAACCACCGAAGGGTGTGGAAGGGCAGCTATCTTTCTGAAGGCAAGGGATTCAGGAAAATATTTTGGGTCGTACTGTATCTGAATTAAGGATTTCTGACAGCAAAATTGCATGCAGACACACTTGCAAGTGAACAAGAATATTTCTTATGAGCCATCTTTACAATCTGTTGGTAAAAATTCCTTTGTTAGGCTAAAATATAACTGAAAACCGATTCTTAGGATTGGTCACAGTATATATTCCTGAGATTTTTTATTGTGAGGACTGCTTGCAGGAGATATTCTTGTGCATTTTTATTGTGAAGACTGCCTACAACATTGCGTCACAAAGTCTAAAAGATGGTTCCCCATTTCTTGAATATACTGTATTGTTTGTTGTAGTTAATTCTGTCAATTGAGTCGTTTATGATAACTCTCCCTTTTCCCCCTGTGTCTGATAATAGGGTGCCAGAGGCAGTGGAACTATTGCAAGGGATGAGTCCAGGATCTTCCAGGTACTTTTTTTCAGGAGCTGTGCTCTGTTGTCATGTAGTTATAATTTCACTAGTAATCCAGTTGGTGACCGAATAATAATAATTATTATGAAATGCTTTCCATTGTTATCAATATTACAAGTTGGTCTGATTCACGCAACCATGTGGTGAAAGATGTATTTATTTTTAGTCTTGGAGCCAAAATGTGTAAATATTCCATAAGTGATAAGATATATATAAATATATATATATATATATATATGTTATATATATGTACTAATGTCTGTGACACACCATATTGTTCATCGTTTAATGTAGTAGTTGGCCTCCTTAATTGAGTCTAATATTATGATAACTCTTCTTTTTCCCCCCTTTGTCTGATGATAGTTATCCACCCGAGGCACCAACCAGGTAATGTTAATCTTTCTTTTCAGCATCCAGCTTTGACTTACACAGTGTAACGATCATTGTGAAACTGTCCTTCCTCGATGTAATGCAGTTATAATTTAATAATCCAGTTGATAACAAAATCAAAATTGTTACTATAACATTCATTCATTATTATCAATCTTACAAGCAGGCCTATTTGTAGGTTTATTTGTTACAGTGGGGAAAATAAGTATTTGACCCTGCCATATTTTATGTTTTGACCACTTGCGCTTGCTCCAAAAATCTGAAATTTCTCAGGTTGAACATTATCAGTTCCAGGCTTAGAATGTAGGGATACACAAACATTATTACAATATTTCTGAATTTTTATAATGTTTTTACAGTGTGGACATGCTCAGTGGCGTATTTAGGCCACGTATTTAGGCCACGTATTTAGGCCACGCCCCCCCCCGGCCAAAAATTAACATCGAAGAGATAGGAAAAGCGGCGCTGCTTGTTTATTTCTAGGTCACTTGGAAATTACATCAAAATGTATAGTAAAATAATAAATAGTTTGTTTTTGTTTTAACTCGTAAATATTTTACAGTTTATTTTAAAAATTCTGATATAATGTTTATGGCCTATCTCAAAAATAATGAAGCCAACATGTGACATGACCATCAAAATTTTAAAATGTGTTTTTGCGTTAAATGGCTAAAGCATAAAACCCTGTGTTACATAAAGCCATGGTAACCAACATCTCTAATAGCAATTTTTCTAAAAAATACTGATAAATATTAAAATGCAATAAAAAAATGTATTAAAATCATAATAATTCTTTCTCTTGATTTTTGTGCACACCCAGTCTTCTGAGGTTGGATCAACCTGAGAAATTTCATATTTTTGGAACAAGCCCTAATGCCCAAAACAGAAAACATGGCGGGGGTATAATATATTTTTTTCGCAACTGTATTTAGTCTTGAGAATAACTTTTTCATTATTCAGTAAATGTGAAATTAATAATCATTCCCTTTCAGAAAAACACCAGAACTGCTGCAACTGAAGGACGCCATTTGTGGCATTTGGGACAAAGAAGATGACCAAAATGGGGAGAAAATATTGCAAGCCATCAAAAGCAACAACCAGAAAGAAGTGGAGAGAGCAATGATAGACGATGGAGGATCATATTTGAAAGTAAAGACATTGTCAGTGGATTCGTCACCTGTTTTTATTTACAGCCTGTTAACTTGATATGCAAAAAATGAGTGTTGCTTCACGTAGATTTTGGCACTCCAGGCTGAGAGGCTGTTTGATTACGGTATTTTCTGTATTAAAATCCACCCCCTCCATAGAGAACCATTTTTTAATCAAAATTCCATCAAAATATCATATATGACTTTATTCAAATTTTTAAATGCAAAGAAAAATTAACTGCCCATCACATCATCACATCTGCCCACCTGGCGCCTAATACAAACAATAGGATAGTCATGATGATGAGAAGGCCATTTGATCTGTCATAACTGATTTTAGAGTAAAATTCAGATGCATAATCCTTTCGTTTGCCTATCATGTCACCAACAAGTGGGATTAGTCTCTCTAAATCCAATTAACATTGAAAGTATTGGGTATGATCATGACAAATCCTCAGTATGATGATTCATGAAGTGCCATTTTCACAGTGTTCGCATATCAAGTTTACAGGGTGCAGTGTGTATATTTTCTGACTCAATCACGTCTTCTAGTAAATGTAACATACTAATTATAATTTTAGAGTATATTCCAATTGAGTTCCTCTACTTTGGCTATGGTCTCTTTCAGCAAGTACAGGAGGGCCGAAATTACGCAGGATACTTCGCCTTAATTTCATCGCATTCCTTGGAAAACCAAGAATTCATGGCATACCTGACGTCAGTCATTGTGCGTAGTAGTATAGTACACCTGTCAACATTGGTGCTGGTGCTGCTGGAAAAGGATATCCTCTCAAGTGACCTATGGAACAATAGTGTGATGAATGATCTGGGAGAACAAACAACGTTACACGTGGATGCATCTGGTGGACTCGATAAGGACAAACTACGTCAAATATGTAATAGATTAAAAGGTGATTTCACATGCGGGCAGTTTATATATAAATGTGTTATGCATGAGCGAGCACTGAGCAAAACTGTGGTTAGCAGCAGGCAAAGACGAAATATTGTCACTTATGATTAGGGATGGTTGCCGTTTCTAAAAACTTGACCCGGTCCAATACCAATATTTTTCCAAACGATATGGTCTGGTTCATTACCAAAAATGATACAAAACCGACAAGAAAACAATAATTTACAGTACAAGACCATGCATTAATCTTGCTGAAGACGTGACTTTAATAAAGAGGTTTCGCTGCACGTTACGTATGACGCGTATGTGTGGAAGTGCTATCTAATAATATTGTTTTCATGGCCGCAGCCTGCACGTTCATAGGACCTGTACACGTGTAGCAAAACCTCTCTGATAATGTGCAGGATTGATGTTGACATGTGCATTGATTGTGTTGAAGTAACTTTTTGGACAGAAATATTCCTTTGAGAAACTTGTCGTGCCCCAAAAGCACCGTTTTCAAGTACCAAAGTTTTTTTTGTTTTCGGTCATACTTGGACCATTTTTCTTGGACCGCTATTTCAGTTCTGCTGACGTTCGGTATACATCCCAACTAATGATTGTTCCTTTCGATAGGACTCTCAGGCTGGTTCTTCTACAAAAAGGCACAACAACACTAATAGGTTACCATAGTGACTCACTTGACCCCTGGATGCTCGGCCCGGGCGGGACTTTAGGTGCTTTTCAGCTGCTACCTCGTTAAGAATGAGGAGCATCAAAGGAGGTTGTGACGATAAGATAAAAATCTTTTTCTTGCACAGGTTTAGACATTCTGCAACATTTTCGTTCACAAAAAGAGTAAGCTGAAGAGCCAGTGGGAGTTAAGATATTATCTCAGACCATTATAAAATGATGGTATGCAAAATAAAGAGTGGTCATTTAGAGTCCATTCCAAATATGGCAATAACAATGCTGTATCATACAAAGTGACAAATTATAGGAAACTGTTTTGACAAAAATTGTTAATAAAAAAAAAAGTGAAACTACAAACCAAAATTGGAAGTAGGAATAGTCAAATCTCCATTTCAAAAACAAATATGGAATTCCCAAGTCCTGATGCTTAATTGCTTATTTTAGGCGCTGGTGCTTTTTGCATTTGCATGAAAAGTTAAAATTGACACACCCTATTTAATTGTGAGGAAATCTGACTCACCATATTGGCAGCTGGATGGCTGAGTGCTTAAGGTGCTCGCCTGCTCAGCTGAAGGTCTTTCCCTGAATGGGTTCGACTCCCAGTTGGGGAACCCAATATTTTCAGTGGACCTTCATGAGCAAAATCCTAGCTGGATGTCGTTCGGATGAGAAATTAAATTTGCGGCCCCTTGTGTCTTAGCTGGCCAAGTAAAAGATCCCTCACATGGGACTCAGACTCAGACTCAGATTCAGTTTATTCTGCCTTAAGAAATAATCACAAGTTACATGAAATAAAAGTTAATATTAATAATTAGGCAAAGGAGACCCCTCTAAGGATATAGTTCCGCTATCGAGGAGCCACCTTACAGTGAATGAAAATAAATTAACATCGGATTTACATAGCATTTTGGGATAAATGTGTAACATGTTGAGGACTCCAGCTCTCTCTCCCATCTCATCAATCAACCCTTGTGAGCCCTCAGAACTGGGCTTAGAGGGCTGCACTTACCATATCTATCTATCCATAAATATGGTTTCACATAGTTTGCAGAAAACACGTGTCAGATAAAATTTCCTATCTTCTTTGCAGGGCGTGCGCTACAACTTACAGGTTTAGACGGCTATGGGGATGTTGGCGTGGTGCTCGCCTGGAACTACTATCTGGGATATTTGAAATTCGTCCTCGAAGGTGAGAAAATATACAATAGGCGGCTGAAATGTTGTTTCGATACTTGTTAGGATATACAAATATCCAAAATTTTATTTATTTTACATTAAAATGTATATGCTCGATTGGGAGTTACTGCTATAACAACAACATGGTGGGTAACAGCTGTAACAACCTAGCTCAGCTCAATCAGTGGCACTGAAAAATTGTAAATAGGCCTACTACCCTCCAAAAGTTTTAATACACCAAAAATGTGAGCTATAGATCTTTTACAGCGAAACACTTTGATATAGAATTAAAGTGGGCTGTGGCACTGTGAAAATGGCACTTCGTGACTCATGATAGCCGATGAAGTGTCATCTTCTCTACTTTCAACATGGGAAACATGGAGGCTGTTTGATTAGACATGATCAAGAGTAAGCCATTTGACTTCTCATAACAAATTTTAGAGTGAAAATCAGATGTATAATCCTTTCATTTGGCTGTCACCAACAAGTGGGATAAGTCTCCTTCAATCAAATAAACATTGAATGTATTGGGTTTGATCATGACAAATCATCAGCATGATGACACATGAAGTGCCATTTCCACAGAGCCACACATGGTCACACAACCTTTCGAATGACAATCCATTTTTAATCACATTTAAATGGGTGTCAAGTTTAGAGTCCACTGACCTGAGGCTCAAGACAGGGGATTATAGCCAGCAATCAGTGCAAAACAATACAACAAGATTAAAATCCTGTCACCTGTTTCTTGAGAGAGCCTCATGAACACTGTCAAAGCAGAAGATATCAGAGCAGAGCCATGGACTTTTTGCCAAAGATATCTTAATTGAGACATTTTAAAGTCTATTTATCAACATGGAACTATCTATTTACTGAACCTTCATTGCAAGGGATATACCTGGAGAGGGCAAATTAAATGTATTGCCACATAGACGACAATATGCGAGGTAAGAAATCAAAATTCTCCTAAAACCATGTCAACACAGAAAACTTTTGCCAACTCTCCTGGCAACTTTGAAGCCATTCAATTCAGAATCAAAGAAGTCTGAAGGTGTAATTTGCCTAGATATAGCCAACGACAGTTCTGTAGGGTGTTATGTTGCTGACAACAATTAGATTTATAGTAATTTGGCTTTTTTTTAAACATGTGCTTTTCACAAGACATTGTTATTATCAAACAGGAAGTAAAACAACAGTGCCACCTTACCTACCCATGTGATAATAGACTGGACTCAGGTCCGTAGACCTCTATGTTCAGATCGAAGCTGATATAAACAATGATTGCATACACAAGAGTTAGTTATGCAATGTTCTGAACGTTAATGATTACTATGCACACCATATATACAGTATGTACAGAATTGATATTACAGTAAGCACAAGGGGAGAGGCACAGCAAGCTTGAACAAACTTTGGGGTTAAAAAAATTGACCAAGAAAACGATTTGCGCAATGACGTAGAGGAAGGTCAGACGAACATTTTGATGTATGAAACGAAAAAATCTGTTGGGAATTTTTTGAGAAATTTGAGTTTTCGATTTATTATTTATCACACCCTATTCTTAGCATGTAATCTCCATGAAAAAGTGATCAAAACTGTCCATTTTTCCTGTTAGGTAATATCAAAGATAAAAGTCATTATTCAGAAGTAAAAATATGCAGTCATTGTCTCCGCAGAAAGTATGTACCACTTCATCCAGACTGACAGGGTGTGATAAACCTATAACAGCTAACATTTCTGGCTAAAGGCCTGAGAAAATCTGGCTCAAGTATAGATTCCAACTGCAAAGCCTCATCACAGGATTTTGTAGTGTATTCCTACATTGGAGGGACTATTTCATCAGAAAGAAGAGAAAAGCGAAAGAGGAGAGAGAGGAGAGAGAGGAGAGAAGAGGAATGAGAGAGAGAGGAGGAAGAGAGGAGGGGAGAGAGAGACTCTCTCTCTCTCTCTCTCTCTCTCTCTCTCTCTCTCTCTCTCTCTCTCTCTCTCTCTCTCTCTCTCTCTCTCTCTATCTCTCTATCTCTCTCTCTCTCTCTCTCTCTCTCTCTCTCTGACACTCTCTCTACTCTCTCTGACACTCTCTCTACTCATCCAGTCAGATCATATACATTATAACATTCCACTCTACTGTCTCTCTTTTTACTGCAGCGACACACCGCCACTGCCAGCCCCACTCATCCCATCACATTGTATTATACCTATCCACTGTACTGTCTCTCTCTTTTATGCACCGACACACTGCCACCGCCAGCCTCACTCATCATATCATAATAAATTATAGTATTATACCAATCCACTGTACTGTCTGTCTCTCTTTTTATACACTGACACACCGCCAGTGCCAGCCCCACTCATCATATAATATTATAGCATTCCACTGTACTGTCTCTCTTTTTCATGCACCGACACACCGCCACTGCCAGCCCCACTCATCATATAATAAATTATAGTATTATACCAATCCACTGTACTGTCTCTCTTTTTATACACCGACACACCGCCAGTGCCAGCCCCACTCATCATATAATATTATAGCATTCCTCTCTGCTGTCTCTCTTTTCTATGCACCGACACACCGTCAGTGCCAGCCACACCCATCATATTGTATCATACCAGTCCATCGTACTGTCTCTCATTTTATTGCACCGACACACCGCCACTGCCAGCCACACTCTTCATATTGTATTAAACCATTCCACTCTACTGTCTCTCTTTTCACTGCAGCGACACACCACCACTGTCAGCCCCACTTACCTCATCATGTTGTACATACCAATCCACTCTACTGTCTCTCTTTTTAAGCACCGACACACCGCCACTGCCAGCCACACTCATCATTTTGGTATTATAGCATTCCTGTACTGTCTCTATTTCTTATACACCGACACACCGCCACTGCCAGCCCACTCATCATATAGTATTATGGCATTCCATTCTACTGTCTCTCTTTTTTGTGCACCGACACACCGACACCTCCAGCCACACTCATCATTTTGGTATTATACCAATCCACTGTACTGTCTCTCTCTTTTATGCACCGACACACCGCCACTGCCAGCCCAACTCATCATATAGTATTATTGCATTCCACTCTACTGTCTCTCTTTTCTTGTGCACCGACACACCGCCACTGCCAGTCCAACTCATCCCATCATATTGTACATATCAATCCACTGTACTGTCTCTCTTTATATACACCGACACACCGCCAGTGCCAGCCCCACTCATCATATAGTATTATAGCATTCCTCTCTGCCGTCTCTCTTTTTCATGCACCGACACACCGCCACTGCCAGCCCCACTCATTATATTGTATTATACAAGTCCACGGTACTGTCTCTCCTTATATACACCGACACACCGCCACTGCCAGCCCACTCATCATATAGTATTATAGCATTCCTCTCTGCTGTCTCTGTTCTTTATACACCGACACACCGCCACTGCCAGCCCCAGTCATCATATAGTATTATAGCATTCCACTTTACTGTCTCTCTTTTTCTCTGTGCACCGACACACCGCCACTGCCAGCCCCACTCATTATATTGTATTATACAAGTCCACGGTACTGTCTCTCCTTATATACACCGACACACCGCCACTGCCAGCCCCACTCATCATATAGTATTATAGCATTCCTCTCTGCTGTCTCTGTTTTTTATACACCGACACACCGCCACTGCCAGCCTCATCGATCATATAGCATTATAGCATTCCACTCTACTGCCTCTCCTTTTTATTCACCGACACACTGCCACTGCCAGCCCCACTAATCATATAGTATTATAGCGTTCCACTGTACTGTCTCTGTTTTTTATACACCGACACACCGCCACTGCCAGCCCCACTCATCATATAGTATTATAGCATTCCTCTCTGCCGTCTCTCTTTTTCATGCACCGACACACCGCCACTGCCAGCCCCACTCATTATATTGTATTATACAAGTCCACGGTACTGTCTCTCCTTATATACACCGACACACCGCCACTGCCAGCCCACTCATCATATAGTATTATAGCATTCCTCTCTGCTGTCTCTGTTCTTTATACACCGACACACCGCCACTGCCAGCCCCAGTCATCATATAGTATTATAGCATTCCACTCTACTGTCTCTCTTTTTCTCTGTGCACAGACACACCGCCACTGCCAGCCCAACTCATCCCATCATATTGTGCATATCAATCCACTGTACAGTCTCTGTTTTTATACACCGACACACCGCCACTGCCAGCCCCACTCATCATATAGTATTATAGCATTCCTCTCTGTTGTCTCTCTTTTTTATGCACCGACACACCGCCATTGCCAGCCCCACTCATCATA
This sequence comes from Platynereis dumerilii, assembly GCA_026936325.1. NCBI lineage: Eukaryota > Metazoa > Annelida > Polychaeta > Phyllodocida > Nereididae > Platynereis > Platynereis dumerilii. The sequence goes on along the minus strand of JAPTHN010000017.1, from coordinate 10,849,629 downwards.
TAGTATTATAGCATTCCACTTTACTGTCTCTGTTTTTTAAACACCGACACACCGCCACTGCCAGCCCCACTCATCATCATATAGTATAATAGCATTCCAATTTACTGTCTCTGTTTTTTATACACCGACACACTGCCAGTGCCAGCCCCACTCATCATATAGTATTATAGCATTCCTCTCTGCTGTCTCTCTTTTTTATACACCGACACACCGCCACTGCCAGCCCAACTCATCATATAGTATTATAGCATTCCTCTCTGTTGTCTCTCTTTTTTATGCACCGACACACCGCCACTGCCAGCCCCACTCATCATATAGTATTATAGCATTCCACTTTACTGTCTCTGTTTTTTAAACACCGACACACCGCCACTGCCAGCCCCACTCATCATCATATAGTATAATAGCATTCCACTTTACTGTCTCTGTTTTTTATACACCGACACACCGCCAGTGCCAGCCCCACTCATCATATAGTATTATAGCATTCCTCTCTGCTGTCTGTTTTTTATACACCGACACACCGCCACTGCCAGCCCCACTCATCATCGTATAGTATAATAGCATTCCACTTTACTGTTTCTGTTTTTTATTCACCGACACACCGCCACTGCCAGCCCTACTCATCATATAGTATTATAGCGTTCCACTGCACTGTCTCTGTTTTTTATTCACCGACACACCGCCACTGCCAGCCCCACTCATCATTTTGGTATTATACCAATCCACTGTACTGTCTCTGTTTTTTATACACCGACAAATTGACTTTTTTCTGTTGCTATATACCGTGCCGTGGATTTCTGAAAATTTTAGGGCTACAAGTATTCTGAATTTTTTTTATTTGACTTTTTGATGATTTGACCAAAGTCAATATTCTGCGCATCCCTCTATTACGATGTATAGAACACCCACACGCAGTTGTATGGGCTTGTGCTGAGTGGATAGATATATGTCTGACAATGAAAAATCATCTTACTTGCTTAATTTTGGCAAAGAACTTTTGTGCGTGTCAAGGAAAAAAAATATATATTCGGAGAGGACGGAGAGGACAGTTTATTTGACGAAGCTGTTTTTGGTGTTTTCCGCTACGAGCATTGTGCAGTTCGTACAACTGAAGTGAAACACTTACCAAAACTTTGTCTAATCTATTGAAGGAGTATTTCTATAAAATAAAAATCCTCTTAATTTAATGTTATAGCAGTTCTGCTGACCCTATTTCGAAGAGGAATGGAATTGACCTTCATGTGTTCAATGCAGGATTCTGAAGAGACTAATCATAGTTGTTGCATGTAATTTTAATGTTGAACTCTTGGGACCATGTTGAAAGCATTTTCACATTGGTTAAAACTTACTGTTAGGTCAGGACTGAAAAATCTGAAGCGAAATTTGCCTAATTTGCAAATGAGACAGTCAATTTTTGTCAAAATGACACAAATACATTTTTTTCGGGTAGTTATCAACCAATTTGAATAATTTTTTTCGCTGCTGTAGGTCCATCTCAGTATGTTTAATATTTCTGTGTAAGGTTTTTTCCACATATATGCATGGTATTTTGGATATCATGTGACTTTCCAGAACATACCCCGATTGAAAAACAACCCTTATGTATGAAAGATGTACATAACGCAAAAGCAAGAAAAGTGCGTTTTAACATTTGTGTTTAATGAGAAAAGAAAAAATATTTAGATAAGATTGGTACTTGATCTGCAATACATTACATTTAAACAGTGTTGTAAGCAACACCGTTCTTCATAGCAATAAGGGGGGTAAATATTTTTCAATATTTTGCATCAATTTGTAAACCGGTAGCAGCGAACATATAGGGGAGACCGGGGCTGGTTGTCACAGGGGCAGGTTGTCACACTTTTTATGGCACTAAACTATGGAGTCAAACAGCTCAATCAATCATTGTTTATTGCTTTTATAACCCACTAGAGTCTTTTTGAAAAATCTTGACCCCTGGAAGGGAGTCTGGTAGGCACACGGTCTGTTAAAAATTTTCTGTCACAAAAAGTAATTTTTTACCTTCAACTTGCATGCAATGCCAGTCTTTACTAAATAGTTGTTGAAAAAGGTACAGTTAATACACTTATCATATAAACATTTCTTTAAATCGTCATTAGAACAAATAGTGAAAATTTTGATATTAACGGCCTTGGTCACCCGTTTTTGGAATTTTCATCAATCGGGGCAAGTTGTCACAAAAAGGCGGTGCAGGTTGTCACACTTTTTGGAGCTGGTTGTTACCTATTATGACGAGGCTTTTAAACCAAAAAACTAACCCAAATATAAATTTGTGCTTTATACATGCTATCGATCACTGAAGATGTATGCAGATATTGCATTGTGTTTAAATAAATCGATTTCAAATTTACATGGAAAATTTTCAAAAAAAATCATACAAATCCTACTACAGATCAGATTGTTTTCCTGCTGATTGGTAAGCCTTCATTTGCAGCACCTTTGTACACAGTAACAAGTTTGTTAAGGTCTTCACTGGGCAAGTAAATGATTCCTCATATATCCAAAATAACTTTTTTTGGTCAAGATCTGCCCTACAGAGTTCCACTTCCTGCATTCGAGCTCATAACCAAAGTGTGACAACCTGCCCCGAGAGTGTGACAACCTGCCCCGAAAATGTGACAACCTGCCCCGAATTCTGAATTTAAAAAAATGTCTAATAGGACATCAAGATTCCGAATGATATAGGAAAAATTCACCAGATAGGTTTAAGTCACTCCCCTTTTAACATTAAAATAGATTGGCATTGCTCCTGCATTCTTTATATAGAAATAGTAGCGTGTTTAAGTTTTACACACTGTGACAACCTGCCCCTGTGACAACCAGCCCCGGTCTCCCCTACACGAATTTGGCATTCGTGTAAGTGCCAGATATTATTTTTCATGAATTTGTACAGGTGCAATTAGGAACATTCTACAGATTCTAACCCTGAAACTATCCTAAAAATAACCCTAAACCTAATTCTGACCCTAAAACTGAGACTTTTAAAACCTCCACGAATGTCAGAATTGGCAGTCCACGAATGAATAATACAGCAAATGATTCACAAGTGTAAGTTATTACACGTACAGGAGCACCAATGTTCTATTTTTTATGTCCACAAACTAGTACATGCTCGTTTTTACACCTCCACGAATTTGTGTACATGCCAAATAATGAAAAATATATACATGAAAAAGGGGATAAGCATTAGATAATCATGGGTGGGCTTGTAGCACTACAGGACGGGAAATTATTGTCAATTTCAAGGTAAAAGCAACAGACGTTGTTTTTAGCACGTGACATCCTTAAGTAATACATTGCTACAACCATTGTAAGAAATATCCCTACGAGCGATTCTTTATATTATAAGATTGTCAAGAAAGGATTTACTAATTTTACTAAATTGGCTGCGTTAAAAAATTATTTTTGGAGATATAATGATTGCATCCTTAAACGTGTATCATGGTACACCAGGTACTATCGTACAGCTGAAGAAACCAATTTCAAAGAATCTGTTACATTTATCGCCATCTTCACTTTAATTAGAAGAGTTTTTGGAAGATGGGTAGATTTGCCTTGTTTACCGAAATACAATCAAGCAAAATGTGACTCCAAACCAAGTTATCATACAGTGTAGGCTGGAGTTATACCAACAAGTTTTCCGTCAACGTATAATTGATATAGTTTTATTTAACTAGTATACTGAGTCGACTTAGTTTCATTTGTACCAATGATTTTTACATTTTTACTGGTAAGTCAGGCTACACCATTATGTTTGCATACAACTTTTCTCCAGTGTAGTAACAAATGTAATGACACTGTTAAACCATCAGTGTTAATATCACACAATCCTGTCACAATCTGAATAAACGTACAGATTTGCGGTTGGTACTGCAAAAGCATTCTTGAACGACTTGTCTGAGTAAACAAAGGTGTCACAACTCACATGTGTAAACAAGCAAGATCAGAATGTTGCAGCAATTGAATTTCGCTGGTAGTTGGTGTACTATATATATGTATATGTAATAAGGATCATTGCCAAACACTTTTGAAATACCTGCCACAATGCCATTGTCTATTATAGAATTAGCAGCTACCATAGCAGATACACGTAAATGCATTGAGTACCTGCGGAATATTGGAATCTTTGCCAGCACACAATTATGCATGAAATGCAACAATAATATGAAACTTGTCGATAAACCAAGTTATGTGACAAGAGATTTGCAACAGTGGACCTGCCATAAATGCAGAACATCATTGTCTATTCGTCATAGATCCATATTCAAGGTAAATATTTTGAACATACCTCAGTATATATTTGTATAAATAATGAAAAAATTATAATTGTTAAAATGAAAAAATTATAATTGTTAAAATGAAAAAATTATTATTGCTAAAGTTGCTGTAAATGAGCCTTAGTTATTGACATAGAAGCAGGATGGCTGATTGCTTAAGGTGCCCGCTTGCTCCGTTGAAGGTCTTTGCTTGTATGGGTTCGAACCCTGGATGGGGAATCAGAAATTTTCAGTGAACCTTCATAACCAAAATCTCAGCTGGATATCGCTCAGAAGAGCCGCTACATTAGCACCCCTTATATCAGTGTTTCTGCTGGGCAAGTGAAAGATCCCTTACATAAGGCAAATTTGTAACATATTGAGGACTCCCGTCCTCTCTCTCATCTCGTCAATCAACCCTTGTGAGCGCCCAGAACTGGGCTTGGAGGGTGCACTGGACCAAATCTATCTATCTATCTATCCATCTAGAATATGGAAGCCTATTTTGATTGAAGAATATTTAAACCATAAGTCATTTCACTGTCAATGACAACCTATCAATGCAAGACTGAAAGAAAAGTGTATAATAGTTGTCCAAAAAATGACATAGTCGGAAGACAACCAGTAACTAGTGTGTGGTTTCTTTACTTTCCAGAATGTTCGTGTTTGCTTACAGGATGCAACGCTGATGATGTACTGTTTCTGTATGGACTTCCCTCAAAATGAAGTAAAGAAAATGATACCCAATTTGGCTCATTCAACAGTAGTCAAGTTTTATGCTTCCATGCGTGAACTGATATATGCAAAAGTAGACAATTTCCAATTCCAAGGGACTGTAGATGGGAAACTAGATATTATCGAAATTGATGAAAGCCTTTTTGGGAAAAAACGAAAGCACAACAAGGGTGCCCCCACAGAAAAGCAATGGGTGTTTGG